>JABYQO010000034.1:0-346682 GCA_022606155.1 Trametes elegans | reverse complement strand
ACTGTCCGAGTCGCTATCGCCCTCGTCCTGGCGCGCATCCTGTACCACTTCTGGCTCGGGGTCGTCTGTGCCATCGTCGAAGGACTCGGTGAGTTCCGCGAGCCGCTTGCTCGAGATGTCCGCGAAGTTTGCGGGCAGTGGGATTGACTTGCGCGCGAGGTAGGGGATGAGGCGGAAGGCTGCGATCGCGCGGTGTAGCACCGAGCCGTCTAGCTCGCAGAGGACATAGGCACCCCCGCGGTTGCGCAAGACCACAACTAGCGGACCAGTATAGCGAGGTCGCATCTTGCGATTCAGCGACTTCTCGATCTGAGTGTGCCGCATGAGTACCAGTGCTCCTGGTTCAAAGTCGTAGTCGCGGATGGTGTGTGCATGGTCCCTCTCGAACTTCCTCGCGACTTCCAACCGTGCGTGGTAGACTCGCGAGTTCAGCTTCGTGAGTTGATCCTGCCTTTTCTGGAGCTCGAGCGCACGCCGCGCGAGAAGGTCCTCGGTCGAAATCAGGCCCTCCGGTGGCGGCGAGAGGTAGGTCGACTCCGCGATATCCATTGGCAAGACCGGATGGCAGCCCGTAACCGCGAAGTACGGCGAGCACCCCATGCGCTTGCGGACTGTGACTCTCTCCGCCCAAAACGCGTAGTGCGCATGCCGCGACCATTTCCGCTGATCGCCGCCTGCTGCCTTGAAGAGTACCTGCCGCGTATCGAAGTGAGAGCGCTCCGCGATGCCGTTCGCCTTTGAGTTGTACGGGCTGATCTTGATGTGGTGGAGGTTGAAGCGCTCTTGTAGCCCGCGAACCGCGCTCAGGAAGGCGGAACCGTTGTCGGTGACCAGCTCTACTATTGCGCCCCACCGGCAGAGCAGATCCTGAAACAGGAAGTCGCCCAGGGTTTTGTCGTTCTCGACGCGGAGCATCCGCCACTCAGGCCACGCGGAAACCGAGCACCTCGCGACGACGATGAGGTTGAATCCGCCCGAGGCGGGCATCTTCATGGTGTCGATGTACCACTTAACGCAGAGTCCGCCCGGTTTCGCCACCACCGGCGGAATGAGGACCTTGCGGTGCTGTCGCGTCTGGCAAATATGGCACGTCTGCACGTACCAAGTCGCGTCTTCGCCGAGCGTCGGCCACCAGAAACGTTCCGCGATGTGTTGCAGAGTAGCGTAGCGTCCGCGGTGTCCGAGCTCGTCGTGTGCCGCGCGTAGAATGTCTAACCGCTTCCCTCGCCAGACCACCAACTTGTGTGCTCCCTGCGAATCCTTCTTCCAGACGCGGTCGCCGTCGCGGAAGAATCCTTGCGCGTACTTGATGAAGGTCGCGTAGTTGGTCTCCTTGACACCTTCAGGTCGCTGCAGCGTCCTCAGCCATTCCGCGACCTGCTGTAGCCGCTTGTCCGCCTTCCGCGCGTGTTCCGAGTACGGCATCTCGACCTCGCCATCCGGCTCCTGGATACCCGCCTCGTCCTCCGACGCGAAGCGTACTCTTGCTCTTGCCTTGGCTCGCCGTTCGCGCTCGCTACTCGCCTCCTCTCCTTCTCGCACATCCTCCCCCCCACTGAGATTGTGACCGTCCTCGGTCGCATCCGCGAGCGCGAACAGGTGGATAGGGTCGCGAGTTGCTCGTCGGGCAGAAGAAGGCCGCGGAAGCAGGTGATGCAGGAAGCCGTGTATCCGGTCTATCCAGTCCTCGAACTCGTCTGGGTCTTCCTCACTGTCGTCTCCGGGTTGCGCGGGTCGCCGCGAGAGCCCATCCGGTCCATGCGAGGTGCCTGGGACGTGCACAAGGTTGAAGTGGAAGGTGAGTATCGCGAGGATCCAGCGGTTGATGCTCGCGCTAGGTGCAAGGTCGGGGTTCTTCAGCATTCCGCGGATGTACCGCGCGTCGACCTCCACGACCAAGTTGCGGATTCCGATGAGGTAGAGCTTGGTTGCCTGTAGCGCGCGGAAGAGGCCGTAGAGCTCGAGCTTGGGTTGCGAGAACCGCGCCTCGCGGTCGTTGAGGGTGATGGACCCGAAGCGGTTGTAGAAACGTCTCCGCGGGTCTTCTTCGTCGCACTGACAGAGGTGGTAGCCCACCGCGATGTAAGACGTGTCTACCGCGAGGATGACCGGTGCAGGCGACTCGTAGTTGATCGCGCGCAAGGCTGACGACTCCAGGAGAGCCTTCTTGAGGTCCTCCATTGCCGCGATCTGCGCCTCGCCGAACTCGAAGGGGACGTCCTTGCGCGTGAGATGCACTAGCGCGTTGGCCCGCCTCGCGAAGTTGCGGATGAAGATGCGCAACACTCCGATCGTACCCAGAAAAGCGCGGACCTCTGATAGGTCCTTGCAAGGCCCCCAGTTCTTGATCGCGGAAACTCGCGAGTCGTCGGGGAGACGTCCCTCTGGGGTGCAGCGGTGTCCGACCACCATAATCTCGCGAGCGCACAGGATAGACTTAGTGCCTGAGAAGGTCCCGCCCGCGTACTTCATCCGCTGCACAACGTGGTTGATGTTCTGGAAGTGCTCCCAGACGAAACGTCGGATGCCAGGGTTCTCGCGAAGAGTCTGGTACACTCCGTTCTCGTCGCGGTAGTCGGTCTCGGGTCCCTTGCAGGGCACGTCGTCAATGTAGGGGACGGTGAGCTCGGGGATTTCCGACCGCAGGATATAGGTGACGTCCTCATGGAAGATAGGAACGGAATTCGACCATCCCATTGGCAGCGTACAGTGACGCAGGGCTCCAAAGGGGGTCTGGAAGGTTGTGAGGTCTCGCGAGGACTCCGCGATGAGCCGCTCATCGTAGCCGACGTAGAGATCGAAGATAGCGCCGCAAGGTCGACCGCCAAACTGTTCCGCGAGGTAGTCGGGAGTGGGTGGGACGCCAGAGTGTTGGATGGTTACGCGGTTCAGCGGCTCGAGGCTGTGGACTATGCGCAGCGACTTGCCGTCCTTCTTGAGCACGCAGAACCACCGCGAGCGGTAGGAGGAGTTGGAGGGTTCATAGACACCCGCCGCGATCTTCTTCTTGAGCATCGCGCAAACCTCCTTGTAGAGACCTGGCGGAATAGGGATATTCTTCTCCACCCAGGGTGTGTGCGGCAGCACCGGGAACTCGACTGGCGGAAAGTACTCGGGCTTGAAGCAGCCACGCTCCGCGTCACTCCAGGCGAACGCGTCGTTATGCAGGCTGATGAAGTGGTGGAGTAGCTTGCGTTCCTCTGGCCAGAGGAAGTCGCCGCCGTGCGCCCGGTCCATCGCGAGTTGTCGTTCCGCGGTGTACCTTCCTGTCGGGACGAACGGAGGGGGTCGCGGAGTAAGTCGCGGCATATTCGCGAGGGGATCGCCCGTGATGTTGCGCTCGATGCGGAACTTTTCCGGGCAAGTCCCCAGCACCGCGCGGACCTTCTGTGCGACGGGCTTGTACTTCTTTTTGGCCTGGATGAAGGTGCTGACTGCCTCTTCCTGCTCCACCTCCACGTACGCTGCTTCCGCGAGCGAGTCGTCCGCGAGTCGCGAGTCCACGGCTGACTGCCAGAGTAGCCGCGTGCCGTCTTCTGCGCGAAAGGCTAGAGTGCTCGCCGCGAGAGGTGAAGCTCGCGGTTGGGTATAGAACTCGCCGGGTTGGGCCGGCGACATTCGCGCTTCAGCGCGAGCGGGGTATCGAGAAGCAGAGGCAGAGAGAGAGAGGCCAGGAGATAGGAATGGGGTCGGTTCGCTTTCTAGGTTTTCGCGGAAACTTTTTGAGACGGTCGCTGGAGAAATCGAATCGCAGACAGAGAGATAAAGGGCAGAGAGAGAGAGAGACTGGTCTGAGACGGTGGTATAGGCGCATATGCTCGGTACGCGGCCGTCCCATTCTAGTAGCACCGCGATTTCTTCGCTATCGCCGTCAAGCAGACTCGGTACGCGCGGGGAGGTGGGGAGGTCGGTCACGAAATCGAGCTTTTCCTCGCGGATTGGTGGGGATGGTTGCGATTTGGCCGGTATTCGGGCAGCGGATAGTGATGGTCTGCTCCTCGTTCGCGAAGTTCTTCACCACACTCTTGGTCAAGACATCGAAGGGCCGCCCGAGTAGCATGTCGTACGCGGCGTTGCGGATGACGTGGACCTGGAGGTAAAGCACAATGTCTGCGACGCAAAAGGGCACATTCCGCACCAGGCCTAGCGACTTGTCGACTTCTCCATTCGCGGACTGCATGTTGAGGCGAATCGTGGGGTCGTACGCCAGCCCTAGTGCGTGACAGACGTTCTCGGACATCGCGATGATCATGCAACCCGGGTCCACAATCGCTTCGACGTACTCTTTGTTGTCAACCAGGCCCACGATCGACCGCAGCGCGTGGGACTCGCGAGCTACGCTGAGAGGAGCGGGCTCCGCGGAAGGGGCAACATTACACAGGTACGCCTCGTATAGGTCCGGGACGACCAGACCACCAGGCTCTAGCGGCTGGCCACTGCAGGAGACGTCCTCCGCGAGGTATTCCGCGTAGTCGTCTACCCCCACGTAGCCCACAGACCGCTGCGCGTTCGGAACGCGCTTAGGCGTGACCGCCTCGCGGTACTTCGTACGTAGCTCAGGCGAGATAGAGAGGAGCTCCTCGGGGGACAGTGTGATGACCGGTGCCTTCATGGTGCGCGCGAAGATAGCCTCCGCAATCTTCGGGTCGTAGATTGGCACCTGGTTCTTGTAGGCCCCCTCGCGATCCGCGTCTTTGGCCTTTGGCGGTGGCGCTGCAAAGTTCCGCGCCGTCGGAGGCGCGTACACCGCGTCGCGAGCCTTGGCGAAAGGGTGCTCGGGTCCGGCCGGCGCGGGGTGGTCCTCCTGCCGCCGGAACGGTGTAGGGGAGCGGTTCTCCACACGCGACTCACTAGAGCCCGCGTTCGCCGTCTTGACCGTAGCGTCCTGCACTACCCGCCCTGGTCCTCGCTCGTCACGCTGTGCTGCGTTCGGCTCGGGGGGTCCTCGGGAGGAGCCGTGAGGTGGAAACGCCTGAGAGGGCCTCGACGGTCCTGCGGAAGGCTCGCAAGATCGCGGTGTCTGTTCGCGACCTTGGCTCGGTTCGCGTCGCGGGTAGGAGGGGGTCTGGAAGCGGGCCTGGCCAGGACGGCGGTCTGCAGAGCGACCTCGGTTTTGCCGCGGAGGAGACGGAGGTCGCGCGCGAGGGCCGCGGAAGGGTGGTATCTCCACACCGTCAAACCGGCCAAAGCTCTGCCGCAACGCGAAGATCTCGTGTTCGAGGTGCGCTATGCGGTCCGCGGCGTCCAACTGGTACGAGGCCACCGTTGGGTAGTCCGGTGAGACCGAGAGAACCATCTGCGCGGCCTGCCCCGCGGGAGGCGGTGCGAGCAAAGAGTTGGGGTAGCGACGGTGCCACTCGTAGACCCTGTCGCGCATTGTCACACCCTCGAAGCCTGGCAGGTAGCGAGGGACAAAACTGCCGTTGGGCAGGACGACGCGGCCATCTGGGGCCCGCAAGATGCGTCCGGCGCGCACGTCTTCCTCGATGAAGGGGCAGTTGCGCATGAGACAGCCTGGGTTCCCGCAGTAGTGGCAGAAGTTTCCGCCCTCCTGCTGGTAGCGCTGTCCTGCTGGCGGATAGTTGGGCTGGAACCGCTGCTGGAAACCCGCCGCGGTCTGCTGGGGAGAAGGTCCGCGGTTCGCGGCGTTCGCGAGGGGGTTAGCGCCCCCTTCGCCCACAGTCTGTGCCAAAAGCCGGAGTAACGGCCCTAGATCCTCGACCTTGACTGTTGCGGGGTTGGAGCCTCCTGCCGCGGGCGATGTCGCTGACCTCGCGGCCGGTGTCGCGAGAGTTCCATGGAGCACAAACGCGGCCGCGTCGTAGACCTCCTTCGCGGGATATGGGTCGTCAGGGTAGTGGTCCGGGTTCTTCAGCTGCAGGCGTTGCGATACCTGTTCCAGCAGTGGCGCCCGAATACCGCGAATAAAGTAGCGAGACTGCTCCGACTCCGAGAGGCGGTTGCGGCCGATGAGATAGGTAGTCATCGCGAGGAACTCGCGGTAGTAACTGGACAGCTCGCCGATGTTTGTGATGGGGCTGGCCGCTCTGGCCGCGACGAGTGCCTCGACGTCTGCGACGGAGAATTTGCGCGCTTCGCCCGCGCCCGGGTAGAGCGCAAGGATATCTGCCTTGAAGTCCTCGTAGGTCTTGTCGCCCGCTGTGTAGGAGGGCAGACTCTCGCAGAGCTCGCTGTCATCGATGGGGAGGTACCGCGTGACCCACCGCTTCTTCGCGGCATCGGTCTCGATGCCCGCGATGTCGAAGAGCGTCTCGAGATCTTGGAAGAAGCGCCGGAGGGTGCGCGGTTGCGCGGGATCGAAGACAGGTGCGCTCGAATGTCGCGGAGCTGGCATCGTGGGGCGTCGCTCGGCAGGGTAAGCGTGCGCGAGGGGAGGCTCGTCATTGCGGTCCGCCATTGTAGGGGGACTATGTTCGCGCGAAACGGGGGGCTCTGGTTGCGTTGAACGCGGTGGAGAAGACAACGTACTCTGCGTGGGAGACGCGTCAACTGGAGAGAGGTTTGTGTGGGGAACCCGCGGGCTAGTGAGCGGGGTGGAGAAGAAAGAGAAGGAGTCCTCCGCCGCGATGGGGGAAGGGAGGGGTGGCTGTCGTTGTTGTTGCGAGGGAGGGTCCGCTGGCGAGGCTACTATCCGCAGAGCCGTCTCGCGGATCCAGTCACAGCGCGAGGGATCTTCTTCAACAAGGACGTGGCTACGCTCGAGAAGCGCGAGGACTGGGTCGAGTACCGCAGCGAGTTGTTCGCGATTCAGGTAGTTCGCGAGTTGGCGGTACGTCTGGGTGAACTTCCCAACGATGAATTCTTCTGCAAGGGACGGTTGTATCGAGCGGGAACGTGCTCGGGGAGGAATCGCGAAAAGAGACGGCGCGGCAGCCGTCTAGCTAGGAGGAAGCCGACTGTGAGATGGTTGCTCACCCCCCTGCGGTGGTCACCAAAATGATGCTCCTAAACAACACCCAACCGCCGACGTAGAGGGCCGAGCGCCTTTGTAGGGCGAGGCCGTCGCGAGATTCCGTGAGGGGTGCGCGGGCGTACCGCAAAAGGAGCGAAGCAGGAGGAGGTTAGAGTCGGGGTGCCCTGGCTAGAGGCAAGGCGCAGTGTGGTGACGTGGCAAAGGCCGAGGGGGAACCGCAAGAGTCGCGGGTTTCGCGAGTTGAATTTCGCAGTCTCGCGGAGTCGCGAGTCGCAGGTCGCAGTCGCAGTTCGCAGTCAGGTCGCAGGGAGTTCGCGGGCGCAGTGTAAGCTCAGTGTTGAGATCCCAAGAAGGGGGAAGGGGGAATCTGAATTGCCCGGCGCTTCGCCGTGTATTTTACAGGCCGAGTCCATAACTAAGTCTTTCAATAAATAACACAGAAATTCCGCGGCCGCGGGGTCGCGCCCGCGAAGAGTCGTGGCCCGCGTCGCGATGTCCCACTATCACGGGACCGCGCCTCCGCGCCTGGAATCCGCGAGCGCCCGGAATTAGGCCCGCGATGGCCGGAGATACGTCCTCTGTCCTGCCCAAGTCCGCCTGTGGCCTATGTGCATCCGCGGGCGGTGCGCGAGTTTGCGAAAGGAGCAGCGCGGCCGAGAGGGTTCGAGTAACACCCGCCACGAGGATACCGCGAGTCCGCTAAAGCGGCAAATCGGGGCCTAGCGAGGCCCTGGGCGCGTCAGCGCGTCCGTAAGGAATCGGACTATGTGCGGCGGCTGAGGGCAGGGGAGGGCACAGTGTCGGGACGCGCGGGAGGACCAGCGTTGCCGATGGGTGTCCAGGAGGGTACGGCAAGGATCGAGGAGGTTCAGGAGGGTGAGGAAGCAGAGATGGGGGCGATGGCGATGGCGCGAACAGTGGAAGAAGAGGTGGAGCTGGCGATGGCGGCAGCAGCGGGGGACGCCGAGTGCGTCGAGCCGACGTACACGGAGGCAAAGAAGCGCCCAGACTGGCCGAAGTGGCAGGACGCCATTCAAGCCGAACTCGACTCCCTTGTCGCAAACAAGACCTGGCGCATTGTCCCCCGACCCTCTACTGGCAACGTCGTCGACTCTAAATGGGTTCTCCGCGTCAAGAAGAATGCTGCTGGCGAAATCGACAAGTACAAGGCCCGGCTAGTCGCTCGGGGCTTCACTCAGATCTACGGCGTCGACTACTACGACACCTTTGCTCCTGTCGCTAAGCTTTCTTCTATTCGTCTTCTCTTGGCTATCGCGGCTCGCAACGGCTGGGCAGCCGACTCGTTCGACTTCAACAGTGCTTACCTGAACTCGAAACTCGACGAGGACGTCTACCTTGAACAGCCACCTGACCACGCGTTTGCGGACCGCAAGGCTTTTGTCCTCAAGCTTGAGAAGGCGCTGTATGGGTTGAAGCAGGGCGGGCGGAAGTGGTATGAGACGCTGTGCGCGGCGCTCAGGAAGCTGGGGTTCATGAGGGCGGAGGCAGACTGGGGCGTTTTCTACAAGCGCGAAGGTGAGCACATACTCGTGCTCGCGGCCCATGTCGACGACTGCCTCTTCACGGGGAGCTCGCGACGTCTCCTCGACGAGAACAAGGCAAAGATTGGTGCAGCTTACAAGCTGACCGACCTCGGGCCTGTTTCGTGGCTGCTCGGCATCAAGATTACACGCGATCTCAACGCCGGCACCCTCTCCCTCTCCCAACACGCCTACATCGACGCCTTACTCGCTCGTTTCAATTTTGTTGACCTGAAGCCTGTCTCGACGCCTATGGACGCTCACCAGCTGCTCTCGAAGACTCAGTGTCCCGAGAGCCCCGCAGAAGTCGCTCGCATGCGCCGTGTCCCGTACAAGGAAGCAATCGGTGCCCTCATGTACGCCGCGCTCGGGACGCGGCCAGACATCGCATTTGCAGTATCGACGCTCGCGCAGTTCGCGCATAACCCTGGGCAGCCTCACTGGGACGCTGTCAAGCGCATCTTCCGTTACCTGCTCGGCACGCGCACACTCTCGCTAATCTATGGCGGCGAAAAGCGTGAACTCGAAGGTTTCGTCGATGCGGATGGCGCCACGCAGGAGCACCGTCGCGCAATCACAGGGTATGTTTTTCTGGTCGACGGCGGCGCTGTTTCTTGGGCATCAAAGAAGCAGGAACTCGTTACACTGAGCACGGCCGAGTCCGAGTACGTCGCAACAACACACGCCGCGAAGGAGGCGGTCTGGCTCAGACGCCTCATTGGCGAGGTTTTTGGGCCTCTCGCGGATCCGACCACGCTCTACAACGACAACCAGGCCGCAATCGCGCTGACGAAGGACGGCTCCTACCACGCGCGCACCAAGCACATCGACGTGCGTTATCATTTCATTCGCTATTCTATCGACGCGGGCTCGATTCGCCTGCTCTACTGCCCGACCGCCGACATGACCGCCGACATCCTGACGAAGGCACTACCGTCCGTCAAGGTCAAGCATTTCGCGGCCGCGCTCGGGCTCGCGCAGGCTTGAGGAGGAGTGTTGGAGGAAATGGGGCCGCGGGCAAGCCGTGCGCGAGCCCGCGAGGACGTGAATGGGCGCGGCAGGACCGCGCAGCGACCAGTTTCATGTATTGTTTTGTCTCATATGTGTCATCTTTTGTTTCACTGAGTTCTTGTCCTTTGAGACTGTTTACCATGTCTTGTTTGCAGCTCGTCTTGTTCCGTACTGTACTTATACTCGACCACTTGCGTCTGTCACCTCAGTCTCGTGAATACAGACTGAGGTGAGCTTAACAGATTACTTACTTCGTTTACCTGACTGCTTACTGATTAACACCTATTAGTTTATCGCTCTATAGGTACATTGTTATCCTAACTAGTCTCGTGAATACAGACTGAGTTTATCGCTCTATATTCTTCATCCTCGAGGTCGTCTTCAGCCATTTCACGGGACTCTGACATGCTACGGTCAAAGTCGGCCCAGCGGACAGTGGGGACACTCCCGGCCCCCGCGTTCCTTATTCCTGCCACCTAATGTTTTATACACTTGTTAACTGGCCTCTTGACCGCTGTTTCTTATGAACAGTTATTAACATGTTATTAACACGGTTAATAAACAGCTGTTTAAAAGGGAGCACTTCTTCACGGTACCCTAATCATGGCTGCACAGGGTGGAGAAGGTCCCGAGCCCTAACCTAAGGCCAGTCGGGGCGTCTGCTTGCCTCGTTCTGTTCCAAACGGGCAGCGCCCGTTCATTCGAATCCTGCCATACGAGCTCACACACACGCACACAACGATCCAGCTAACAACACCAGTGACGGACCCAGTGCTAGATATTGACCTGCGCGTTGCAAGAAATGGGAGACGTCTATGGCATGAACACATGAATGGCTGACAGGGGGCGGGTGGGTGATGGGTGCGACGCCGACAGCCCGGGAGGGCGAACACAGGGGGGATCCAAGTACATCCAGATGCGACAAAATGCAAACAGAAGCAGACACAGGATGCAGCAGCGCAGACACCAAGAGCGGGTGGGAGGGAAAGGTGGGTAGAGGGTGCGATATGCGGTGTGCCGCGGGAGAGTGGGAGAGGAACAGGGAGGGGATGGGGCGGTGAAAACAAAGTGGGGTATGTGGGGTGGGGTGTACGAATACAGTGTTTCTTGTTCGTTTTCTTCGTTACTCGTATCGTCGCCATTGTAGAAGTGAGTGAAGGGAATTTTTCAGAGTGCGGGAGGTGGGAGATGAGGGGATAGGAATGCCCTGGGAGACCACCTTGTCGATCGCAGAACCGACAGCATGGCTTCGTCGAACCGTCTATACGGCCACAGAATGTACTAATAAGCCATACAGAAAATCAGCAACTTGATCTGGCAGATCTAGGAAAAAAGCGTACCTGGCCACAAATACAGCCTGCCAAGCAGTACGGCAGCAAAGACGTTCAGGCGGAGTGAGGGGGAGGCTCCTCTATGAACAGGAAGCGTCGGGAGGCAAGATGTACACGAGGCGCAAGAGAGGGTTGTTCGAGGGCAGGCAGCACGGGGCGCGCTGGTCTATATGGGAGGCGGAGGCAATGTATAGATGAGGAGCATGGCGGACATATGCATAACAAGAGGGAACGGCGCAGCACCAGCACGGTTGTCCGGACAGGCGGGGACATATGCAAGAGGTGTCATGTCGGCTTGTAGTAGATAGTCGTGATGTACTGCTCAAGTGGAACCGAACGTGAGCATCACCTCTCGAATATCTGAATATATGCGGTGCTTACCTTCTTCCTGTACCGCGTTGTGTTAGCGACAGCGAGCACACCGTTCCGGATCGCACTCGTGCTCAGATGATGGAGCACGACATGCGACGGGACCGGCAGCACGCTCGCGTCGTCCGACACGCCAGGGCCATCCCACGGACGCGCCTGCTGCGCAGGCGGCGTCGGCGGGGCCGATGCCTGCTGGGCGATCATCGCCGTCACATCCGTGCCCGAGGCCGTCACAACAGGCAGTTTCAATGGCGGGGGCGGTGCCGCAGGCCCGTCTTCCGCGCCCTGCTCTGCCGAGGTCATACCCAGGTTCGCAGGCCGGCTCCGGCTGTCTCGATCGCGCTCCCGACGAGACCGTTCCCTCTCGCGCCCGCTACGTCGCTTGTCGCGGTCGGTCGCCGCGCCGGGGCCTCCGATGGCAGGCCCTGCCATGACGGGCCGGACGTTCAAGATGAGCTTATCGAGGTGCCGAGGCAGCGCGGGCGCAGGCGGGATGTTGGGGGCGGGGATGCCGCTTGAAGACGACGTGGGCGAGTCCGCCCTCGCCAGGTACGCCTCCTCCTCTGCCGCCGCGGCGATGAGCTCTGACGGGATCTTCGTTGTCCATGCAGCCTCCTTGCCCTTCCCTGCCGGGCCGCCCACTTGCGTGCTCGAGTCGCTCCAGAATGAGTTCTGGTGCGCAGGTTGCTGTGGCTGGGGAGTCGCGACGGGGGATCCTGAGATCTGCTGGTGGGGAGAGCCTGTGCCATGTCCCGAGACGACCGCGACGTAGTTGGCGAGCGTACCATCGCGGTCGTCGACTGCGCGAGGGTAATCATTGGTGAGCCGGATTTGGTCATCGACGATGAACTTGAAGTGGTGTGTGCCCGGGAGGAGGGAGACGACGGTGAAGAACGTGTTTGTTACGGGACTATGGGGATGTTAGCTACGTCTGTATGCACGCTTCACGGGAGCCTCACTCGTATTCCATCGGCTGGCGGCCGTGCCAGTTGTCGTGGCCGGCCCGAATGAGGTAGACCTTCTTCCCGCTTCCCCTCCATGTGATCTTTTGCGTGACGGGTTCTGGTCGGTGTCCGTCGTCCTCGGCCTTAGTGAGCGCGATGGGGATGGTGCTGTGGACGACCTCGGGGATAAACCCCGGTTTTAGGGGTGGGTCGTTCCTCGGGGGCGACTCGGGCACGACGGACTGGAAAGAGCGGGTGGAGTTGAACGCGCTGAGCGAGGACTTGTAGCGGGAGCCATCTTTGAGGCGATCGAGGCGGGCTGCGGAGGGGAGGTTGTTCTGCGGCCGGAACGTCTGCGGAGGCGGGTTAGCGGGAGCGGGGATGGGAATCGGGGACGAGGCGCGTGGACGGCGTTGGCCTGGGTGGGGGGATACCGAGGCCGGGGAGGATGCAGGGGTGAGGGTGAGAGACGCCAGATCGGGCAGCTCGAGCGATTTCTTCTTGTGGCGGAGGGAGCGGTGTACCCTGTGGGAAGCGGAGGAGGGGTTTGGGCTGCCGCCGCGGATGGGAGAATGGGCGTTGCGAGAGGGGGAGTCGAGGCGAGCGTTGGCGGCGGAGGGGTTGGATGATGTGTTGCCCATGCTCGGGGACGAGGCGCAGGCAGTTTAGGAGAGGGGAGGACGAGAAGAGGAGGAGAATCGAGATGATCAGCGACTGCTGCGTGCGCGCAGAGTCCCTGAGCGGGCTGGGAGAGCAAAAGGGGGTTTTACGCCGCTGCCTGTCGCGCCGGGAGAGAGGGGGAAGCTAGATTAGCATGGCCGCGGGGCTGTTATGTCGGGAGCTTGATGGATGGTGCTTACCCCTGCAGCTGGGAATCTATGCGGCCGGAGTATGCGAGCGCTGCCTGTGCTCGGGGACGCGGAGAGCGATCAGCGCGAGCGATTCTGGGCAGTCGGGAGAACAAGAGAGACGGGAGACAGAGACCGAGCCGGAGCAGGGCACACTCGAGGGCGGAGTGTGGGTGCGGACGCGAGCTGACCTGCGCTGAGAGCGAGCGCTGGGTGTGAGACCCGGAGAGAGACGCTGAGCGCTGAGCTGAGCAGTGTCCGCATGTCGGAGCTCGGCGGACATCGAAACCCCGCCCTTCCGCCTCATTGGCGCCCTCCGATTGGCCCTCGCCCGTGAATGGAATGACGGCAGCAGCGTCCTCGGACAGTGCCACCAGGAACACGGCGTACACCTCCACGCACCGCAACCCAGTCTAGGATATACCACCAGGGTAAGCCCAGGGCATCTTGGATATCCTGGAGATATCCATAGGATGTCCCGTCCGGATACCCTCAAACATATCCTGATGGTATCCTTACGATATACATACAATGCACTTAGGCGGGATATCCTCAAACCGACGCGTGCCTTTGGCGGGCGTCTCCATGCAGCCCAGGCTGCCCAGCCCAGCCCAGCAGTGCAATGATGGAAAGTAGGTATAATGGACATATATTCCCAAACATCCTGTGCATTGCTGCACGAGAAGCTGAGCGTCGTTACAAGTGTTCTGTGTAGTCTACCTCCTCCCCGCGGGGATCGCCTCAGAGGCCTGGAGGGTGTACATCATTTCGTGCTGGGGCAGCCCTGACACGACCTGTCCGAAGATAGCTATTGCCCTGCTATAGAACAACCTGTGCAGATCACATTGCTGATGTCCAGCCAGCCTCGGCAAAACTATGGGGACTCACGATAGTAGTCAGTGATCTGCGGACGCGCGTCCTCGGTTCATGCTCGCCTCAGCCCTCCCACTGGCTTCACGATTGAAGACAATGTTGCAAAAGGTCTGGAAACGAGGGGAAAAGGACGGAGTCCGCTGAGGGGAGAGGTGGCGAGTATGAGAAGAGACACTCAAAAGAGAAAAGAGGGGATAAAAGAATGAGTCAGCATACCGCGCATGCCCGGAAAGAAGGTTGAGCGCGGCGCTAGCTCAAAGGGCAAGGAACGAGAGGCACCGTGAGAGCACGCGGGAGGATTGAGGGAGCCACGGTACAGGTTGTCTGTGAAGTTGGTGCTCAGCGGGGGAGTGACACAGTGACACAGACGGGGACTTACACAGAAGGCGAACATGCCAGTTTTGGATCCGTTCACAGGTCGTGAACAAGGAGCAGTGTCCACACCTCACCGTGCGCTCAGACTCGACTCACTATTGAATCCTGCACCTCCGGAGAAAACGCCATAGAGCTTTGACAACATCAAATCGTCGATGTTGAACTTTCCTAGCTCTGAGAATGCGGAAAGAGGGCTAGGAGTGTGTTTAGACTGACTATATGCGTCGGCCCGGGCGTTAGAATGCGAGGATGCGGGCTGAGAATTGTTGCCTGAGGGACTTCGAGCTGTAGAGCAATCCATATGTCAATATCTAAAGTATATTGGAACTCTTGTCGGCGCAGATGTTTGTTTTTGACACGCACCGATTGGAACGGGGCCCGTGGATTTGCTAGGCACCTACGACACGAACACTTATTAAGAGACTTCCTCACAGCGGCGTGGAGCTGGCTTTGTGGACCACGCCCAAGGGAATGCAACCGACAGGCGGGAGGCGCAAGATCAAGGCGGTCCTCACTTGAACGCGTCGGCGCGTCCAGCGCACGAAGTCACGGGAGCCCGTCGATGTTCTCACGTGTACTCTACACGTGCCATATTTCCTGGCTACATGCCTAGATATTATCATGACATCTGGTCGTAGGATATTCTCAGGACACGCTCAGCATATCTCATATTTCCTGTGCATCTCCTGAAAAGATATTCTAGGCTGATTTGCAGTGACGACACTCCTGCGTTCCTTGCACACATCCGTTTCCACCTTCTGCCACGCGCCCATGCGCGTCGCAGTCGTTCAGTTTGCACCAAAGGTACACACGCTCAGGAAATAAAAGTTGCATTGCTGAAATTCGCACATCTGCCTGCCAAGATCGGGCAGGTGCAGGACAACATACGCACAGCGTGGAAGCTATGCGACCGGTCGGTGAACGCGTCTCCTGAGCCCAAGATCCGTTCGTGACACCAGCCGCGCCCCCACAGGATTAGTCCAAACACGGTCGACCTCGTCTGTCTGCCAGAGATGATATTCTCGGGTACGCCGCCATGGCCTCTCATCGCATCCAGACAGCTGACCGCACATGTCTCCCTCTCGCAGGGTATGTCTTCCCTGACGCGGCCGCCATCACTCCGTACCTCGAGGAGCCTCGCACGGGGCCGACGTCTCGTTTCTGTGCCGAGCTCGCCGCCCGTCTGCGCGCATACATCGTCGCAGGCTACCCTGAGCGGCTGCCCCCGCAGGAGACCGGACGTATCACCCTGCCGGGCGGCCAGACGGTCGACGCAGTCGGTGCGAACGCTGCTGCGCTCTACGGCCCAGAGGGACAGTTCGTCGGCGAATATCGCAAGACGAATCTGTACGATACCGACATGACATGGGCAGCACCAGGTACGTACCGGCTCGTGTCCGGCGCGAGACAGCCACATTTGGGAGTGGTCGGGGACGCATGTACCGCCACTGGCTCTGAGCTGAACTGATGTGTGTCACCGCAGGCTCCGGGTTCGTGACCTTCCACCTGCCTCCCCCGCTCAACACGGTCTCGCTCGGGATCTGCATGGACCTGAACGTGCAGCCGCCGGCGGTCTGGAACTCCCTCAGCTCGGGACCGTACGAGATCGCAGACTATTGCATCGCACAGCGCACGAACCTCCTCGTACTGCTCAATGCGTGGCTGGACTCGGGCGAGGAGCCGGAGGAAGAGACCGACTGGCGGACACTCAACTACTGGGCGTCGAGGCTGTGGCCGCTGTGGGCGAAGGTCGCCGAGGAAGGCGATGACGCTGAGCGCGGGTCGAACTCGTCGGGTAAGGGTCCCAGTGATTCAAGCGGCCGCAGACCGGGCGAGGAAGTGCTGGTAGTCGTCTGCAACCGTTGCGGGACAGAGAACGGTTCGTTCGTTCACCCATCATGGCACGGTAATCGTTTCGCGGCACACTACTTACATTTGCACAGGCATTACGTTCGCCGGGTCGTCCGCGCTCTTCAGTCTCACACGCAACAGCGGGAGGCCACGCCTGCTGCGTGCTATGACGCGAAAGCAGGAGGCAGCCGAAATCTGGACGTACCCTCAAAACTCTGCCGAGGGAGCACGGAGCGGATGAGCCCCTCAAAGTGGCTTCGCATGTTCTTCGGCGTGTGTACATTCATCTGAGATCTGCGTTATCTCACGAGCAGAACGAGACCCTGAGATATTCGACTAGTGACCTGGGTGAGCTTGCCGATCACTTCGAGCGGATTTTTGGGTGCGAATGTTAACAACCGCACAGTTGTGGCTGCGGCGTTCCATCACTACTTGAGGACTTTGTACATTCGGAACTCCACATGATACCGATTACCAAGGTCCATCAGCTAATATTCACTCAGGTGACAATGTCCGACCAGTACTTGGCCACCAAGGAGCGACGACACACTCTCTACCGGCGCGCGCTGCCGCTGCCTTTCAACTCTATCGGGCTTCTCTACCTCCATTCCGCGCATTTTCCTTACATGCAGATCTGGGGCCCCGTTCTTTTGCCGATATCCAATCCTGCGTCTGCCATACCGCCCTAGGTGACTATATGCGGAGGGAGGTGTGGGCGCCGTCTTTCCTCTCGCCGTGCAGGCAGATATTCGCTTGAAACAGAATAATTGAGCGGCAGTGCTTCACATCTGGGTATCATGTCTTTGCCGGGTGTACACTTCCTGACCGGGCCGACAACCGCCCACCGTGCCATGCTCGACTAACACAGACTGACCAGGTGAGGACTGGGTACATGGCTTGGGACACTATCTCCACAGCAAGTTCCATCATGACATTCACCATGATCTGATCATTCTCCTTTTCCTCTGAGGACTTCGGGTTGGACCAAATAACGTCGCTTGTTCGATTGTCTAGGAATATGTGCTGGATGCAGCTGGCTTGGTATACAACACAATTTCGTCTATAATACATTTACACGACCCCCCAACACTCCACTACACAGCGCTCAGAGCCCGTTCCACTCGAACCGCTTCTTGACCGCGAACTCCTTCGTCAGTGTGAGCGCCTCGGGCGCGCTGCTCCGGCCCACGCGCACGGTGTACACGCCCGGGTCGACGACCCAGCGCGCGATGCGCTCCTCCCAGTACGAGACCGCGTACTTGTCCAGCGCGAGCGTGACGACCGTGCTCTGGCCCGGGGCGACGTCGTGCGCCTTTGCGAACGCGCGGAGCATAAGCGGCGGGTGCGTGAGCTCGGACGTGGCCGGGTACGAGACGTAGAGCTGGACGACGTCGGTGCCCGCGACAGAGCCGGTGTTCGTGACCTTGACGGACGCGGTGAGGGTGACGTCGCCGTTGGAGACGTTCGGCTCGGAGAGCGTGAGGTCGGAGTAGTCGAAGGTCGTATAGGACAGGCCGTGGCTGTGTGGGCGAGGTCAGGGACGGTTCATGGAGAGACGTCGGGAAATTGGACGCACCCGAAGTGCCACTGAGGCTCGATCTTGCGGTGGTGGTAATGCTTGTAGCCCTACATCCCGAGGTCAGCCTACTGCATCTCCTGCAAATCCCAAAAGATGCTACGCACCACGAAGAGGTCCTCCGCATAGCGAACCTGGCCATGCTCCGAGTGGAAGTGGCCGTGGCTCGGCACGTCCTGCAGCCGTTTCGGGAACGACAAGCTGAGCCGTCCGCTCGGGTTCACCTTCCCAGTGAGCACCTGCCCAAGCGCGTCCCCAGTCGCGTTTCCGAGGTACCACGCGTGCACGATCGTCGGCACCTCGTCCGCCCACGGCATCGTGATGCTCGACCCGCTCTGGGTGACAACGACGGTGCGCTTGTTCGCCACGGCGACCTTGCGCACGAGCTCGTCCGTGCGCCCGGGCAGGTCGAGCGTCGTGCGGTCGTACCCCTCCGTCTCCCAGTCCGCGTTCAGACCGACGACGGCAATGACCGCGTCCGCCTCCTCCGCGAGCTGCACCGCGCGCGCCATGAGCTCGTCCGGGTGCTGCACCTCCGCGCCGCCGAGCCGCACGCCCGAGTTCGAGTCCATCACGGCCTCGTCCAGGTCTGTGTCCGCGGGCGCGCGGACGTTCATGAAGTCGACGAAGATCGAGTAGGAGACACCGGCCTTCAGGTGGACGATGCCGTGTTCCTCAGTGGAGCCGCAGTTGAAGAACGCGTCGCCGCGCGTTTGCCTCGTCCAGTTGTCAATCACGAGTTTGTCATCGACGTACAGCTGTGTAGATACCAAACGTCAGTTCAGAGAATCCCGATCCGGTGTGTGAGACTCACTTTCGCCCGTCCAGCAGAGAGAAGGCCGAAGTCGAAGTCGCAGTCGTGATCACGGGGCTTGAGCGTACCACGCAGACGAAGAGTGAACCTCTTCGTGAGGTCCTTGGGATAGTCAATGCTGCAATGGAGATTCAGTAAATGAATTAGTGAACAAGCAACGTCGCTCCAACCTCAGGAACACGCGCGTCTCGTCAATGTACCGCGTGTGAAGTGGTTGCGCAAGTGGAACCATGCTATCGTCGTTCTCATGCGAATGGAAAGAGCCGATCCAGCCAGGACGACCATCGTCCGTCACGATATCCCGCTCGAGAGTAGGCATCTGCATGTAGGCTGCATTCGTGGGTCAGCAATTACCATCATTTAGGAAGACAAGACATCGCACGAACCTCGAGCACCTTCGGAGTAAGTAACCTCTACGTTGGGGTCAATGTCACCGAGCGCAGAAACAATTCCGTCGTAGGGCGTGGTGAAGTAACTGGGCTTAAGAGCCGCAGAACCACCGCCGCTGAGGACGATAGCCTTAGCGTTTCCGCCCACGATAGCAATCCTCTTAAGACCTTGTTCCTGCACGACATATGAGCGACAAGAAAGAGGTGGCACTCAAGTGCTCAAACGGAGTACCGACTTTGGGCTTCAGAGGCAGGATACCGCCCTCGTTCTTGAGCAGAACGATGGCTTGGCTGGCGAAGTGTGTCATGATGTCCCGTCCCGCCTCGAGATCGCCGATTTGTTCGACACCATCCCCGTCCAGGATCTATGGAGCCCAGTGGTTAACAACATGCTTGCGTCACGGAGGCAGAGGAACACACCTCGGGGGCACCCTGTGCAGATCTCTGCACAAGCTCGAGCACCTTTCTGGCACGCTCTTTCACGGTGCGCTTCGTGATCTTGCGGCTCTGAATGCTGCAGAGAACATGGACGTGTAAGTGATTGAAGTATGTTGCAATGATGCGGTACCCACGAGCGGTTCATGAGGTCGAGCGTCCGCCACTTGTTCGTGCCCGGCATCTCCAAGTCAAGTCCTGCGTTGATGGAATGGTCGACGGAGTAGATACCGAACCTGCATGCACCAAATGAGCTACATTGTCATTGGTGAAGATGCGAACACGTACCAGTCACTCATTGTGGTGGCATCGCTGCCCCACTCCTTGCGAAGGATGTCCTGGATGATATGTTTGTTTTCGGACACATGTGTCCCGTTCACCCGGTTATACCTGTCACGCCCACGTTCAGACCTGCATCCACATTCGACTCCGCAGAGAAACCTACGCGGTCATGAAGCTCCACGGCTTCGAGTACTTCTCCGCGAGCATGAACGGCATCGCGTAGATCTCCCGGAGGGCGCGCTCGGACATGATCGAGTCGTACCCGAACCGATCGTTCTCCTTGTCGTTCCCGCAGAAGTGCTTGATGCATGCGCCGATCCCGCCCGCCTGCAGGCCCTTGCAGTATGCGGCGGCCATCATCCCGGCCAGGTGCGGGTCCTCCGAGAACGACTCGAACGAGCGACCCCCGAGCGGGTTCCGCTGCGTGTTGCACGTCGGGCCCAACAGGACCGACGCGGCCTTGAGCTTCGCCTCTTCGGCAAGCAGCTCCAGCCCGACACGCTCCATGAGCGCGGTGTCAAAGGTTGCGGCCATGCCTGTCGCAGACGGGAGGCACTTCGCAGGAGTGCTCATGAAGAAGTGGTTCCCGCGGATACCTGGGACGAACAATGCACGGCGTCAGCGTTGGTCTCGAGCATCCCTGGTTGTACTTACCATTCGGCCCATCGCTAACTTTGATAGCGGGAATGCCTAGTCGAGGTACAGGGTGAGTGTGCCAGAATCCGACGCCCGCTGTGAGAAGAATGGCCTCATCGGTGGTCAATTGCTCGACCACCTCATCGAGGTTGGCCCTGGCGAAGTCGGAGAGAGGCATGTCGAGCGATGAAGCGGAAGGTGGAATGAGATAGGTTTCCCTGTAGCTCTGCCCGCGTCTGAGACGTCTGAGCCAGAAATGGATGGTTAGCTAGGATGAGAATGAATGGTGCAGCGCGCAGTGCGGGGAGCTTTATAGGGGGAAGGTAGTTGGGAGAGTTTCTCCGAGATTTCTCCGGAGGCGGCCTTCTAGTCCTGGGGGAAAGCGTTCGAGCCGGCGAGAGGCGCAGCCGAATGATCAGGCTGTCGTCCATGCTCCCACCTGAATTCTCCATGTGTTCATATTCTGCTCATTTGACGTCCGGCCAGACGGACAGCGCCTCCTCCAAGCATAATCCACGATCGCGCTTGCCCCTTAGGCGCCGATTGTCGCGTCGTGCGCGCGCGCGCAACACGGGCCGGTTCCTTGAACGCCCCGAACGGCTTGGATGCCGATGTGTTCTTCACAGGGATAACGGTATGAGCGCAATACAGCACCCAGCAACGCGTCGCGAGAGAAGGGGCCATGGCCTTGAAAAAGGGCACTTTCTCCATGGGCCACCGATAGCCATCATGTGAGCGCGAGCATACCCATCGCCCTTGCACTTGGCCGCCGAACCTTCCGTCCACGGATTTATGTCGGATGCCAGGGACCCGATGACGGTCCTCGCGCGTTGCGCAGCGCGGGAGACGCCGTCCAGGGACTCATCGCAATCTGAGGGGCCCAAACAAGTCAATTCAGATGGCTGGCTCCAGGAATATCCGACTTCCCTGCTACACGGAGGTAACACCTTGCCCAGTGCTGTGGTTTTCAGGGCGGGTGTTTTCTATAATGCGATACCGAAGTCTCATTATGACTCGCGCGCACGTAGTAATGTCCAACTATTAGGCCTGAAGGCCGGACGCCGCCCAAGTCACCAATTCAGCTTATCCCGGATAGCACTATAGTACAGTAATGCTGCAGCGGCGCTCCGAGTCAGCGACGTAGTTTCCAAGTCCTTGCCCTCTCTTCGCCTTCTATCCAAGCGTGCACTATGTTCACTACCGCGGAGACACACCATAGGATGCCAAAGAGAGACAAAAGACGCTGTGGGTTGAAACTCACTGAACGGGATTGTGAGGATTAGCCTGGAGACAGCGCATCAAGTCGGGGTTCACTGAATACATACTAGCTGGCAGGTGGTCAGTACTAGTGATCAGGCTTATAGGCGGATGCAAGTTGCGTCTCCCGGTCAGCTGCAATTGGAGTCACTTCTAAAGGTTGCCAGTTGCACTGTCATTCGAGACTGAGTGCCGCCTAGTACAGTGTGCCAGGCCTAACGCAAGCCTCCCCCAATCAGCCGAGTCGTCGTCTGGTAAACGTGATGTCGCAAGATGTGACATAGGTCATGTGCTTCTCGTAACACCGCGTTTGCCTGAGTCAGCGACGGATGCAGGCGATCGCGGGGGGCGGCTCCACGCTTTTGGCGCTCGGGATCGGTGCGCGGGACCGTCACCGCCGAGTCCGTCGATTCGACTCGTGCAGCGCCTTGTATCTTGCTCTCGTACTACGACGTGAACAATCGCCTAAACCCATAGCGTTTGTTCAGCTCGAACAGCAGTGCATTGGCGCAACCTCAAGTCTCAAGATACAGAACCGATCCTGCAACATTGACCCAGAAGAACAGTAGACAAGAACGCGTGTGTGGCTGCTCCCTTGGAGTCCCTTCAAGTCGCGCATAGACATACAGGCTGCAAGTCGCTCACGAACACTAGCTAGTCTTACACATCCTACACCCAACCGTTTTACAAGTGCCTCATCGGGGGCTGGAATAGCGATAACAGCGAATCCGGCACCTATGGACGCTGAGAACAGTTCTCTCATGGGAGAGGAGAGCGAGGATGACTTCGACTGGGAAGAAGTTGAGGTCGCCGCGCCGCCCGTCACGCTCGACGCAGCGCAGCTGCAGGCGGAGACGATAGCCAGCTTGAAAGCTTACTATGGCGAGACACAGGAGGAGGCGGGGCCGTCCGAGAAGCCGGCCATTGAGGTTACCGTCAAGATGCTGGGCGACAAGGGAAAGAAGAAAGGCAAAGCAGAGTGTGTCTCCTGTTTACTGTATGCTTTCGTTGTGCTTATAGGCGTTGTAGGAAGAGTGCGAGGGCCGTGCAGATTGCACAGGAGCGGCTCGTCCGCGTCGACTGCCACAAGATACACACCGTAGCGCTCCTCATGAACGCAAAGGTACGCAATCACTGGCTGAACGACCCTCTTCTTCATGTACGTCCTCTCCAGTTTTTCCGTCTCATCTAGCTTCGCTGTGTCTCATGGTACGGCTTAGGCACGTCTTATGTCTCTCACCCCGTTGGCTCTCCAAAATGCCTTCGCGGCAATCCACAAGTCCCGCGTGCCGGAGGCCGCAAAGCGCGGCCGCATGTTCGAGTCCGCAATCACGCGCCTCGCGGACTGGTGGGCGAGCACGTTCGAAATTGAGCCCACCGGCCACATCCGCTCGCGCACCTTCGAAGAGGTGCAGAAGACGATCCGTCTCGAGGTCCCAGCCCCTCCGGACTCTGATTCGAAGGGGAAGGGAAAGGGCAAAGCCCGGGCGGTCGAAGAAGATCATGATGAGGACGACGAGGAGCGCTATGGGATCGACGGGGAGAAGATCCGCAGCGCGAAGAGCCTGATGAAGCACGCGCTGATGCGCCGCGGCTCGCGCGACACGAGCGCGCAGTTGTTCACCGCGCTCTGCCGCGCGCTCGGCATCCCCGCGCGGCTCGTCGTGAGCCTGCAGAGCGTGCCGTGGCAGGCGAACGTCGGGAAGCCGAAGCCGACGGCGAAGAAAAAGGGGAAGGCTAAGGAGAATGAGAGTGGGGACGCCAAGGGCAAAGGCAAAGCAAAGGCCGACGAGGACGATGAGGACGACATGGAGGAAGTTAGCATTCCAGGCTCGTCTGTGGTTAGTACACCTAGAGGGCGCTCGCCGTTGCGTCCGGATGGTAGCAGTCCTGCGGCGAGCGGTCAGGACAAGCCAAAGAAGGCTCCCCCAGTAATTCGACTACGAAAGAGCAGGGGTCAGAAATTGGGGTCGTCTGCTGCAGAGCGACCGCCGCCTCGTGCGTACTCCCCGTCTCTCAATGATCACTGCCGCTCATACAGCCATCGCAGGCGAACGCACGCCTGATCCAACAACGACTGCACCCGTGTTCTGGACAGAGGTGTTCTCGCGGGCTGACGGGCGCTGGTTACCTGTCGACCCCGTCCGGGTGATCGTGAACCGGCGAAAGGCATTCGACCCGACGCCAAATCCGAACGACCCGAATGCGAAGCCCAACAGGCGAAGACCCGTGCGGGTGGAGAACCGCATGGTGTATGTACTCGCTTTTGAGGAGGACGGGTACGCTCGGGACGTCACCCCTCGGTATGCGCGCGAGTACGGTGCGAAGGTTGCCAAGGTGCAACAAGGAGGGAAAGGCCGCAGAGAATGGTGGGAACGCATATTGGCGATCGTCAGGAGGCCATATCGACTAGTAAGTACACATTGGCACGTGTTAGGGTTTGCGTTGGATCTGAAGTACATGAATAGCAACGGGATGACGTGGAAGACGAAGAGTTACAGGCGAACCAATTGACAGAAGGCATGCCTACATCCATAGCTGGATTCAAGGACCACCCTCTATACGTCCTTGAGCGACATCTCAAGCGCGAGGAGGTCGTCGATCCTCCGACCGAACTCGGAAAGTTCCGCGGGGAGTCGGTGTATCCCCGGGCAAACGTGCTACAGCTGAAGACCGCGGAGAACTGGATGCGACAAGGGCGGAGAGTACGTCTGGGCGCACAGCCGCTCAAGCGCGTGAAGCAGCGTGCCGTCACCGTCAACAGGAAGCGAGCTATTGAGCTAGCCCTCGCAGATCAGCGCGAGCGAGCAGCGTCCTCGAGTGGGAAGAAGACTAACGCGGGTGAAGATGGGGACGATTTGGAGCTGTCGGGGGACGCTGACGGGGGATCTGCTCCTAGAGAAGGGTTTGCGAGCGAGGAGGGTGTAATGCAGGGCCTCTACGCCGAGCATCAAACGGAGATCTACAGGCCGGACCCAGTGGTCAATGTGAGCACTTTTGCACTTTCCCCGATATACCGGTCTGTCACAGGTGGCTGAACGTTGACTTCTGCTTCTTCGTCGTAGGGCAAAGTGCCGAAGAACACTTTTGGGAACATTGATTTGTATGTGCCTTCGATGCTCCCTGCCGGTGCTGTCCATATTCCATGTGAGTTTCAAACGTCTGCGACCTGCCCTCTGACCCGCTGTAGAGTACACAGGCTGACGTATGCTTTGCCCTCCCTCTGTCCACAAACAGTCAAAGGAACGGCAAAAATCGCCCGCCAGCTGGGCTTCGACTACGCGGAAGCAGTGGTACGTAGTCCTTACGATTGCAACCCTATTCGCACACCTTCTGCTCGGGCTCCGGACCGCCGCGCACGTCTGACGTTTCATCTGCACCATAGACAGGCTTCGAGTTCAAGAAGCGCCGCGCGTTTCCCGTCATCACAGGCATTGTCGTCGCCGCCGAAAACGAGGCCCCCGTCATCGAGGTGAGCCATCAGCTTCTCCACTCAAATACAGGACACAGGTCCTTTCCCGGGCCAACTTGGCCGATGAATAGCACCCGTTCCCTGTGACATCCGTTGACCCCACGTGTATCCTTTGCAGGCATACCTGGAAGCCGAACGGGCAGCAGAAGAGAAACGACGTGCGAAACGCGAGGAGCAAGTGATCAAGCGGTGGGTCAAGCTCGTGCAGGGTCTCCGTATCCGCAAACGCCTGCAAGAACAATACGCCGACCGTGCCGCTACTAATGGCGCCCCAACTCAAACTGCTTCCACACGCGCGGCCGGCGCGATGGTCGCAATCACGCCGGAAGAGGTTCGTACACTGACTACCGTAATCCCCTTCAGTATACCAGAAACAGAGTTATCTACCACGTCCTCCCAGTTCCTACTGCATCCTGCACAATATAGCCTTACCCTTCACAGTTCCCAATCGGTATACGCGCGGTTGCAGATAGCTGATTCCGCCTTTCCAGGAGCCGGAGAAGCCTCCCGCAGGCGGCTTCCTGACGGGGGTCGACGACGTCGTGCAGCCGTACAGGCTTCCGCGGAACCTCCACGAGATCGTCGAGCACGCGGGTGCGCGCCAGGCCGCCCTGGGCGAGCTCAAGCTCAAGCCCGACTTCCACGCCAATGGCTCCGCCGCCGTCTCCGCCTCCGCTGACGCCGACGTGGATGTCGGCGCCGCGGGACGCGCGCCGCGGATGCCGGCAGAGGCAGGCGGCTTCCTGCACTCGAACAGGCCGGAAGAGATCGACAGGCTCGAGTACGGCGAGGACGAAGAGGAGGATAAGGACATGATGGAAGACGTCGTCGTCGCCCCGCCCCCGAATGGCGCGCCGAAGACGATGCAGGAGCTCGCCGAGGAAGCGGCGCGGCGCGCCCAGGGCCCCGACGCTGCGCCCGCCGACGGTGTCGAGGAACTCGCGTTCTCTGCTCCCGTGCCCGCGCCCGCGCTCGCGCCCGAAGAGAAGGCCACGAACGGGAGGAGCACACGCGCGCCCAGGGCGGCATCCCAGAGCGGCACCTCCACTCCCCGCGGCGGCGGTGGTGGTGCGCGGGGGAGAGGGAGGGGACGGGGACGGGGCCTAAAGGCTGGGTCGACGCCGAAAGCGAAGCCGAGGCAGGCCCCGCGGCGCACGCGGAAGCGGAAGAGGGCGGACGTGGAATCGGACGATTCCGAGGAGGACGAGGAGGAGGCGGACGGGGACGCAGGGGACGGGGCGGATCCCGCGGCGGAGGCCGAGCCCGCGACGCCATCGCCCACGAAGAAGACGCGCGGCCGCGCAAGGGCGCCTGCGCCCGCCGTCCCGCCGTCGACGCGTGTGTTACGGACGCGCGGGCAGAAGAGCGCGGCGAAGATGCAGGAGGAGCGCGAGATGGAGGAGGCGTACCGGCGTGCGGTCGCCGAGTGAGCGACCATCCCTCTTGGTGAATTGTTGTGTTTTGTGGAGGCAGGAAGGGGTCTGCCAAGAGCAGGTGTATTGTTATACATAACAAGTGCTGCTATTACTGCTGCTACTATACACGTCCGGCGCCCGGACCTACCGTATAATCCGATTACAACTTCGTCCCCGGACCTACCGTATAATCCGATTACAACTTCGTCTCCTGCGCATTCGGCGGTTGGCTGGCGTTTGCCTGTGGCGTTTTTGAACCCTACCACATCGTGTGCCCCAGTCAGCATTGGAACGCAACCATGTTGAGCACGAAACACACACCTCCGCAATGGATGCTGCAGGGGCCGGCGTAGCAGCCGCGCTCTCCGGCGCAGCACCGCCGCTTTTGCCCGCACTGGCCGGCGTGGCGGGCAAGAGCACCGCGAACGTCAAGTACGACGTGTGGCCCCGCACCTCGGGGAACGCCTTTGAGAGCGTGATTTTCTGCGGCAGCGGCTCGGGGCTCGCCTCCTCCTTCGCCTCGGGAGCCTGCTCTCGCACGTGCACCACCACGCCCTCGTCCTCGTCCCCTACCCTGCCCTGCGCCGCGGCCGCCTCCGCGAGCGCCTCCGCCTCGTCCTGCGCCTGCTCCTCCGGGGACACCTTCATCTCCACGTCCGCATCCGCATCCGCATCCGCGTCTTGCGCCCCGCCGTCCGCCCTCGCGCGCTTGCCGTCCTGCGCGCCGTCGCCGTCGTCCGCCGCCTTGCGCTTCGTCGTCGCCGCCGCGCGGCGCGCAAGGCCGAGGCGCGCGTGCGCGATCTGACGGAGCCGCTTCTCCTCGCGGCGCGCCTCGGACTGCTTCAGGCGCGCGCCGACCGCGCCGACGGGCTCGAGCGCGGGCGCCGCGTCGACCTGGTGCGGCCGGAGGAGCGTCTCGTGCATCGTGAGTTCTGTGTGCGTGCCACCGACGGCGGGGCGGCGGGGGGAGAGGGCGGTCAGCAGCGCTCGCCGGGGCGTGTCGTGCATGGCATCATCATGCGGGTGCGGGTGGGGAAAGGGGATGTGGACGCACCGGTGAAGCCCGCGTCGTTGAGCGCGGAGACGGTGCGGAGGACCTGCTCCATGCACGGGCTGAAGCAGCATATGCGTGTCGCGCGGTCTTTCTGTAAAGGAGGAGAGGGGGGGGTCAGCACTAGAAGGTCAGCAGGAGCTGGGCGGCGGGAGGGGCCCCGGTCGGACGCGCGGGAGAGCGGGAGAGGGCAAGGGACTCACGCGCAGCGCACGCTTGGCGTGCTCGACCGCGTCCCAGGGTGCGGGCAGGTCGAGGAACACTTCATGGGATCGAACGCGACACACGCACGGCGGGGCGAGATCGGACGGGCGGGTATGCGCGAGCGTCCATCGAGTAAGCGAGCGGGTGGAGTGGGTGTTGAGCACATGCTGCGCTGCAGGGGGCGGCGCGAGACACTCACCTGCGTCGACGGTGTCGACGACCGTGAAGCCGTCCTTGCACACGTTCCGGTGCGCGAGCGTCACGATGTCGTCCATCCCGTGCCGGGTGAACTCCTCCCTGTGGATCGCAGCGCGCGCGTCAATCGAGCGAAGACACGAACGGAGAGAAGCAGTTCCTGCACGCCCGGACGCGGTGATGAGATCCCGCTCGGCGACTTTGGATCGGGCGCGCTCCCGCGCTGCGCCCACAAACGAGCAGCCGTGATCCCCCACAAGGGCTGGTTGGCGCGGACACGGCGCGGTAGGCACCCCATCGCGCGCGGGGCTGCCCGCCACCCCCTGCCGCTGACTGGACGGGGCGCGGGAGCGGCTGGGAGGGCGAGTGGGCGAGTGTGTACGGCGCCACAAAGCACAGCAACCTGGTGTTTCCGCTACTTTGTCCGAGATCCCGCCCCGCGTACCCCAATCTTGCGCGGGGCTGCATCTCGCCCTCGCCATCGGTCCACGTCCTGGATCATCGCCGGTCTGGCGGGATATGCGACGTGCGGCGGCTACGGCGCGTGCTAGGCGCTGTCCTCATGGGCGATACTCACCATCCCTGCTCACCGCCGCCTTCACGTTCCACATCTCAATGTGCAGCCTGACTGGGACCGCGGCCCCGGCGCAGAGATGCTGATGCACCATGCGTGTTGGCGCGTGACCGGAGGCAGACAAGAAACGTCTCGGACGAGTGCGTATGGAGGTGCGCAAGCTCGGGAAAGAGGAAGGAGAGGAAGCTCACCTGGCCTTGTTTGCACGGGCCTCGTGGAATTCATAGGACCAGAGATGTCCGCGGGGGCCGATGGTGCGCGCGACGGAGTGGGAGAACGAGCCGGAGCCGGTGCCTGTGCGGCGGCGGAGGGGGTTGTGAGCGACGGCGAGACGACAAGGGGGATGGATCGTGCGGGATGAGCGCATGATCGGCGGTCGCTCGCGGGGGCGGCGGGCGATCGGGCGATGGACGGGCAGACGCTTCCGCTGTGCGGGGCGAGAAGCGTCGCCGGATCGGGCACCCTCGACGTGTCTGCCGTCGCAGCGGGCCATCGACCCATCGCTATCGGACCCCGGCTCGGGCGAGGAACCTCCTGCGCCCGATCCAGCGAGGACAGTCCGCTCGGTATGGTCGGCGCATGCCCAAGCACGGCGCAGCGCGGGTGGGGCGAGGCGGCGGCGTGCTCGATCCGCCGAACACGGATGGTATACAACCACTGGCAGGCCCAAGCAGTCCTCCCGCCCTTCCTGACTCCAGCCCGTTCTGGACAGCGGAGCACACCAGGCGTTGTGCCGTGCCGTCAACGGCCACGCTGGCATCCTCGACGATCCGACCCTCGCAACGGCGGCGGAGGGCGGAGCATAGGGTGCGTATCACACCGCTTCGAAGTGTGCGGTGTGCCGTGGCGGGGTTGTTTCAGGCCAAAGATATGCCGCGAGAAACAGGGGATGGCGCAGGAAGGCGACGGAGAGGTGTCGAAAAAATGCAGACGTACCTGCTTCGATGACCCTGCTGCCGGGACGGATGTCAAGCCAGGATGTGACGAACGCGATATCGGCAAGGTACAGGATTTGCGTGCGGTGAGGAAGTGCAAGCGTCCATAGCTCGGGCGTGGGCCTGAGGAGGTGGATGAAGCCCTTGCCGTTGCGGGAGCGGATCTTGGAGCCGTATGGGACGCCGACGAGATCTTCATGGCGGTAGTAGCCGTACTTTAGGTTTAGCTCCTTGCCAGGGGTGATAACCAGAGGCTGGATGATGTCTCGTGTCTGATGGAGGGCGAACGGCAAGGATGCGGGACAGGTGCGAGGAGATTTATTGCGCACGGGCGGGGGAAGACGTAAGACGGAAATGTAAAACAGCGCAGCGCGGGCGAGCGTACCATCCAGGCGATGACGACGTCGCCAGCAGCGATCTCACGCGCGTTGGACCACATCTGGCCGAGGACAGGGCGAGGAGGGCGAGAGAGCGTGGGCAGAGGACGAGGAGGACAGGGACCGACCGCAGCGCGAGAGACGCGTGGGGAACCCCGAGCGGGCAAAGATCTTGCCCAATCCGGATCTCGCGTGTGAGAAGATTCAGGTGCGCGCCGGGATCTCGTGCAGACGCCGGACCCGGGGCCGTGGATCTGGGTCGCCAATGCTGTTTGTCGCGCGGGCGAGGGCGAGCGAAAGTGTTTGTCGGTTGCTTGGCCAGTGAGTGCGAGCCTGCGCATGCACATACGTCCGGCTCGCGTCGGCATCCTCGCGCATGCGCACTCGCTCGCACCCGCGTCGCTGCAACCTCCGGAGCTCTCTGCCACGCACACGAGCGAATACTCCGACGCGGACTCAGCGCGGGACGCCGGTTTGAGACGCAGCGCTTGTGCGCGGACGGATGGCAGTGGTGGCAGATCGCTCGGAGCATTCCCCTCGCCCCCGCTCTCGCTCTCGCCATCGCCCTCGCCCTTGTCCGTCCCTCGAGCGGTGCGCGTGCAGTCTGATTCCCGTTTAGACTCCTCGGTCCTGTGCTCTCTCGTGTTCCCGCCCCTCTCCCCCGACCCCGCCCTCCACAGAACCTCCTCCTCACCTTCGTCCGCCCACAGCCAACAGCCTCCTCCGCAGCGACTCCGCCGGCCGTCTTCCCGCCTTCTCAACCCCTTCTCTTCCCGGGCGCCCGTCTAGACGCGAAGAATCCATGCCACACACCTAGCCTCGCCTGCTCCCACCACCACGTACAGGACGCCTGCTCTTCTAGAAATACACCACCTATCGCCTCTATCGTCCGCCCCCGCCGTCTTCTGCCCTCCCGCCTTCCTCTCCCCTTCTGACAGCCTCCCCCCTCTCCCTGCAAGCCATGGATTCCTCCTCCCCAGCCTGTGTTTCCTTCAGTATGTCCACTCCCCTCCTTCTTGTGCCACCCGTGCCAGACCTCACCGTCTCTCCCCTTCTCGTCCAGTTGGGATCGTCGATTTCACAGAAGACGTGAGCGCGCCTATCCCTGACGCCCGCTCTCTGACCCCCTTGATCCTTACCCCCACTTGCTCCCCCCCATCCAGGCCAACTGGGTGTACTGCTCCGAATCCGTCTATGACCTTCTGGGTATGTCTGCTACCGCAGCAGTATACACCCCTCCCGCTCACTTCGGTCTGAACAGGCTACGAACCGCACGAACTCATTGGGAGCTCTTCCCTCAACCTCGTCCATCCAGACGAGTTCTCCGAAGTCAAGGAGCTACACTACACCACCATATCCCAAGACCAGGCAGCGGTCCTCGCGTACCTGCGCATGCGGCACAAGGATCCCTATAAGGGATACGTCCTCTGCGGCATCGTACGGGCTTTCCCCTCCCGCGCGTCTCACAGTGCGCTGACGGCATTGATCGTCCGGTAGTCTCGCACCGTGTGCCAGAACGTTCTCGTCGGCAGCGTCTCGTTCGCCGCTCCAGGGCCCAAGGCGATGCACAACGCATCGACCGCCCAGGAAGTTAAAATCATAACACCCACAGCGAAAGATCTCGAGTTCAGAGTAAGCGGGATCTGGCATTCCCTGCGCAGCACCCGCTCACGCACAAACCGCTTCCGCTAGCGCTGGAACGACCCGAACCCGATGCCGCCATGTCCAGTACCGTCCTCGCGAGGGGGCAGCCCAGAGCCACGGCGCGGGCGCGGACGCCCAATCAGCTTCGACCCGCTCCCAGAGCAGTCCGTGAGGACCGCGCTCATTCTGGACCGCTTCAGCGTGAACTGCGGAATCCTGTACTGTTCAAACGACAGCATCCTGTCGACGACGACGTGCATGGGCCGCAGCTTCTTTGACTTTGTCGTGCGCAAGGACGAGGACCTCGTTCGCTCCTGGATCGACGTCATCAAGGGCTGGGGCGTGAACGAGCGTGGCCAGCCGTCCGACGGTGGATTTGGCTTTGGGAAGTTCACCGTGCTCGTCCACGGGCGCGACTCGAGGTGCGTGCCGCCCCAGCGCCCCACTGCCGGACGCTCCGGCTGGCTGTGTGTCTCTCCTCCCGCTACGAACGCTCGCCCTGATCTGTCCCGCGCATCTTCCCCTACAGCATCCGTCACCCGGACCCCGTGCCGTCGCGCCACCGGAATGGCTCGCACGCGCATAGCCACGCGGACCCGCACGCACACTCGCACCCTCACTCACACTCGCACTCGCATTCGGTCTCGCGCACGCACTCGCAGTCGCGCACCCGCGACGCGCGCTCGCACCAATACGCGACGTCCGCTGGATACCGCGAGCGGGAGCGGGAGCGGGAGAAGGAGCGCGACAGAGACCGCGCGCTCATGCGCCCGCCGCGGACGCGTGGGGCCGAGGACCTCGTCGTGGACGCCATCTTCTCCGCACACTCGGACGGGCTCATGGTCATCCTCCGCAAGTCGAGCTCGTGAACGCGCCTGGGTGAGGGCGTGTGTGCGTGACTGTGTAGATGCGCGGCTCTGCGGGCGACGGAGGACGCGGTGCGTTGCACCCAGGGCGACGCGCGACGCAGTCCGTGTGTGTGTGTGTCCTTCGGTCGTCAGCAGCAGCGCGTGCATGTCGGTGACGGGCCACGCATGCCTCGCTCGCCGTCTCCGACACCCCCACCTGATTTGTATGACTTCCGGACCGCATGCGCGTCCCTTCTCCGTGTCTGCGTGGTCCGTGTCTGTATCTGTGTTTCACGCTCCGGCGCCGTCCCCTCGTCCGTGCCACCCTTCTCTGCCGCCCTGCTGTCGTGTTCAGTCCGCGCTGTCGCTGCAGCTCTTGTATATACCGCCCTAGAAGGCCACCGCGCCCGTGCCCGCCGCTTCTTTCCCTGTCGCCGCCCTTCTCCGCTGCCGCTGCCGCCGTACGGTTACCCCTCGCCCGGATGTATACCCTTCTCTGTCAGGCTGCGCCTTCTACCCCTGCCCTTTTTGTACTTCTCGCATTCTCCCGCCTTCTCCGTGTCGGTTCTGCCGCGGCGAAGACGAGCGAAGGAGATAAAGGCTTTGGGAAGCCCGTGGCCCGTGGCGTACCCCCATTGTTCCCACTCTCCCCTCTCTCCATGATTGTTGATGATGACCACCATGATTATGACCATGCCTGGCCGTAGTACAATACTGTTTCTGTGTCTCCCGCCCGCTCTGCTATTGACGTCCGCGTCTGCCCTATTGTCCGAGTCTTGCGCTCGTGCTTGTTCATACAGTACACGTCCCCCGCCCGGTCTCTCCCTCCATACGTACGTGCTTATGTTTGCCTGTGTGTGTATGTGTACGCTTGCTGGTGGTGGTGGTGGTGCTGCTGATACATGATACTGATACTGATCACGACGACGCTCACGGTTGACGGATGACGGATGACGGATGACGGACTCCGACCCCATACATTCTTGAGGCTGCACACGCGACGGGAAACGTACGTAGGATTCGAACGCGGCGACGTCCTCTCGTTGGCCGTCCGGCGTGGTGTGCATGCCGGCTCGCGAGGGCGTGGACAGGTCCGGACGCTTACAGACGGCGACGGGGGGACGTAAAGCTGGAGGTACCGGCCTGTCGATCTCGGCGGCGAAGGCGTGGTAGCCGAGTGCTTCAAGCGGCGAAGGCGTCCATGTTCGGCACGCACGGCGCATCCGCCGTGTCCTCTGTGTACTGGGTGGATACTGGGCCCGGGGGGAACCGCCGCGGCGCGGGGAGCCGTTCATACTATGGCGGCGTTCCGTAGCTACACTAGCAGAAGCCGACTAGAACTTGAACTCGCTCGCAGGTGGATGTGCACGCAGTACCGAACGCCGCCGGCGCGTGCAAAGTGCGGCCAGAGTGACCCCGTGCAGTCGGAGTACCGCGCGGTGGATCACACAGAATGCACCCAAGCCCGGCGAACGTGGGGGAGGGAGACCTCAGACCTGGCAGTACTAGTCGATCGCACGCCCGGCGCCGCCGCCGCCGCCGATCGATCATGCAGCCCGCCGATCGCGCCTCGATCACGGCCCACGCACGCAGCGGGACCCACAACGGCGGGGCGCCCGAGGCTCGGCGAATGCGAGGCAAACGGCTCGGGGGCTCGACCGGGCGTCGCTTGGAGGCTGGCGCGCCGGGCAGTCGGGAGCGTGTCGGAGATGGGCACATTCGTCTCGTCGTACGGGGAGCCAGCTTGCATACTGGGTTCTCAGGTACTGGCGCTGGTTCGGACTCAATCGGTGACATATGTTTTGGCATACGCGCAGCCCGGGGCAGAGCAATGATATTGCCACACGACGGCGCGCTGCTGGGTGGCCAGTGCCGCCCAAGGCATGTCGGCTCACAAGAGTACAAGACTTGTCATGATTTCCCGGTGTTTGACTCAGCCAGGAGGATGCCGATATACTTGACCGGGCTTGACATAAGGGCGATCGGCACGAACCTTCGCACATACCGCCCACCCTACAGGGTCCGCGACACATCCCGGTGCACACGGGCGCTGGGCGCGTAGATCGCAGCGGTGCACGAGGAAATCGCAAGTACGGCCTTGCGGCGTGTCTGCCCACGGGAACCTCGCCCGACGTCGTTAGCCCGCCACGCGCGGCCATGCGGCCCTTCTCGGGCCTCGCCAGCGCACACAGAAGCTGCCGCGAGACGCGCGGTGTGGGATCGTGTACGAGAGCGCTGCGGGCAGCCATCAGCACGCGGCGGCGCGAGGGCCGCCCTCAGCCCGCGAGTGTGTGAGCGCGGGGCACGAGCGGAGTGCGCAACGGCATTATGACCGTGCGCGTGGGCAGACACACGAGGCCGGCATGCACTTGCGGCGGAGGTTGGGCGGGCGCCCACCCTTCGGTGTGAGATTGCGCGGCCGCTGGAGCCCTGCTCAATCTGGGGGCGGTGTTCAGTCTATCGGCCGTGCGGGGCGTGTGGGAGGGGCGGGGACTTGGGAGATTCGGTGCGGAGGGGTGCATCTCATCAGGACGTCCGGAGGCGCAGAGCCCGAGATCACGTACCATCTCGACATCGCCGCACCGCGCGCAAACTCTCGCGAAGAGGTCCGGTCTGCCGTCCTTTATTTGGCGGAAGACGTCGAGCCCGAGCTGTCGTCGCAGAGCTGGCACATCCGTGCACGTTGCTAGGAGGGAGACGGGCGGGACAAATCTGGACCTACACTGTTCGCGTAAATACGTTTACGGCGCGTGGCACAGCGTCCCGTCGGGTAATGACTCGACGCGAAGCCGAGACAAGACAGAGATCCCCGTCCACTGCTGGATCTCAGCGATGATACGGCGTCTGTATTCGTTATGGGTGTTTACCGGTATACGGGGCGGTTCAACCGTCCTTGAGCCGTTTGCCGAGTGCATGGCTGTGATTGCCTCACCCTTTAGACTCGGCGGTATGGATGAACAGGATGCACGCGCTGTGTCCGACAGCGCATGCGGCAGGCGCATTGGGTGCGGTTCCTCTTCTGCTCCCGCAAATACCCCTGCACAACGAACTGTTCTGATGTCAAGCAGCGGGCAGTCTCGAGTTGTGGCGGACAGGGAAATACGGTCAGGATTCTGCGAGCGATGATGCATGAAGGGCCTCGCGTTCGATGCCCACATGCAGCCAACGTCGGATGCCATGCAGCGGTGGATGACAGCCACTATCCCGGTTCTCCAATGTGGCGATTGGTGCCAAGCCACGGCCAATCCCGAGCGTCGAAGGCCACATCGCGGCTACGACCGATTCGAAGTCACCGTGTCGTGATGTCCAGAGCACGCCGCCATTGGACGAATTCGAGCCGTCCGCCTGTCGAGAGAGGGGCCGAGACGTGCCTGCAACAACGCCGAGTCGAAGTTCTCTGGAGAGCCAGAAATGGTCGGACAAGCAAACGTCAGCGACACTCGAACGGCAACAGAGAATCGGCATTCTCACGGACTTTGTGCGGTTTGGAACACCTGTTCGTTCGTTGTCAGCTTTGAATGCCGAGCTGCACACAAATTTGCAGATAGGGAAGCAGAAGCTCAGGCGTTTGCCGGGTCTACAAAGGGAACCAGCCGCTATATCTTGAGATGAGATGGTCGTCTGGTAGGGAAGCGCCTCAATCGCAGGTTGGCATGTAAGCCGAATTGCGGGAGTGTGTCGTAGTAAGGTGAACGGTGAGAAATCTTGGCTCCGGGTCTTGGTATTCGCCTACGGCAACCTGTCAAGACAATGAAGGGGGTGCGCATTGCCGAGCTTAACAGTTCATTAATGGTAGTACCCCTCAAGAAAAGCTCAGAGTTCGTGGGATTATATTCACGGAAGCACCCCAATCAAGATGGATGTCTGCATGCTGAACATCCTTCTTCGTAGCTTCGGAAATATCCATGTAGCACATAGTAACTGTAGAGCCAGCGATATAGCCTCAGGAATCCAGTAGTGCCTCGGAGTGCAGTGACTACGCACTGATATGTCCAAGAACCGAAACACTGCAATGTTCTCCCCGACCAATCCACAGAATGCCGCTTGTGATGTCCCTAAAGCCTAAGAGCACAGCAGTACACCATAGAATAGAGCTCAGTTCCATTCCTTCAGTAACTCTATAGCGTGTTTTCTGCAGCGCAAGATGCAGCCACTCAGTGGATGATACTGGCCTTGTCCCGCCGTGACCCGGGCGGCGGCGGCAAGTCGATCAATAACCAAATGAATTGCAAGAACCAGCGCACCAGATAATGCGCATGTTTCAAGACTCTATCGCCCCATAAATTTCCCATGGACGCTCCCGGCGGTGGAATCTGGAGAGAATAGCCTAGCAAAGATCCAAGTCCCCGCGCGCGTCGTGAGAACCCGATCACGTGGGCGACGCGTCTCGCCACAAACGCGTCGCCGGGCGCCTCGATCGCGGGCCGCGCTTGCTTTCGCTCCCTCATAGCCCCCGTCCCAAGACTGCGGAGTTCCAACTGAATCGTGACGCACATGTGCAGATGAAATGTCCGATTACTATGACGAAGACGTGTACTCCAATATGGACGGCGCTAATGACGCAGGTCCCTCCAGCACACCGACAAGAAAGCCTGAGGATGGCTTTAGCCACACGACGATCGATGGAGAAAGCTCTCAGGGACCTCTGGAACAGTGCAAAAGGTAACAGCTGTGCAATTGCACGAGTAAAACTGTCCTTACCGATTATCCTCAGAGTGTTGCTAGACAGTGAGTTTCATAGGACTCGGTCCATCCGGTGTATTCCCAGGACGCTGACGCGTATGGCTGCAGCGTTCGGCCACCAGGAGTTCAGAGGGAAGCAAGAGGAAGTTGTAGAAGCCGCAGTGCTAGGTAAACACCAGGAATTTTGCCCAGCGCACACATGGCTTACGATTCTCCTCAAGGCTCCGACGTCCTCGTAATAGCGCCGACCGGCATGGGCAAGGTTAGTTGTATGCTACACAAAGCGGGTGTCAGCGTACTCAGCATAACATGTAGAGCTTGTGTTTCCAGATCCCTGCTGTTGCTGCAGAGGTGCGTCAGACATCCAACACGTTTATCTGATTGCCCACTGACGAGGTGCACAGCATGGAGTCACTGTTGTGGTGTCTCCCCTTCTTGGTATGTCACGCTTCAGGAAACGAGGCCAATGTCGACTATATAAGTAACGTTGGCGCTTTAGCCCTGATGAAGAACCGTAAGTCACGCCGAGAACAAGCTCTGATATTCACTCATGCTTGTTTGTGTTTGCAGAGGTATCCAAATTGAAGAAGTTAGGCGTAGCCGTCGCTTCCCTGACGTCTGAGACGAAGCATCAAGACAGAACGCATGCGAGTTTTGTGGCTCGTCCAGTTGAAACGCAGTCGCTGACTCCGTTCCTGCAGATCATACAAGACTTGAACTCGGACGATCCAGAGATTCGTTTGTTGTACAGTAAGTGACCTCAGATTAATCCTAGAGTCAGGCAGTATTCAGAAATTGCGAACAGTCAGCCCCGAGAAGTTCTGCTCTCCAGAAATCAGGGGAATCCTTGTGCGGCTCCATGGAGCGAACGAGCTGAATCGTCTGGTGGTCGACGAGGTACGGAGGCATAGCCCGTGAATAGTTCTGCAGGGCTGATCGACCCCACTCAGGCGCATTGTATTTCTGTAAGCTACACGTGCATATGCAAGCCTTTCTACTGACTGTGAAGCAGGAATGGGGACATGATTTCCGAGAAGAGTACAGAAGGCTGGGGTCGTTCAGAGACAAGTTCCCAAACATACCCATCATGGCATTGACCGCAACCGCGACGGACAGGTAGGCGGAACTACATAAATTCAAAATTGGCCCTTGGGACTACATGATTGCTGAACTGTTCCCTTCAGTGTGCAGCATGACATCGTTCACAGCCTCAAAATGTCGCATAACCGTCTCTTCATTGCCGTCCATCCCTTCAATCGAGCGAACCTGTACTACGAGGTAAGGCATTCTAACCGCATCCCACTCCGGTTGTTGAGATACTCAGAACCATGCACTAATTTTGAATACAGGTTCGCTATCTGTCGTCGCCAAACCCCAACGCGCACATGATCGATGTATACCACTACATCAACAATTTGCACGAACGCCGTGGTCGAGCATCCTCTGGGATTGTCTACTGCAGGACGCGAGCAGTCTGCGACGAGCTCGCACGGTTCTTATGTGGCAAGGGTCTGCAAGCCAAGGCGTACCACCGCGGCCTCAGGTAGGCACCTACGAGCCTCCAACAGATTTGCTGCTTGGGTCGCTGACATTGTGACACCGTGTCGTAGTCCTGCGATACTGGATAAGACCTTGAGACAATGGGACGAAGGCGGAACTGGCGTTCCTGGCGGCGTCGACGTCGTGAGTATCCTTCTACCTCATTTTCAGCACGGCACCCCCAGGCTGATTGGTTGATATTCAGGTCTGTGCTACCATCGCCTTCGGAATGGGAATTGACAAGGCGGATGTTCGGTGAGTACGCTCATGCACTTCAGGGCAACCCCCGTTGGCTGATACTCTCAAGCTACATCATTCACTTCGACATGCCGAAGAGCTTCGAAGGTGTGCTCTCATGCGTATTACCTGCGACCATTCTGAACATGTGCTCACCACCGTGTCGATACAGGATACTACCAAGAGACAGGCACGTCATCGCATTCGCTACCATCTGATTGTCTTACTGATTGACATGTTCTAGGACGAGCGGGTCGAGACGGTCTGGTAGGTTGTCTTCTTATGCAGATGTGGTGAGGTTCAGATCTGACCAATACACGATAGCCAGCGAAATGCATCTTGTTCTACTGTGAGCTGCATCTGACAAAGTCTACTGATGATCTGGTTGATCTGTATCACCTCCAGCAAGAGAAGATGCAGCGAGGGTGAAGCACTGGGTGTCCGACTCGTACTCTAAACGTGTCATCCGTGCCGAGTCAAACAACGGACCCGAACCGAGTCAGCGAGCGGCGGACAGCCTCACAGCGGTGAGGGATCCTGAAAGCCTGCAAATTCAGCGTGCACGCTTTGCTCACTTGCGCCATAGTTTGTAAACTACGCAGAGAACGCGCATATATGCAGGCACGTTGTAAGTTGACTTCTTGAGCGCATACCTCGGATAGAACTGAGTGTGTTTCCAACTAGCTGATATGTAGGTACTTCGGGGAGAAGATCGACCTCAGAGACCCCGAGACCGTCAAGACATACTGCGACAAGATGTGCGACGTGCGTGAATGCCAATGTTGCCCGTGACGAGTAGCGATCCTGACTGAATACCGCTGACAACCCCGCACCCTACTCAGGTCTGCAAGTACCCGGGGAAAGCACGAACACGCAAGCTGACCCTGTCCTCCCAAGAGGACGTGGACGCTTCTTCATGGCGGCCCCCAATGCGTGAGCAGCACGACAGCATCGAGGACTTAGAAGCTTCATGCGGCACATCCTCCACTGTGCGCCGGGTACCACCAGCAGACGGGTCCCGGTTCAACGCGAACAACAGGCGGGCATCCGGGAAGCGTGCAGCGAGCCCCTCGGGTGGATGTCAGCGAGAGTCGTACGGGAAGGCGAAAAAAGTCAAGACTGCGCCTCCCGCTGTGCCGATCCCCATCTGTGAGTCTCGTGTGTCAGCATGAGGTTGATGCAGTGACTGATGGAGACACCTTGCGCTTGTAGCTTCGTCACTGAGGCGGACGTTCAAAACTCCGTTCAAGACCCCATTCAAGGTCCCACTGAAGAGCGCGCCAGGAGTGGATGCGTCGCGGGGAGAAAGCAGCGAGACAGCAGTCTCCTCTGGGACCAGCGAGCATCTGTACGAGACCTCAAGACGCATGAAGGGCAAGGAGAGAGCCTACGGACATGTTGTCGACAAGGCGGCGCAGATGGAGGATGTGGACGCCGAGCACGCGCAGCTTCCAGACGAGTCGCCAGTAGAGAGACCGTGTAAGCCCTCCGTCAGAATTCGTCATGTTTCCTGTGGATAATCCTAACATACGTACTCTTCCAGCATCACCAGTGCAGCTGCCTGAGACCGACATGGAGCTGGACGCAGCATACTCGCAGAAGATCCCGGTGCGCGCTGCACATCGCACCTACTTGCTGCAGCGGTAGTCTGGAGCTGACTGCATCCACTTAGACGGACGTCCGCAACGAGTGCTTCACCGCGCTTCGGAAGGCGCTGCACAAGGTCCTTGCGCGGGAGGTGGACAAACCCACGCCATGGGCGCGCCTTAGGCTGTCCTCTGCAGACACCGGTACGAAGTGAGTATTCCCTCTATTTTCCTTTTGCTGCCTGCGCTTCCTCCCCTCGGCCCGTCCGATCTCCCCTTTGTCCGCCATGCACTAACCAAGGCGTGCGACCCAAACAGGGCCGACATAATCTCCAGCACCGCCCGTGCGCTCGAATTCAACGTGCACTCGCTCTGCCGCACTGCGGACGGCTACCGGGAGCGTGCGGCGGAGCGTGTCCGCGCCGTCAAGCAGCTCACCGCGCCTGCTTCGTGGCTTGACCCTTCAATTTCGGCGGTGGACGAGGCGTACGAGGACGCACGCGAGGTCGCCGATGCGCTTCGGCAGGCGTGCCAGCGGCAGTGCAAGGGGCGTAGAGCGCCGTGCTAATGCCAGGTTACGCTGTAGTACTGTCTTATCGTCCACGCGCGAGTGGGAACCTACTATGATGGACGGGCGGCAGAGGGTTCGCCTCTTCAGACACTACAGTTCCTTCGTCGTGTTGAGTGGTTATTGGGGTAGCCCATGGAACCATCGAGGATGACGAGTTCTACGGGTACTTCATCCCTGCCGGAAACATGGACACGGCATGAACCACGCCATCTCGAGGGTTTGCCTAAGGTTACGCGACTGGTCACTGGGCGCTCTCTATCGCCTTCATTAGCTTCGTCTACTACGCCTTCCGGACAGATACTCAGTGCATTCTGCCAGCACTATGGATATGAATGGGCCAAAGACTGCTTTGACACCCGAGAGGCTTTGATCCGCGCCTCCAGTGAGAGCATAAGTACTGAACAGGCCAAGTGCATATCAGACGTATCGCAGCTCGTCCATTTCAGTGCGATGCTACATTGCGACTACCAAGTTCGCCTGTACGCAGCACTTGTACTCTGGCAGCCCTCCAGCCAACGGATGCTAAATGGGCGCCGGGAACAGCTCAAAGACCGCTGAAACTCTTCCGAAGTGGCACTATCCTCATGTAACATCCTAAGCGCACAGGTCCAAGCACGAGCGTCTCTGCTGCACAGTGTGCGCTGACCGGCGTGGTCATTGCTTTTCTATACGTCCAAGGGAGGTCAGCGCCCGCATGGAGGGCCCGCTCGCACCGCTTTCCTCTTCCCCCTGGCCCCGCCGGGTGGCCCGTCGTCGGAAACTTATTCGACCTACCCGGGGACAAGCCCTGTGTAACGGCGCCGCCGTTGCACGAGCCTCAGGTCTCGTCCCGGCGCCTGTGAGGACCCGAATTAGTGTAATGATTGTATCTGTTTGTAGCACGACGAATCTCCCGCCTCGACCAGCGTACGGTACACTCCGCGCCACAAGTATGTAGCTGGAGCTCGTCACATATACTCTGGCCCTCGCCGTCCTGTACCCTCGTCGAACCAACGCCGTTCCTTCACGCACCTGGCCTTTCGCCCGCTTCATCTCGCTCCGCCCGTTCGAGCTCGGTTTTCATCGTAACGCGCTCGCCCTCTCGCGCTCGCGCTCGCCTCGCCCTCGACGCGTGCCGTTACAGTTTGGTTCGACCGCCAAACCCCTATCTGGACAACTTGCCCTAGGTCGTTCTCCTCAGGTTTTAGGATTCGCTTCTGGACAACCGGTATCTTTCTTGCCATCGACTCTCTCGTTGAGCGCCAAAAGCGCTCGTATTCTACTGACAACATAGTTTCTAGCTTATGTCTTTCTCAGGTACATTCGACGCCTCCGGGATGGAATCCTGGGGCGACCCGTCATCTGCAGGGCTCCCCTCAGAGCCCAGCGCGTCCTCCTCGGGCGTTATGGATGACAACTCACAGCCCGGCGCAGTCCCTCAAGTGGGGCCTCAACCCGCCGCTCCTGGCGCCCCCGATCTGTCTGACATAGTAGCCATGCGGCAGCTTCTCGAGTCCGTTGTGGCTCTCGGACAATCAACGGCGACCCAGCAGGAGATGCAACAACTCCAAGGCCGCGCCCTCGAGATCCTCGTCGACCGCCTTGAACGCAACCCCGTACCCCCTAACCCGACAGCGACTTGGACGACGCCTCCTGCACCGAACGGCCCCTACGTCAAGGCGCCAGACCCGAGGAAGTTTACGGGCAAGGCGTCAGAAGTGGAACCGTTCCTGCGCGAAGTCGAGGCTGTCATCTCGCTACAGCCCGGGTTACGTACAGACTCAGCTAAGTGTACATACTTTTCTCTATTCCTCGGCGATGGCAGCCCCCAGTCTTGGTTCACGGCACTATGCTTGAAGCAGCCTGAGCTGATGCACAACTGGCCGGTCCTCGTCGCCGCTTTCCGTAAGCGCTTCGAGGACCCAGACCTCGTTATGAAGTGTCTGCACAAGCTCGAGAGCTTAACACAGACGGGTTCTGCGGCTGCCTACGCCAACCAGTTCGAGGAGTATTTAAGCTACCTCGACTGGACGCCAAAGATGGCGATCACGCAGTTCGACCGAGGTCTCAAGCCCGAGTTGCTGCTAACTCTGGTTACCAAGGATCGGCCTGCCACTCTGACGGAGTGGATTCCAATCGTCGTGGATGCTGACAACAAGCTCCACAACCTCCAAGTTGAGGCGCGCCGACGCGGCAAACAGCCGTCGAAGCCGCCCTTGCAACCGTCCCGTTCTACTGATCGCTCTACTACTTCCCGCACAGTCACCACTACCACCTCTGCCGCCTCCTCGTCGGCCCCGTCCGCTTCGTCCGCGTCCAACGACGTTGTACCAATGGAGGTCGACACCATCAAGCACGGGAAGCTCACGGCCTCTGAGCGAGAGCGGCGCCGCAAAGAAGGTCTATGCTTCTATTGCGGCCAAGGTAAGCACCGTATCTCTGACTGTCCGAACATGTCCGAGGCTGCGAAGAAGAACCGCAAGGCTGCTCCCGCTTCGGGAAAAGCCTAGCCGGGGACTCTGACGCAGTCCCAGAGCCCCCGGCACCACAAGGGACTCAGGCACCCGCGCCTGGGGCTCCGTCACACGTCCATCTTAACAACGGCGTGTGGACACCTCGGCCTGCTGGCGCTCCCAGATATCGTCTCTCATCTTACGTTCATACGTCTCAGTCTTCATCAGAACATTTTTTTATTTCTATATCTCTCGAGTTCCCCAACAGAAAACCCATTCGGACATACGCTCTCGTGGACTGCGGAGCAACAGCGTCTTGTATTTCTTATGCGTTCGCAAACCGATATGGACTTCCCCGCCGTCTGAAGGACGAGCCTGTACCAATAACCGCAGTAGACGACCGCCCGATCGCGATGGGTCTGGTCACTCATGACGTTATCACGTCACTTTGTTTACAGGACCATGCAGAGATGATTGCCCTCGGCATCGTCTCTGTACCCTACCCTGTCATTCTGGGTATGGACTGGCTTCAACACCACAACCTGTTACGACGATCCTAACGGTAGAGCGGTACCTTTTCTCTTTTTCCTTTTCTGTCACTCGTCCTCGACCCGTCGTTCACCCGGTAGCATGACGTCATCCTGCTACTGGCTCCCACGGATGTTGTACTTTACTCTCACGCTGTCAACACTGCCACGTCAGCACCGCCAGTGCTTCGTCAGCACTGCCACTGTGCTTCGTCAGCACTGCCACAGTGCTTTGTCAGCACCGCCACTGTTACGTCACCTTCTTTACCTGTACTACAGTTCTTACTCTACGTAGTAATACTGGACTCTCACGTGACCGGTTTCCTCCATGTATATAAACGTGAGGTATCTCTGCGAGATACCTCAGCTCGACCTGGTTATCTATTGCCTACATCGCTCGAACCCTCGATTGCCCTCGCCTAAAGCCTTGACTCCCAGCGACCTCGTCACGGACTGTGACTGTCGTAGGCATCATCGTAACACAACCCCTCGATCGACTGGGTAAAGCGCAAGCTCGCGCTCTCGTGCTGTGGCGCGAACCCGTCGTTTCCTGTGTCGGCACTGGGAAAAGGCCGAGGCCTTGCACCTTCGCCGTCTTTCGTTTCCTCCCTCCATTCCTGCGCTACGACAACGGTCGGTCTAGGCTTAGGTCTTAACGGCCATGTCCTCTCGCCCTTGCACCCCGACACCATCACGCGCTCTGATCAAGCGACATGCGCGCCTCATGTCCAAGGTGTCTCGTACCTGACCTCTTCGACACTCCCCTGGCATGCCCCTCGACTCTCGCTCCCCTCGCTCCCTCGTCCCTCGTCCCCTCGCTCTTCGTTCGTGTCCAACATTGGCCGAGGCCAAATTGGTACACCACCTTCTGCTCCTCTCTCGTTTCCGCCCCCGCTTCCTGCGCAACCCGACTCCTCATCCAGCACTTCCTCCCTCAATATCTCGTTCATCAACTCCGCGCGCTTCCGCAAGTACGTGCGCAATAATTCCTCCGCTCTCATCTGGTATCATCCGTTCGGCACCCCTGGCTACACCATTGCCGCCGCTTCCTTAGCTGCAGCCTCGGTGCCTCTCGACTCGACATCACCATCACCATCTCCCCCTTTGCCATCGCCTTCACCCGAGCCGCCGCCATTGGAGGACTACCTCCGCTACGTCCCGGAGAAGTACCACGACTTCGCTTCGGTCTTCTCCCCCGTCGAAGTTGAGAGCCTTCCTCCGCATCGCCCTGGCTTTGACGCAGCGATCGAGCTCGAAGATGGCAAAGCTCCCCCGTTCGGCCCGCTCTACCACCTCTCTCAGCATGAGCGCAAAGTCCTCTTTGACTACGTCGAGACAAACCTCCGGAAGGGCTTCATCCGCCGCTCTACCTCTCCCGCTGCCTCTCCTGTTCTCTTCGTGCGCAAGAAGACTGGCGAGTTACGCTTATGCGTGGACTACCGCGGTCTGAACGCCATCACAAAGAAGAACCGCTACCCGCTCCCGCTTGTCGACGACCTCCTCGATCGTGTCCAGGGTTGCAAGGTGTTCTCGGTCATAGATCTTAACAACGCCTTCAACCTCATTCGCATACGCGAGGGCGACGAGTGGAAGACTGCGTTCCGCACGCATCTCAGACTCTTCGAGTATACGGTCATGCCTTTTGGACTTACTAATGCTCCCAGCATTTTTCAGGCCTTCATCCAAGACACGCTACGCGACCTGCTCGACGTTGTATGCGTGGTATACATCGACGATATACTGATCTTTTCGCGTTCACAGGAAGAGCACGAACACCATGTCCGTCTCGTCCTCAAACAGCTTCGCGCGGCTGGACTCTTTGCCAACGCGAAGAAGTGCGTCTTCGAGCAGTCGGAAGTCGAGTACCTCAGCTACCTTCTCAGCTCCGAAGGCATCAAGATGCACCCGCGCAAGCTTGAGACAATCGCCGATTGGCCATTGCCGGCATCCGTCAAGGATGTCCAGTCTTTCCTTGGTTTTACTAACTTTTATTGTCGCTTCATAGACGGCTACGCGCGGATTGTCCTCCCGCTCAACGCGCTCACCCGGAAAGACAAGCGCGCTGAGCCATTCGCGCTCACACCGGCAGCTGTCGACGCGTTCAACACGCTGAAGCACGCCTTCACATCTTCTCCCGTCCTGCTCCATTTTGACCCTTCTCTTCCATCTACTCTCGCTACTGATGCTTCAGATTTCGCTATTGCAGGTGTCCTTCATCAGCCAGACGCCGACGGCTTCCTTCACCCTGTTGCTTACTTCTCACGTAAGCTCTCCCCTGCGGAGATCAACTACGAGGTGTACAACAAGGAGCTGCTCGCAATCGTCAAATCCTTCCGCGACATGCGCGCCTGGCTCATCGGTACGGACCTTCCTGTTTCTGTTGTCTCTGATCATAAAAACCTCGAGTATTTTATGACGTCGCGTGTTCTTAACCGACGTCAAGCTCGTTGGTCTATGTTTCTGTCTGAGTTCAACTTTCGTTTAGACTACGCTCCCGGGTTGAAGAACCCCGCGGACGCGCCCTCGAGGCGTGCCGACTTCACGCCTCGAGAGGGGGATGACGTCCTCCATGCGAACGAAAAAGTCCTACTGACACCTTTGCACACACAGAGACTTTTTAGCACTCCGTCGGCAGTTCATGTCAATGCCCTCACCACCCTCTCGCTTGACAACTCCGAGTTTGCGGAGTGTTACAAGGCGGCCGTTCGTTCGGACATTACGTGGCGTGATGCTATAGCTCGGGGTGACGAGTCCTTCAAGCTTGATGGCAATCTGGTCTTTCATCAAGGCCGGTTGTACGTTCCGCCCTCAATGCGCCACGACATTCTGCGCTCCCGTCATGACTCCCCACTTTCTGGTCATCCGGGTCGCGCACGGACACTCGTGTTAGTCCAGCGTGACTACTCATGGCCTGGCATGGTGACGTTCGTGCGCAACTATGTCCGCGCATGCAACGTCTGCGGTAGGATTAAGACGCCTCGCCACAAGCCATTCGGTCTCCTCCAGCCTCTCGAGATCCCGGACCGCCCTTGGCGTTCGATCACCATGGACAACATCGTCAAGCTCCCTCTCTCGCATGGCTACGACTCGATCTGGGTCGTCTGTGATCGGCTCACACGCTATGCGCACTTCACACCATGCAATGAGTCCCTTGATGCTCCAGGACTTGCGTGGCTATTTCTCGACCGCATTTTCCGTTACCACGGACTCCCCGAGTCCATCGTCTTGGACCGCGGTTCGACTTTCGTCTCTTCATTCTGGAAAGAACTAACTGCTTTGCTCCGAGTTCAACTTAGGCACTCGACCGCATATCATCCTCAGACGGATGGCCTTACGGAGCGTACTAATCAAACACTCGAAGCGTACCTTCGCGCCTACGTCTCGTATCAACAGGATGATTGGGTCGACTACCTCCCTCTTGCTGAGTTCGCATTCAATAACCACGTGAACTCGTCAACGAAGCAAACTCCATTCTTCGCCACCTACGGCTACCACCCGACATTCGAGCCTCGACTCACCGACTCGCCGGTCCCGGCTGCCGCTGATTTGGTTTCGCGTCTGGAGCGCCTTCATGGCGAGCTGCGCGCGGAGCTCAAGGAAGCTCAAGCACACCAGGCTCAGTATTACAATGAGCGAGTCTCCGAAGCGCCGCGTTTCGAGCGCGACCAGCTCGTTTGGTTGCTGCGGCGCCATATCAAGACCACCCGTCCGTCTGACAAGCTCGACCACCATCGTCTCGGCCCTTTTCCTATCGACTACCCCATCTCTGACACTGCCTACAAGCTTCGCCTTCCCCCATATCTCTCTCGACTCCATCCTGTCTTTCACGTCTCCCTTCTCGAACCCTATCACGATCCCTCCGAATTCCACCCTCATGCTTCTCCTGTTCCCTTCCAGATCTCCGACGACTCCTCCCCTTCCTCGACTATCCAGGCCATCCTCGATTGCCACAAGCTCGGCCAGCGTTACGAGTACTTCATGCGCTGGAAGGGCCTGTCCCCCGAAGAGGACTCCTGGGTTCCTCTCTCCGACATCCCTACCTCCACCAACGAGATGATCGAGCGTTTCCATTGCCGTCATCCTCGTGCCCCTCATCCTCCTCGCTCCGTCTTCCACCGCTCCGCTCAGACCATCTTTGAGACTAACCACAATTCTATTTCCCCTTCTTCTAATGTACAGGTTTCCATTCGGCCCGCATCCGCGCCCTCCTTGTCCGCTGCCTCCGAACCCGTGCCCGCCGTCGATCCCGTCGTGCCCGCTCGCCCCGCTGTCCCATCTGCCGCTCCTCGTCCTCCGTTGCCTCTGCCCTCTCGCGTCAATCCGCGTGTCGAGTACATGCCGCCGTCGTCGACCACGCTCCGTTCCGGGCGTGTGTCGCGACCGCCGCCTCGTCCTGATGCGTGACGTCCGGGTGATGAGACCGGAGTCGCATTTGCGTGGGCGAGGTCGCGCGTTCCGTTCCGAGGTGCCGCCTATCGCTGGGGACTCGAGCGGAGCGTCGCGCTCTCTTCAAGGCAGCCCGTGGCGTTGCGAGTGTCGCCAGTTGCTGGGGCTCGCGCCGCCGCGTCGCGCTCGCCCTTGAGGAGGAGGTAGTGTAACGGCGCCGCCGTTGCACGAGCCTCAGGTCTCGTCCCGGCGCCTGTGAGGACCCAAATTAGTGTAATGATTGTATCTGTTTGTAGCACGACGAATCTCCCGCCTCGACCAGCGTACGGTACACTCCGCGCCACAAGTATGTAGCTGGAGCTCGTCACATATACTCTGGCCCTCGCCGTCCTGTACCCTCGTCGAACCAACGCCGTTCCTTCACGCACCTGGCCTTTCGCCCGCTTCATCTCGCTCCGCCCGTTCGAGCTCGGTTTTCATCGTAACGCGCTCGCCCTCTCGCGCTCGCGCTCGCCTCGCCCTCGACGCGTGCCGTTACACCCTGGCGGGGCTTCCGGGACCTATCCGAGACATATGGTATGTCAGGCTGCATAGTCATGCAATTAATCGGTCGACTGACGCACCGGGTACAGGATATATCGTCCACCTGAACGTGTTGAGGAACCACATCGTAGTCGTCGGGAGAGCTGAAGTAGCCCATGAGTTTTTGAACAAGCGATCGGCCAACACTTCGGGTCGGCCTACTAACCCCCCCCCCCGTTGAGCTATACGTGGTCAAAACTGCCGCTATAGTCGATTGCTGTTTGTTGGGACACAGCTCCGACCTCAATCCTGCCATCATGCCGTATGGAGAGTGGTGGCGGAAGCACCGGCGGGCGGTATGGCAATACGTCAAACCCGAGGTGGCTGCGAGTTATCTCGCGATACAATGTTCCGGCGCGCGCAGATTCTTAGCGCACGTCCTGCCTTCGCCCTCTCAGCCGTTGGAGAATTTATTCACGTGGGTCTTGTCTCCACCATATGTTGAAATGTCGGATCGAGCCAAATGTCTTTCAGCGCATCCGAAGCTTCAGCGCTGAAGATCGTATACGATGTCGACGTTGCGAGCGCCGAAGACGACCGCCTGGATCTCACCACAGCGGCTCTAGAGGCCATGACTCTCTGCACCCCTGGCCATTTCGCCGTCGAGGTTTTGCCGGTCTGGCAATACGTCCCGACCTGGTGTCCTGGTGGGGGGGTTCCAGGGGTTGTTCGCAAGGTGCAAGACTGCGAGCCTGCGTCTCAAACACGAGTTGCTCGATAAGGTTAAGGAGGCGATGGTGAGGATCTCGCCAGTCGTCTTGTAGGGCGAAACTATTGGGAAGCTGCTGAGGCAATGCTTGGCCGTTGAAGCGCCGTCGCGAGCATCGTCGGGGCATTGCTGCCGAGATCCTAACCAGAGCTTGTGTTGAGGATCGGTTGCCATGCTCGAGCCGAGAGGAGGAAGAAATCATGAAGAACGCCTGTGCGGTTATCACTGAAGGTAAGTGCCCAAATGCAGAGCAGATGCGGAACTCAACGTGAAGCAACAGGAGCTTCCGACACGGTACAGGCCGAGCCAATGACTCCATGCGCCCCAGCGAATCACTGAACGTGACCTCATAGACACCGTGTCTCGCGGAGGCGTTCTGCCTCGCCATGGCGCTCCACCCACAGGTGCAAGAGAGGGCCCATGCCGAGCTCGACAAGGTCATGGGTCCGGATCGCCTGGCAGACCACAGCGACAGCGATGCACTCGTCTACGTCAGCGCAATGGTGCGAGAGACGCTCCGTTGGCACCCGGTCTCGCCTCTAGCCTTCGGTCACCGCACGGTGGAAGACGCCGAGCTGAGCGGGTACTTCATCCCTGCAGGAACGACGGTCGTCCCGAACGTCTGGTGCGCATACACTGCAACGTGCCTCATGACGTGCTCGCTGAGCCTCGGGGATGACACTCACCGCACGTACAAGGAAATGTTGCACGCCCCCGAGACATACGATTGTCCCTCCGAGTTCCGTCCGGAGCGCTTCATCAAGGACGGCAAGCTCGACCTTACGGTACGAGACCCCGTCGCATTCATCTTCGGGTTCGGCCGCAGGCGAGTCTTGCTCGGTCCCTCAGCGACGTTCCCCCTTAGCTGCCTTAGCTGACGACCCCGTGGCTGCTTCGACAGGATATGCCCCGGGCGGTACCTCGCGCTGCAGTCGCTGTTCATCAACATCGCCTCGCTTGCTGCACGTGTTCGACATCAGCCTCCCTTTGGACGAGCGTGGACAGCCGATTCCCATAGAACACGAGCACGCGCATGGCTTACTCAGGTGCGGGCGTGTGCGCTGTTGTTTCTTGCCGCCCTCCTGATCAGCGTTGAGCGTCCCCAGTCGAGTCGAGGACGCACGGTGCACGATCCGGCCGCGCTCGGCATGCGCGGAGGCGTTGATACTGGAGGCACAGCACACGACGGAGACTGCGGAGGCACCCGAGGAAGCGCGATAGAGGCGTGCTTGTTCGACAGCTCTTCGTCTTCGCACGAACGGAACGGCGCATGCAGGGCAAGGCTAAACAAGGCCATTTTCTCGGAAAGCGGGCAGGGTAGCCTGAGCGAGTCGCTCTAACGTAAAGACATGAACATGCTTCTCACAACGCGTCTGAATGCAACGTACCAACATGAATGTCCGGAGAGACGGGAGGATCCGGTTCCGTTTATATACAATCCACCGTCTCCTCCAGGAAACCGAGCAAGGCACGACTTGCCGTTTGACTTATGAGGGCGGAGGTTCTGTTACGTCAGAGAATAGATGTAGCTTGTAGCTCAGAGTTCGCGGCAACAGAAGAGATCGTCAACAGCGTACCGACACATCCAGCTTCTGCGACGTCAACAACCAGAGGTATCGTAGACTCACCCAGAGGACCTCCGATAGTAAGGTGGAGAGATATGCTCTCTTACGTCTCGCGACCGGCCAGTCGGAGGCAGACTATTCCAGCTACACGCGTATGCTGTCGGAGGTATTCATTTACGTCTAAATTCCTGTGACTGTCTCCCGGCATCGTACATTGTCTGCGAATAGGCCTTCACTCATAGGAGCTAAACAATGCACTCAATCTCTACATCCGCTCCGAGCGGCAGAGCGGCGACACCGATGCAGGTACGTGCGGGCGGGTTGGACGAGAAGTACTGGAGTTCGGATGATCATCGGTCAACCCAGATTAGTGGGCGGCGGCACGGATGAAGAAGCAGGCTAACCTGGAGGTACACGTCGTTCATGGGCGTAAAGTCGCGCTGGAGATTCGTCAGGTATACAGGATGCTTTGAGGCGGACACCGGCGGCTTTGAGGACCTTCATGTTGTCCCAACTCGCCAGTTGCAGTGGTGTGAATGAGCGCCGCTACCGCCTGTAACCGTCGCAGGCGACCGTGCGCGCCGCCCTCGACGAGCTACATGTCTCGCTCGAGTAATGCCGATACCTCCGGAGACATAAATAGTCTTTCCGGAGAGCATCGCCTGAGCTGTCCGTGTGTCATCTTGAGTGTTGACCGACAGTGCCGGATAGATGAGCGAGTGTGGCAGGCTCGCTCGAGCTCTAGGACTGTATGAGATGACATGAGCACACTCGAGGCACGGACATCTCCCAGTGTTATCTGCACACGCCATGGGTCAGGTCCGGGACGCGCCGGCGGAAGGGCGGAAGTACCACCAAAGGAGGTGCCACCAGTGCGCGGCGTGGTATTGGCGGAGGGGGGACGTGTACGTGTACGCGATACAGGACAAGGATCACGCACGGCTTCTTGAGAATGTCGGCCGCGGGAGCGGCGCTTCGCGGCTTCTCCGTCAGTTAGACGTTTGACTACCGAGCCCGAGACACCTCACCATCGGGCCGATTGGGTGATGACGTCTGGCGAACACACGCGCCTATATAATCCCCAAGAGACAACAACGATCGTTCGTGGCATCATCGCCGCTGAAACAAGTTAAGATGTTGCGAGCATAGCCAACATTGAACTCTTACGTTGTACCGGTCTTGAAGCAGGCACTTATCCAGGAGAAACATGTCTGACGGGCACCAAGCTTCACACAACGGAGAGATATGGTGAAGCGATGTATATGATGAGATGCGAAGAGACTATAGTACACTATCCTGTACAAGAGAGCATGCGCGACGAAGAGGTATTAAGTGCGAGACAGGAGGACAGAAGCGGATCGTCGAACTCGCAGAGCCAACGAGACTAGAGCTACAAGAACCGAGCCGAGGGGAGCGACGTGGCCGTCAGCAGCAGCGCTCATGCCGCGATGGGCTGGGACGCGGTGATGGGGGGCGCGGCGAGGGGGTGCTGCGACTGCTGGGGCTGCGCGAGCTGCTGAGGCTGCTCCTCGGGCTTGGGCTTGATGGTGAACTTGAGGCGCAAGTTCTCGCCCTCGCCCTCGGGCGTGATCTCGATCTGCTCCATGGTGTCGACGATGTAGTGCGCGCCGCAGTTCTCGATCTTCGAGCGCTCGTGCGAGGTGCAGACGGCGATGACCGTCGCGCCCGAAGCAACGCCCGCGCGGATGCCGGAGGGCGAGTCCTCAAAGACGACGCAGCGCTTTGCGTCGAAGCCGAGCTCCTTTGCGGCGAGCAGGAAGGGGTCGGGCGCGGGCTTGCCTGCCTTGAGGCGCTTGTCGTCGGCAGTGATGGTCACCTCGGGAGGGGTGATGCCAACACGGGTCATGCAGCCGAAAGCTAGGAATGAGAGTCAGCATCAAGTTGATGTGCGTATGCATGAAAGGGATGTTTACCATAGGTCTTAGCGCCAGAGGTCGCAACAGCGTAGCGGCCCTTGGGTATCGAGTCCATCACACGCTTGACGCCAGGGAGGATGCGCACCGAGCGGTCGACGGCGGCGGCCTCAAGCTGCCACGCCTCGAGCTGGTGCTTCTTCGCGATTATCGCCTTCCAGTCGTCGGTGCTCTCCTCCTCAGCGATGGGGTTCTCGAGCGACTCGCTGTCAGCCTCACGGATGGAGGGCGACATGGTCAAGAGGCTGCTGACGCGGTGGAGGAAGGAGGGGCGGCGGAAGGGCGTGAGCTGCGCGAGGGTGCCGACAAAGGACGATGTACGGGAGGATGCGCGCGAGGCGGGGTTCGAGCTCGAGGGCGTGAGCGCGGGCGTCGTCGCACCGGAGTTGACGGGCGAGTTGACGGGCGAGTTCTGGAGCGAACCGGGGCCGTGCTTGTTGTACGCGTCGGCGAAGTAGAGGATGGACTCCTCAAAGGCCTGAACCTCGTTGTCCATCTCGTGCTGCTTGATGGACGGCTTGAATTGGGCGAGGTTGTCGACAGCGCGCTTGCCGTGGGTGGCAGCGATCACGTACGCCGGGTCCTGCCCAATGTCGGTCGCAACCTTGCCCCACGCAGCCTCGACGGCAGCGATAGAGTCGGTAAGAGTACCGTCCTGTGAAGGTAGTGGTTAGCAACTGCTGAGGCTTTGTGGCGCAGGAGGGGAGTACACACCATGTCGAAGAGGACGGCATCGGCGTAGAAGGTGGTCTCAGCGTTGGAAGACATGATGATGGATGTGTGGTATCAAGGGGTCTAGTGGGTAGGAGAGATGGGAGTGGTGGTAGTCCTGGATGGGATGTTTTTCGGTGTGGCGAAGTGAGGAACTGGAGGCAGACGGCGGCTGACTTTATACATGCTGGAACGCGGGCGCCTGTTGACGTCAAGTGCGGTGAAAGGCGATGCGAGAGAGAGAGAGCGCAAATTTCTGTGGCCGTCGGGCGAGTTCGTGCGGATTGGGAGAAAGTGGAGCGGCCTCCAAAAGCGGCAGGGAGGGAAAATTCGGGAGAGCGCCGGGCGGGGTTCGCCACTCGGCAGCACCAACGGCGACACGGCGGTTGGGGAGCGCGATAAACACCGTCCGCTTGCCGGCAGCGCGCTTCGCCTTCCCTCCGAGCCTCTTTCACACCCGCGCCTCCCTTTCCGGGACGAGCGCAGAGCAAACAGCAGGCATCGATGGGCGTTGAGTCCGCGTTTGGCAACTCCGTTTGATGGGGCTGCTAGATCCCATCGGCCCGACTTCGCGCCCTCTTTCCGCATCCGGCCTCTCTCTCCCGACGCCCTGGCCCGTCGCTCGGCCTGCCGACGCCCAGTGAACGCCCCCGTTCCGCCATTCACATGCGTTCCTGATTCGAGGGTGGCTGTTTCGCTCTCATCCAGCGGCACGACGTATGTTCATCACTCCCAGAACCGCACAAAGGCACAAGCATCTCTTCTTCGAAACAATGCTACCCACCCCTGCCGCACCCCAAAACACCCCGCACCGGTCTTGTCAGTCGGACGGAGGCTGACAAGACTCGACCCGACCAGTCTTCCTCGCTCGCGCGGTGGAGCCACGAATTCGTCGGGACAGCTTATACACCCGATCGGCGCGTCGGAGTCCGCGAGTCGCAGGCGCCGACCGGCCATATCGTTGTTCCACGCGCCCCATGCCCATATACGGACAGCCGCCGTTCGAGGGCCGCACCCGTGCGACGATCGCCGACGCCGCCACCGACGCCGCGACGCCGCGTTGCTACGCCTGGGAGGGGGGGCACACTGATCAGCCGCCCGTGCGTCCCCCACGGCCGTGCGAATGTGATGACGTGCCGAGGCGGGACGGAAAAGGGTAGTCGCACGCGCAATTGTAATACAAACTTTGTACCTCTGCGCGCGTTGTGGCGCCACCGGCGGCTGTCTGCCATCTGCACTCCGTGCTCACGTTGGATGCGAGAAACGGGCCCCAATTCTCGCAGATGCGCTGCAGACGCGCTCTGCTGTCTGCGCCCGGTGCGGTCATCACCCTCACCAGAACGCGGCGAAGCGAAGCGTGGAGCGTCGTGATGCGTCCATGAACGTTCGCAAACCCGAGACGCGCTAGCCGAGCAGTGCACGTCCGTCATGATTCATCCACTCAGCCCAATCTTCCTCCGGCCGTTTCCCAGGGCTGTGCTCTCCTGCGCTCCATAATCAGCACATCGCGGGTCGCCATAGCCGACCGACGCCTTCCTCTTTCGACCAACGCGCCTGGTTTTGCGCGCACTTGCCGGTGCGACGCTCGACCGCGCCTCCCCGCCGCTCGCCATGCCGTGTCTGTATTTGTGCCAAGGCGATCGGAAACAGCTGCACCGTCTGCTCGAAGCTCAGCACGCCCGATCTCGCACGAGAGCCACCGCCCGAGCGTGCATGCACACCCTGCTTTCAGTCGGCTTGTCGCATGTGCCCCCGTACCGCTCGCTCGGGGCCGGTTCTGCTTCGGACGGCGTGCTGCATGATGCGACGGACCAGGAACGCTCGTGCTCGGCACCACAACTTGTTTGTCGGCCCATGCAGCCCCCGCCCGCTCGTCGTCTGCAAAAGCGGGCAAAGCGGCCTTAGGAGGCCTCGCGATGCGCCTTCTGTACGTATGCAACGTCCTCGGTAGCCTGCTGCCACGCAACGCCCAACACGCCAACACGCCGCGGTGATCCCGCCGCCCCTCGTGCGTGGCTTTATGCGAACAACGTACGATATCATCATGCATGGCCGCCTTCGCCTTCGCTTGTCCCGTCCTGGCTACGCGCACGTCCCTCGTCGTCATTCCGAATCCCTGCCCGCGTTCAGAATCAGCGCGCAGCGCCCGGACAGTGCCACGCATCTGCGCCCCCGATCCGCCACGCGCGGCCCCTCCCAGTCACGGCCTTCTTATCGTCTCCACCCAACTCTGCCAGTACTGTACCGCCCCTCGCGCGCTGCGACCGCGTCGGGCGGACGCGCCAGTACATACATAGGATGGCGTGTTTTCCGCCTGTGCATGCATGCATTGCGAGATAGCAAGACTGCACCCCGGGCGCCCCTGCGTCGGAGGCCGGCATACGTGGACTGCCTCCCGCACATATCGCGCTCGCGCCCCAGCCCTGCCTCTCCTCAGACCCCCTTCTCCGGCGCCGGCTTCGGGCGCACCTTCTGAGTTCTGGACGGGGGTGCCTTGCGTGCTTCCTGCGAGTGGCAGCTGGGAGCGGCCCTTGCCCAAACCCACTCCCGTGCCCATCTTCCGCGCCGCTCCGCCCGGTATGGCAATCTTCTTGCCTGGAGCGGGAGGGGCCCGGGGGGAGGCGGCTCCCTGGACAATCTGTGGAAGATACGAACCGCGTCGGAGCGTGGCCGCGGTAGGCTGATAGTCCCTCCTAGTGTTCTCGCGCGCGCTGTCGCGCACTCATGCTACCTAGTCGCCGCCCGGTGGCACGCCGTCGCCATATTCTGGGATTCCTTGGTGTGCGGTATGGTGCGTGCACACCAAACTCTCGCCCGCGCGTCTTGAATTCTCCTTTGTCCGCGTCCGCCGCGCGTCTCTATCCTCCGCTCCGTCCCCGCCCTCTCCACGTTCGAACCCTCCGAGTCTCCGAAGGGCTTCGCGATGTGCGGAGTGCCCGGCACCTCTCAGCTCACCCTGCCGAGTCCACCGCGGGGAGTTTCGCCAGCCAGTGTCCAGGCGCGGGCGCCTGATATGGAGATAGAACGTCGCGTCGTGCGTGTGGTTCCCGTGCGCGCGCACTACGCGTCTGCGTCCGCCGAGCCGCGCGCGGGGCACATACGCTCATGCATTGTTCACTGGAATAATGGGGACCTCGAGGGGAAGAGAAGGAGCGTCCGGCGCGCGCGCCGTGCGCCGGGTGGCGAGGGTAGTGGGGAGCGGGGTAGCTCTCGCTTGTCGCTTGCTCGACAGACGGGGTGTTGCACTTACGTATACTACTGTACCTACTGCAATGTACCAGCGCCGCCGCGCGGCCAAGCCGAATGCACGACCGTGCATACATACCGTACATGCGCACGGGTGTCCTCGTCGAGGCGCTTCCCCTGCTATACAGCGGCCCACTCGGCCGTGCGCTCCGAGCGCGAGCGCGCGCCCGTCACTTTGAGTCGCCGTGCCGTTCTGCAACGTTCAGCGTTCAGCATTCAATGGAGGGCGGGGGACACGCTGTCGTACACATCGGCCCGGAGAGCGCAGGCGCGGGCGCGGGCGTCGGTCTCGGGGGCGACGCGCCCCACCGTGGGTGCACGCACAGAGCAAGACCAGGCAAAGATAGTGGGTGCGTGAGCCGTATTCTGTCCACCGGACCCAGACGCAGGACCGATGGCCAGGGCGGCGACGCTTCGCGTGCCCACCGTTCGTGCGCCGCCCACCCGACGCCGTACCCGCATCGAACTTGGGGGTCGCGCCCGGCCGGAGCATGGCACGTCCGGCACGATCTTTCATCGTCACTTCCGTATCGCAGGTACAGTATTGGGGCTTGAGTGTAAGATACGACCCGGACAACTCAGTAGGGCGCGTCCGCGCCCCGCGTTGTGCATACTTTTACCTAAGTGCTTCTAGGTCCGCCTGGTTGTCAAGAGACGTTCGCGCCCTTGCCGACTGCCCCAGCTAGTCGCACTCACCCTGCTCGATCTACACACACACCTGTGCACCGGTCGCGCGCCACAATGGTCAGCCGACCACCGCCCCGCGGAGAGGGGGGTAGGACCTCCCGCTACTACGGCTATAGCGATACAAGGACTGCTTACTCGTGTCGCAGCTGGGTGGGAAGGCGGGTGGGAGCGATGAAGATCTCGGGGATGGGTGCTGTGGGGGCCGGCGGTGAGCGGGGCAACCCGAGGCTCCGCGCACCGAGGCCCGATCCCAGAGGGGCAGCTAGACAAGCTCCCTCCCGCGCACGACCTGCACAGCGCCCAGGTGACGTCCGCCACTCAGCGGCGGCGCCGCGCGCTGCAGATCCGCGCCCGCGGCGGTCCAGGCGCACTTGTGGGCCCATATGGGTCCCGGGTGCGCACGCTGCAGGGCGCAGGGCCCAAGCGGCCGGCGCTCCCGCTATGTACGTCCGGCCTCGGGAGCCCAGACTGCGCCCTCAGGAACGCGCCCTCCCCGACGACGCGCCATGTGGCCCGCGCGTCCTCGGGCGCACACAGAGCGCAAACAAAAAAATGGACAAACACACACACGCCCGTCGCCATCGCACGAGCTCGCCGTACGCAGCCGGTGCAAGCGAGCGCGGCGCGAGGTGCGATGGGGGCTGGCAGATGGACAGATACCGGTATATCGATGTCGGGACGAGTTGCCGCCACGGCCGGCTCGCCAAATTCCATTCAGTCGTCGTCAGTGCGCACACTGGTACATCTCAAGACTAAGACACCCACATACCCCGAGGGCCGGTAAGTGGTAACGTACGATACAGAAGGTGTTCAGGTCATGTCCGTACGGCGTCGTGGCCGTTGTGCGTCGCTGGTAGTGGATGCGAATGCGGATGCAGGGGCACGACGACATCCTCCATGTCGTCGTCGTCGCTGTCGTCGTCCGCGAGCTCGTCCACCTCGGTCTGGTGCCCGCTCGCCGGCGCGGGAGGCTCCTCGTTCGCGGGGCCAGCTGTATGCGTGGCTGTGGCTGGTATAGAGGCGGCGGTCGATGACGGGAACATCTCCGGGAAGGCGTTCACATCCACGACGAGATGCGAGCCGCCCACATACGCAGATATGGGCGGCGGTGGATGGTCGGCTGGCGGTGGTGGAGCAGGCTGCGCCTGCTGTGGTGGTTGGGCGGACGGTGGCGGCGGTGGTGGGGCGGCAGCTGAGGCGGGCTGTGGTGGGTGGACAGGCTGTGGATTCGCGACATGATGTACTGGCTGAACGGGCGGGGCCAAAGGGGAAGCTGGCTCCTCTTCTTCGCCCTCCGCGATCTCAGTAAGCTGAGCGGCGAGTAGAGCTAGCTGAGCCTGAAGCGCTGCACGTTCGTCCTCCGTGAGGCTCGCGCGGGGAGGCTCCGCCGGCTGAGCGACGGCACCAGCGGCGCTAACTAGAGCATCCAGCACAGCAGACAAGTCCGCGTCGCTGGCTGCCACGAGAGGAGGAGCAACTTCCGAAGCTGCGCCCCCTGACGAAGACGAGCCCTGTGCGGGCTGCTCCGCAGGCGCGGCCGAATTTGAAGGTAGGCTTGACGGGGGCACGACAGGTGCTTGAAGTTCCAGCGACCCAAAATTGATTGCCTGGAGGATGTGTTGGGCCGCCTGCCAAGCATCGCTGCCTTCCCCAGACTCGTCTTTCTCTTCGGTTTGCTTGGTCGACGATTCCGACGGCTGGGCAGTGATAGGAGGTGCAGCTGGCGGTTGCGAGGCTGTCTTCGTTTGGGCGGCCTGCACGAGGGAGGGTTGCTGAGGGTACCCCGGGTAGTGGCCGTACGGGTAGGGGTATGGATAGCCGTTGTACGGCGTCTGTGCGCCAGGCGCAGGCGAATGCGAGTGCTGCTGGAGCGGGGCGTGCGTAAAGGGCGAGGAGGGCTGTGAGGGGCCATGGTGCATCGCGTACGTTGTCTGCGCGAGGGTCTGCGGACGACGCGTGGTGCGCTTCGACGTCTGGAAGATGCGCGCACGCGCAAACGAGAACGAATGGAGCAGTGCGTGAGCAAATCGGGGACAACTCGGGCGAAAGCGTGCCAGGGATACGTACCGCGCCGCCTTCCCATGCAGGGTTCAGGCGATACTTCCCGCCTGTGCGCTTCTCGAGACGGCCTCTTTTGTACGCCTTCTGCAGAGCCTGGCTTGCGCTCGGCCGGAAGTTCGTCTGGAGAGGATATCTTGCGGCCATCCATGTGAATAAATCTTTGGGTGCTGCGCCTTCAGAATCCCCACAGTCCAAAAGGGCCTCGACGATCATTTCTTCGTACGAAGGCAGGTCTTCCGCCGGAGGAGGCGGTGGTTGTGCTACCGGACCTGCAGGGTGAATGGGCGGACGGACGAGTGGATTAGAGTTGAACAAAGGATGCTGCCCATGTGTATGCGTGGATTGAGGGGACTGTGCAGGGGGCGGAGCCGGATATCCCGAGGAATGAGCGTATGGTGGATATGAGTAATGGGAAGGATATGCAGCTGGTGATGCATAGTACGGAGCATGGGGGTAGGCGGACTGCTGGTTGTGGGGTTGGGGGAGCGCGTAATGGTAGTGCGCGTATGGATACGCGCCAGGAGGGTGCAGGCCTGCGTGCTGAGGCTGCGGCTGGGGTTGCGGCGTCGTTGACGCATGGGGAACGGGGGTGGAGGAAAGGGCGGGAGTGGGAAGTGATGGGCCAGGCTGGGACTGCGATGGCAATTGCACGTGAGTGGCGGGATTGGCGGAATCGCCGCCGTTTGGCTGGGGAGCAGGGGAAGGAGAGGTGGTTGTCGCGCCAGAATCCAGGGTGCCTGCCTTATCCCTAGCTTCCTCGGCAGGATCCCTCAACGAACCCATAGGTGGATCCGCGTCCGCAGGTGGCGGGGCATTTTCGCCCGGAGGATGAACCTGATGGGAAGGCGTACCTACACGAGGTTCCGAAGAGACACCATTTGAGGAAGATAGGTGCGTATCATGGGCAACATTCTCAGCGGCAAGTTGAGGTTGGAGAGGGGGAGGAGGCTTGGAAGCCTTCTGCAATTCAAGAATCGCTGCCTCAAGATCAGCCGGCCAAATTGTGCTCTTGACTTGTAGGGGGACGTAGGGCTCGAACAGCAGGCATATCTCAATGATCTGCGCGGGGGAAGGAGACTCAGATATGTCTTTTTGGATGTTTCGTTGATGCTCGCGTCTTTGGAAGAATTCACGGACGAGGGGTGAGATTGTTCAGACGAGGACGGTGTCTCAGCTATGGCTGGGATGACATTGGTTGGTGTACACGAATAACATGAGTATTGGACGCACCTGCACCGTTTCGTGGAGGGGGGCCAGGCGGAGGAGGGGGGCTTGCAGCGAGCATGGTCTGCAGCTATACAGCCGCTGCACAGTTTTTCCCTTCAAGCTTCCAGCCACACTTGCCCCCGCCGGCGCTCCTTTGACCGGCGCTTCCTGTCCCACCTAGCGCCGTACCACGCTCGACGCGCTCCTCACTTCTCTCAGCATGCTTCAGCACGCAGCCGTCGTCTCTACTCTACGCCGGAGCCCCCAGATCTAACCTCGGGTTGTGACAGACTGGTGGGAGTCAGAACAGCTCTCAGACACATCAACCGGCACTGCGTCGCCTGCGGACTGGTCTCCGACGCTCGCTCGTTCGGTCTAGCATAGTGTCCGAAGACTCAATCCTACCGGTTCAAAAGTCGCTGGTTCCTCGAATCTTTGAGTACTGGGGAGACGGAACTCGCTGCGAAGTTCCTGCTTGGTAGCTGGTTCGCTAGTGATGCTTATCGACATGCCTCTCGCCCGCTACGGAAGGATTACCAAGGAGAGTGAATGGTTAGCATAATGGGTCTATATGCATCAGGTGCTGTCCTCGATGTGCCATGTCATTCTGCGAGCCATGACATCGGTCAGGAGGTACGATCTAGGGGCATTGTGTCTACTTTTGTCATCGACACTTCTGCAATACACCTTCTCTACTCTTCCAACCAAGGCGCATGTCAGCTGGATTCCGTATAATGGGAGTTGTTCTGAGTGCATCCAATGCACTACGTCGGTGCCCACGATGGGATGTATGACCTGGACCGTACTCATCGATAAGCCATATCGACCCGAACGGTCGTGTTCAAGTGACCCAAAATCACGTATAAGAGACTTCCTGCCTATCGACGGCCCCCAGGTGCAACACTCAACGACCCCCCGGCAACATGACGAAGCAAATCGTGCTCTCCGAGGAGGCAAACCCGCCGCTGCCCGTCTACTGTAGGTTCTCATTCATGGGGCGTGAGATAGGCTGTATCTGACACACGAACAGCTCAGGCCACGATCTCCGGGAAGACAATCTATGTCTCCGGAAGTATCGGCATCACTAGAGACATGCAGCTCGTCGAGGGCGGCGTGCAGGCCCAAACTGTGAGTATCGCTCACCTGCAATGAATGCAGGGACATGCCATAAGCGATAGCGCTCATTTGGGATTGCCAAAGCGCGCGGCTTTGGATAACATGAAGAAGGTCCTAAAGGCCGCCGGTGTCGGGCTTGAGAGCGTGCTCAAGGCGAATGTGTACCTGACGAACCTCCAGCGCGACTTTGCGCCCATGAACGACGTGTACCTCCAGGTTAGCCTGCTTCTTCATCCGTGCCGCCGCCCACTAATCTGGGTTGACCGATGATCATCCGAACTCCAGTACTTCTCGTCCAACCCGCCCGCACGTACCTGCATCGGTGTCGCCGCTCTTCCGCTCGGAGCTGATGTAGAGATTGAGTGCATCGCTGAGCTCCCTTAACTGATGGCTTATTCGCAGACAATGTACGATACCGGGAGACAATCACAGGAATTTACACGTATATGAATACCTCCGACAGCCTACGCGTGTCGCTGAAATAGTCTGCCCTCCGACTGGCCGGTCGCGAGACGTAAGAGAGCATATCTCTCCACCTTACTATCGGAGGTCCTCTGGGTGAGTCTACGATACCTCTGGTTGTTGACGTCGCAGAAGCTGGATGTGTCGGTACGCTGTTGACGATCTCTTCTGTTGCCGCGAACTCTGAGCTACAAGCTACATCTATTCTCTGACGTAACAGAACCTCCGCCCTCATAAGTCAAACGGCAAGTCGTGCCTTGCTCGGTTTCCTGGAGGAGACGGTGGATTGTATATAAACGGAACCGGATCCTCCCGTCTCTCCGGACATTCATGTTGGTACGTTGCATTCAGACGCGTTGTGAGAAGCATGTTCATGTCTTTACGTTAGAGCGACTCGCTCAGGCTACCCTGCCCGCTTTCCGAGAAAATGGCCTTGTTTAGCCTTGCCCTGCATGCGCCGTTCCGTTCGTGCGAAGACGAAGAGCTGTCGAACAAGCACGCCTCTATCGCGCTTCCTCGGGTGCCTCCGCAGTCTCCGTCGTGTGCTGTGCCTCCAGTATCAACGCCTCCGCGCATGCCGAGCGCGGCCGGATCGTGCACCGTGCGTCCTCGACTCGACTGGGGACGCTCAACGCTGATCAGGAGGGCGGCAAGAAACAACAGCGCGCACGCCGCACCTGAGTAAGCCATGCGCGTGCTCGTGTTCTATGGGGATTGGCTGTCCACGCTCGTCCAAAGGGAGGCTGATGTCGAACACGTGCAGCAGCGAGGCGATGTTGATGAACAGCGACTGCAGCGCGAGGTACCGCCCGGGGCATATCCTGTCGAAGCAGCCACGGGGTCGTCAGCTAAGGGGGAACGTCGCTGAGGGACCGAGCAAGACTCGCCTGCGGCCGAACCCGAAGATGAACGCGACGGGGTCTCGCACGGTAGGGTCCAGCTTGCCGTCCTTGATGAAGCGCTCTGGACGGAACTCGGAGGGACAATCGTACGTCTCGGGGTCGTGCATCATCTCCCTGTACGCGTAGTGAGCGCCGTACTCCAGGACTAGTAGTCAAGCCATGGGGCGCGTGGTGACATATGCTCACCAGACGTTCGGGACGATTGTCGTTCCTGCAGGGATAAAGTACCCGTCCAGATAGTCGTCCTCCGCCGTGCGGTGGCTGAAGACAAGCGGTCCGACCTGGTGCCAGCGCAGCGTCTCTTTGACAATGGCGCTAATGTAGACGAGCGCATCGCTGTCGTTGTGGTCTGGGAGGCGATCTGGACCTACGACCTCGTCGAGCTCGGCGTGAGCCCTCTTTTGCACCTCTGGGTGGAGCGCCATGGCGAGGCAAAACGCCTCCGTGAGATACGACGTCTATGACAGGAAAGGTCAGTAATGAGACGAAACACACGAAGGCGTCGGCGTGGGTACCGTGTCGGCAGAAGCTGTTGGGACTTGTTGAGTTTCGTACTCGTTCTGCAGGATTCTGAACGCTTACCTTCGGTGGTGATCGCGCAAACGTTCATCATGATCTCTTCCTCCTCCTCAGTCAGGAGCGTCGACCCATCATCAGCATGTGCTCTGTTCAAGAGGTCTGCAGCGACGCCTTGACGATCCTCGCCACGGTACTTGAACGGTCAAATATGGCATCAGCAGCATCTCAGCATGATCATCGTCTGAGACGACCGGCAAGCTCCTCACCATCGCCTCCTTGACCTCCAGAAATAATTCGCGTTTGAGACGCACGCTAGCGGCTTTACACCTTGCGAATAACTTCTGGAAACCAGCGCCAGGGACCCACGCCGGAAAGTGTCGCAAGAACGGCAAGAACTCAACCGCGAAATGGCCGGGGGTGCAGAGCGTCAGGGCCTCCAGAGCCTCCGTGGAGACTCTGAGGTGATCGTCGTCGGCGCTCTTCACGTCGATATCATACACTATCTTCAAGGCGGGAGCTTGGGAGGCACTGAGAATCGCTCAGCTCGATCATATGTGCGGCAAAGGCAAGACTTACAAGGCTACATGCTCCAACGGCCGAGAGGGCGAAGCCAGTACGTGTGCTAAGAATCTGCGCGCGCCGGAACATTGTATCGCGAGGTAGCTGGCGGCCACCCCGGGGTTGACGTATTGCCATACCGCCCGCCGGTGCTTTCGCCACCACTCTCCGTACGGCATGGTGGCGGGATTTAGGTCCTGACCCGAGCTGTGCCCAAACATTAGCAATCGAGCATAGCCCCAGCTGGATCACGCACAGCTCAAAGAGTGGGTTAGTAGACCGATCGGAGGTGTTGGCCGATCGCTTGTTCAGGAACTCATGGGCGACTTCAGCGCTCCTGATGACCACGATGTGGTCCCCCATAACGTTCATATAGACGATATTCCCTTGTATATGGTGCGTCAGTCGAATGGCCCACTGTCGAATGACTGAGCGGTCTGGCATACCATATTTCCCGCACAGATCCCGGAGGCCTCGCCAGGGCTTGATCCTGGGGAAATCGAGCAAATTCCCGACCACGGGCCACCCGATAGGGCCTGGAGGGAGAGGCAAGCCGCGCGAGCGCTCCCGCCATGCGGACGTCGACCTCCATCGTGCATATAGCACGGCGATAATGACGCCAGCGAGTGCGCACTGTGCAGCAGAGATGTTCATGCTTGGCCTTGTGCGCTGAAGATGTTGCAGGAGGACAGTGTCGATTCGCATTATTCCCGAGCTCCTTTTAGTTGTTCCCGGCACGCTTGACTCTGACACCATACGCACTGGAAGCTGCCATAGTACGATCGCTGCGCGTAAGTGGAATTGGTGGTCGCCAGGTAGCATCGGCCCACGATGCATGCTTCGCGACACGCCCGACAGGCACTTGTGCCTGTTCAGTATTCGCACTCTCACTGGAGGCGCGGGAGGAGGCTTCGAAGTCATCGAGAACGAGTTTGCGGTCCATGCTTCGTGTCAGAACAAGCTGAGGACTGGCAGACGCGCGTGTGGACTGAAGCCAGCAAAGGCAACAGAGGGAGGCTGACCCCCAATCGCGCGGACTCGCTGTCTTCCCAGAGCTGACCGGTCGGTCTCTGGCAAACCCTCCAGGCACCGCAGTTATTGCCGCAACGTATGGAAGTGACATGGCGCTTACGAGGCGCTTTTCGCGGATGCGAAGCACGATAGAACCATGTCGATCCTTCTAACGCGCTGTGTGCCTCACTCGTGTGAGTACTCCTGGAGCCGCCAGTCGTGGCCAATGGAGGGCAGTATATCCGGCGGGCATATTTTCGATTACTTTCATAGACACCTCGGCGGTTCAGATATGTACAGACCCCCGGGGGCAAGTAACTCAGTACTTCGAACCGAGATATATTGACAGTGACTCGGGGGTTGCACTAGCCATCGTGCGTTCAGGCCAGGATCATGAGGCAGCCCAAAGACAGACTAACCATAATGATCGCACTGTAGTTGTTCATTTTTATGATGCACTTGCAGCCCGATTACTTCAGCTCTTATCTCAGAGCCACCGCGTCCGTGGAGCGAGGCCTCGCCATAATACGGCAAACCTTTGTTCAACTGCCCACATAGGGCGATCAGGAAGGTATTATGCAAGCATGGAAGCATACACACCTGACGATGCTGTCCCTTTGCTTCAATTCAAGTTTCACCGGCTCCCCGTTTTCGTCCGAAAGTGGCACGACGTCAAAGACATGAAGGACCGAAACCAAGAAAATGTGCATGGCATCCAGCGCGAAGTGCCGCCCCGGACATATCCTGCGAACGTGTGGGCATTTGTTCCACACCGGCAGAGGTGTCCCAGAGTCGTGAGCACAACGCACCTCCGCCCAAAGCCAAACACGAAGCGCGCCTATTCGCGGGCTGGTTCATCACCAAGGAACCGTTCAGGGCGGAACTCGAAGAGTTCTTCGTAGAGGTCGGGGTCGTGCATGGTATGCCTGAAGTCATGTCAAGACGTAGGAGCGGGTGGAAGACAAGGCGCTACTTGCCAGACGTTCGGCAAGACAATGGTTCCCGCGGGGATGAAATACCCGTGGAAGTCGTCGTCCTCGATGGTTTCGTGGGCTACCCCCACGGGGCTGACGACATGCCAGCGTAGAGCCTCCTTGATGAACGCCTTGATATAGACGAGCTTGTTTCGGTCGCCAAAGCTAGACAGACGACCGGGCCCGACAACGGCATCGAGTTCTGCCTGCGCTCGTTTGGGGATGTCCGGCCAACGTCAGGAACATTCCCTGAAGACCCGAATAAACTTGTCGCGCATTCAGCCAATCAACGATCGTCGCACACGAAGGGAACACATGTGGATATACCGGGTCGAAGGCACCTGCACGAAGTAGTCAACATGATCAGAACGACATGTGGTTGAGCTGAAGGCAGTCTTGCTCCCCGACTGAGAAAAGGATACAGATTGTTTTTCAAAGTTCCTCTTTCTCGAACGAGTTCGCCTGGGCGACGCAGGTCTCCTGGTTGGTGAGAAGCTTAGCTGCCATGCTCAAGCAGTCACCTCCTTGCGCCTGTAGACGATTTAGAGGATTAACGTGAGATCGTCGAAACGTGGACGGCGTTCTCACAAAGTCGCGTTTGACCTTCTCGAAGGCGACGTTTCCGAGTTCCTGAGTGACCTCTTTGCATCTCGCGAAGCGCGCCTGGATTGAAGCGCCGGGAAGCCATGCGGGAATGTACCGTAGTACAGGGAATAGCACAGCGGGAAGTTGGCCCGCTACCACTTCGCCGAATATCTCCGCAGCGGGCGTCGACATGACCGCGTACTGACATGACCGCGTACTGATCAGCTTCATGGTGGGCATCAATGCCGAACATCACCTTGAGGTTTGCCATAACAATCGAGCTATGAGCTGGGCCCAATCAGGGTTTGCTGCGGTAAGCCTGAGGACCACAGTGTGCGACGTACTGGTAGATCTGGCCCTGCAGTTCTTGCGGTCGGCCAAACAGGTTCACGAGCAGCTGTCGCACGCTAAGGTGCAGAGCTGAATGGGGCGTGTCGGCCACTGCCCTAGGACCTAGATGAAGTCCGACCATGCGGCGCTGGTACCGGACCTCATCACCGTAGGGTAGGAAAGCGACGCTGCGCTCATGTCCAACACTGAATCACGAGGAAAGACTATCAGCTAGAGTTGCACCTAGCGCACAGTCTGAACATGGCACGTACAGCTCGGCAGTATGAGACACGCCCTTGGGTCTGTTGGCGGTGTTTGGCCGAATGCCTCCCGAGAAACTCCGTGACAAGTACTTCGGAGTCGATGACAAGGATGGACGCGTTGGCCACCCGGAAGTGTATCAAGTTTCCTGGGACAGAAGGGAATTAGCGGTTGAAACTCCCCGGTAATCCTGGAGTATGCTGAGGGATAAGACCTCCTTACCATATTGTGCCGTCATGTCGCTGAGTCCATACCATGGCTTCGTGGAGGGTATTTCAAGCAGGTTACCAATGATCGGAAGAGGTTTGGGACCTGGAGGAAGAGGGCGACCACGGGAACGTCTACCCCAGGCGGTACAGATCCGGATGTACTGTACAATCCAGAAACCTAGCGCAGTTACGCACACAGGGAGTAGGAGATCGAACACAAGGGCAGCCATGGCAAGTGTGGTGGTGAGAATCCGTGGATGAATCGCCAGGTAGGATTGTCATGTTGGAATACGAGGACCGTGCGGTTATAACGTGCAGCTTGTCCCGCACACGCCCGAGGCTTACATCGGTCTGTGGTAGAGCAGTGTCCTGCGAAGTGAACGGATGCGCCAGAGTCAGCACATTCCTCCTTGATGCCCAAGATTCTGACCGTCAGGTTAGCGAGAGACAAGCGTGACTCTGGTGTCCCATGTCGCACTACTGGCCGGCACGAACACAGCTCGGTGAGAAGAGATAACTGGGCATCTTCTTAGCATGATTTTAGCATCGTCATGTTTATGAGAGACGGAAGATGGGACAGTCGGTGGAATCCCCGACAGAAAATTGTCAATGGGACTTGATGATACAACACGGGAGCCGAGCAGCGACAGTACATTGCAGAGTTGTTGATTTGTCACAAGACTGCTGAGGACTTCACTAAGTGGATCTATCACAACCTGATACGTCGCAAGTTGCCGGAGACTCACCGGCATTGGTCATCGACGCGAGACTTTCCGCACGTTCTTCTTTCCGAGGAGAAGGGGAGACTCGGAGGCAATGTACGCGATGGTCTCACATCCGTCCAGAGGTAACTTCATGTGAGAAAAAGCGGGCGTGCGAGAAGGGAGACAAGAGAGTTACATGCGATTCGCGTTTGTACCGTGCACACGCGTGAGGAATACAAGCGCAACATCCGCCGCGACCGTCCTGTGGCCACGAGGGATCGGCTCCGAGATCTTCGCGACATCTCGCCCCATTGGGTTATGATCCACAGCAGACCATCGTAGCTTGAGGAGTTTCCGAAGCACTCGGAACCTTTGTGGTCAGTCTCATTGATACCGCTATTGCCTGAATACGATGCCATCGCCAGGTTACTGAACGCACGCGCGTGATAATAAGCGTAAAGCTCTCCTGCACAAAGCATGGGTAGACCAACGTGGCATCGGAGACGGTAACAGCACCTTGCACAGGCTCGCGGTTGTTCCTACACGCTGTTTGTATGAGCACGTGGCACACCGTGACACTGGTACCGACAGTGCTGCTTGAGACGGTAAAGTCTAGGTAAAGTCGTCCGCGGCGAGCACAACTGGAACCCTTCACTATCAGATTTCGCAGTATGTGTCGCAGGACGTAATGCATCGACCCCAAAGTCTGATCCTGACGTACCTTCAAGTTCAAGGGCGCCGCGTGCCGACAGCCTGGTGTGCAGGTCTCAGCACTCGTAGCGATATCCCCGAGACCAAACACGGTGTGAGATTGCGCGAAGAGCTGCACAGGTGTAATCAGGCTAGCCTTCCCAGGTAGTGGCGGCGTTGCCGCTCGGAGATAGTGAGCCCAGAGGACGGACTGTATATCACTTTTGTTATAGGTATAAGAACAGGCCTCCAATTCGCGCAGAGAGGCGAGTTGGCATGCACGTAATCTCGGGGCAAATATGTACTCAGTCAGATATACCAGTTACCTGCTGGTCCCTATCCAATCGATAGGTTAGGTGTGCATTATGAGTCAATTGAAGAAAGGGTGCACTGACAGTGAGGGTTGCATACTCTATCAGTGCCATGATATTCTTCCAGCTCGGTTACTTCGACTTGAGCTCTTGGATCAGAGCCACCGCGTCTGCGGAGCGAGGCTTGACCATGAACCGGCAATCCTCCGGTTGACTGCGCGCGAAGGCGTAATGGTGAGTTGCTTGTACCCGTGTGGAAACGTACGCACCTAACAATGCTGTCGCTTTGCCTCATCTCGAGCTTTACAGGGTCGCCTTTTTCGTCCGGAAGCGGTACGACGTCAAAGACATGGAGGACGGACACCAAGAAGATGTACATGGCGTCCATCGCAAAATGTCTGCCTGGGCACGTCCTGCAAATCCGTGAGCCAGTGCTACTCACCACAACGCGTGTCCTAGAGCCAGGCGCGCAACTCACCTCCGCCCGAAGCCGAAGATGAAGCGCGTCGGGTCGCGAGCCGGCTCGTCACCCAGAAACCGCTCGGGGCGAAATTCAAAGGGGTCATCGTAGAGCTCTGGGTCATGCAATATGTTCCTGAGGTAACGTCAAGACAAATAAGCAGTCAATGGGAGAGGCTCCACTTGCCAGATGTTCGACAGGACAATGGTCCCAGCCGGGATGAAGTACCCATGGAATTCGTCGTCCTCTATAGTTTCGTGCGGTGCGCCCACAGGGCCGATGACGTGCCAGCGCAGAGCCTCTTTGATGAACGCGTTGATGTAGACGAGCTTGTCGCGGTCGCTGAAGTCAGGCAGACGATTGGGTCCGACCACGGCATCGAGTTCTTCCTGCGCCCGAATGCGAACGTCCGGGTACATGGCCAAGGCAAGAAGCATTCCCTGCACGCCTGAAAATACCTGTTCGGAGTCAGGGGCCCTGCTTCACACGCGGAGAGTCGTTGGCAAGCGTACCGAATCATAGGCAGCTGTGGACATGGTTGATTCGATCAGGCACGGTACGACATTGGTTGGGGCCGTCACGCTCACCGACAGAGGCAAGGAGACACACTATCTTGTAAACCTCCTCGTTCTCATGCGAGTTCGCCCGGGCGAGGCGGGCCTTCTCGTTGGCAAGGAGCTTGGCAGCCATGCTCGAGCAGGCGTCATCGTGCGCCTGCAGGGAGTCCGACACAGCATATATAGTCAATGCCAGGATGCCAAGACACGGACAACAACCCTCACCAGCACTTCTTTGGCCTTCTCGAAGGCAGCTTTTTTGAACTCCTCGGTAACTTTCTTGCACTTGTCGAAGCGCGCCTGGATCACGGCCCCGGGGATCCACGCGGGAATATACCGGAGAACAGGGAGGAGCACGGCGAGAAGCTGTCCACTTACCGCTTCCCCAAAGGTCTCCGAGGCGCGCATCGACATGACCGCGTACTGATCAGTCTTCTCGGGGGCGTCTATGCCGTAGATCATCTTGAGGATTGCCATTACGACCGAGCTATAAGCGGGTAAAGATCACGAGTTGCGGTGGTAGAGACCGAATTGTATCACTCACTGGTAGGTGAGACCCCGCAGGTCCCGCGGGTGGTCCAGCAGGCTCACCAGCAGCCGTCGCACGCTGAGGTCCAGTGCTGAGTGAGACGTAGTGGCTACGACCCCAGGACCGATGTGTAGACCGAGCATGCGGCGCTGAGACCGAACCTCATCGCCGTAAGGTAGGAAGGCAAGGCTGCCCTGGTGCCCGATACTGTTCACGAAAAAGGGAGGTAAGCTGGGAAGGCACAAAACGCAAAGTCCTGGCATGAACCGTACAGCTCGGAAGTGAGAGATACACGCTGGGGCCTGTGGGCGGTGTTTGCCGAACGCGTCCCGAGAAACTCTGTGACTAGGGCTTCCGAGTTAAGAGTGAGGATGTGACAGTTCGCCACCCGAAAGTTGATCATATTGCCTGTTTGAACGGCCGGTGATTAGCGGTTCGATACTTTCTAGGAGACCTGGGGGACGACGGGAGAGGGGGTTCATACCATATTGTGCGGTCATCTCGCTGAGGTGCTGCCATGGCTTTTTCGAGGGTAGGTCAAGCAGGTTACCGATTATTGGCAGTGGTTTTGGTCCGGGGGGAAGCGGGCGACCGCTCGAACGTCTGCGCCAGATGACGCTGGCCCAGATGTACCTCACAAGCCAGAGACCCGCGGCGGCGGCGACACATGCAGGAAGAAAAAAAGGGGTGGAAGAGACGGAGGTCATGACTTGATGATGATGTTTCTCTGAGGTGGGTGTCTTGTTGGAAAACGAGAAGACTCATAGCGCGTTTTATACTTGCAGTCTCGCACATACCTGAGCGGTGCATCCGTATGTGCTACAAGGATGCACTCACCAGGTGAGGAGATGCACCAGACATGATATGTTGGTCTGTGATGTGCTAGACCCTGTATGTCGGCCTAGCGAGAGGCAAGTGCGAAATGTAGCATCCCACGTCGCACTGCTTCTCACCCTCAGCACAGATCGGTGAGAAGAGATAGATACGTGTGAGCGGAGTGCCTTGAGCATCATCATGAGTATGGGAGATGCGAGATGTGACCCCAGGTGAGTAGCTAGACTTTGTGATGGAAACCATTTAGCACGTCCACGGCACAACATAGACAGTAGGAGTACCTTGCAGACATGCTGGATTGTCAGAGAAGTGCTTGACGGCCCCCACACACTAGTCTTGCTGACTTGCTACGGAAGTGCGCGAGGTCTCCCACTAGATCTGACACGATTCGGACCTGATATGTCGCGAGTTGCCGACAGCTTCGATGACATGTTATCGACGCCATCAGACTTCCTGCAGACTGGAGGCTGTTTGAACCCATCTAATGGACATTGCACGTATTCCGGGTCCAGGGAACCCTAAATACCAGTGGTATTGAGGACAATGTCGCAGACGTCGAGTCGTGCAGGGGTCCGTTTGAGGAAGCACGGACTTTGCGCTCTGTTGCAGCGCTCACATCAGCAAAGTCGCGGAAAGCATGCAAATTATCTCCAATGGGTTTGCCTGGCTATGCAAGCATGGAGATTCGTGCAAATGTCGCCGGGGCGGGCAATTCCTTGCCTGACTATGCATCGCACCTCAGCATGGAAGCCAAGGAGTTACCTGGCATTGCCTGACATAACCTGACCATGCAAGACATCATATTGGCAACTAATGGAATGCCTACCTAGCCTGACCAGGTAATGTATTCAGGATCAGGCGAAGATTTGTCTGGTCAGGCTATGATATCCCTCCCACTTGTTTACTGACCTCTGCATAATCACGTACACTAGCCCAAAACAATCATGCCCCTCGTATACGACAGCATTTGAATTGCAAGCCAACTTCTACTTCCACGCAAAGTAATGCTGGATTATGTACATCTAACAGTAATCATTGATTAAGGGTTGTCTCCGAATCCTTCGAGCATTCCAGAACTTCACGGCCCAGGGAAAATGCGCACCTTACACCATGTTCCTAACCTGGGGCATTGCATGTGAGTATATGCGTACCTAGCAGTGCCTGGAATGCCCAGGAAGTGCACGACGGAGGTGTATTCTGCCCCGGTACAGAGTCCTGCACCCGCCTTGTATGCTACAGCGCTTACCTAACGGAGAGTGTTGTCTCGTGCCCCATATCCCACGTACCTTTCACATTGAGGACAGCAGGGCTCCTGGAGATACAGAAACACCCACGGACTCACCTGTTTACCAGTCTTTGACGGTTGCTGCTCCGACGTCGACAAGAGAGGGAGAGACTTACCTTGGAGAAGTGCGCATGTTGCACTCGAGCTTGATGGTTATATGCATTATTTTTGAGCTCCGCCGACTTCGCTTTGAAGGAGATGACGTCGAGTCTCCATTTCCACTCGCATCATGTCTGAATCTAGCCTGGGCAGTGTCTTCGGGTGGGCCAGCACACTTCCCACAGCGTCACAATGGGTCCGTCACTGACTTGAGTTCCGAACAAGACAGCGCCGCAATTGCGCCGCTCATCGGCTCTCCAGGCATGAATCCCATCTGTGTGTGCGCGCGGTGGTTGCCAGGGATTGGAAAACTGAAGGCGCGATGGGCAGTATACGGCACAAGTTTACGCGAGTGGACTCCGAGTCGGGACTCAACTAATTTCTGCTGACTGAAACCGATGGGCACACATATATTGTATTGACATGACAAGAAATACCAATGTATACAGGGAGCCGACAGTTTATTGCAGATTCCTGTAATAATATATCTGAACAGGCTGTATGCATGCAAAGGTAAGTCGGCGCAGGTAATCACAGGCAAGAGCATGCGGGGTAGACAGGCGCCCACCTGACCAGACGAGGTACGCAAACTCCGCCGGGCGTTGCATGGCTTTGCATGCTTTCCGCGACTTTGCTGATGCAGCACTGGCAAAAGAAGCGCCCGCTGCGGTCCTGCGAGTGAGAAAATGATCGACGAGAATGACTTCTCGTCATCCCGGTCCATTGTACATGATCTGACCCCTTACGAACCACTCGGCGTTGCCTTGGTGGAGTCAATTGATCTCTTCGGCGCCGTTCCTTGAACTCGAATGTTGCCGCATCTCGAGTTTGCGCCCGCATATCTCTCGCGCGCATACTACCTGCACAGACCAGGATGGCCGCCGCGCCTGTATGCCCTACATCCGGAGATGAGTGGAAGTTGAGTCCCGGACGTCCTCACTTGAGCGGCTCCGAGCTCACCCCGCTACCGTTCCTGATTAGCTGCCCATCTGTGCCTCTGCGAACTAGTCACTGTTGGCCTGGTCGATGCGCTCGATTCTGCTTCATGCAAAAATGAAAACCGAGTGCATACCTGTTGCCACATGTTGGGTATGCTAGTCCGCCCGAGCATGTACTTTACATGGACAACGCGCCGTTGGCAATCCGAATGACATTACCGAGGGCGCAAACGCTCGGCCTTGGCCCGGATACGCGGTTGCCCCTTGAACCGCCCTCCTGGGCCGTTCGGTCATCTGAGTCGCTGAACTAGAAGAATATGTTATCCGAAGCTTGCCTGGAGCATCAATGCTCATGGATCTACGCGGGCTAAGCCTACCTAGCCTCCGCAAGGCTGGCATCTGGCAAGTCTATGCAGTACCGACATCGACGCCGGGTGCCGCTGCGAATGTTCACCAAAATCATCCGTACATCCCGGATAACCAAGCACCGGCAAAGCGGTCGTGCAACGACCAGGGCCAACTGTTGCCAGCACAGCCGATGCGATGCGAGGCGATCTTGACCCCGGTCCCGAGTCGGTCATGTCGTGTTCTTCCCATGAAGCGAACAGCCTACGGAACAACTATGCAGATCTCGGTCATATGGACGAGGGAAAACACCGCGACGAAATGGTACTAACCAGGCTTTTTGAAAACACGCCCAGCCTTGACACGGAGGCTCGCGCAACTAAACCTCAGATAGTCAGTGGTCTGCATCTCGTCGGGTGAGCCCTCCGCATTCCACATCGTGATGCAGAGTTACCCATGCCTCCCTCCTTGGTTTCCGATCGGAGGAACATGAAGGACACCACGGTGCGCAGTCTCTACTTGCACGGCGCAGGCGGACCGAGCGTGTTTCCAAGCACCCGAAACCACTTGAAGAGCTCCACTTTGCACTTCTAATCAGGGCCTCGGGGCGAGGCTTGAAGCTGGAGCATACACCGGCAATCTTGTGAGATCTGGAGACTCGGCGCACATCAGCAGCCCGAGCAAACCTGCACAATGCAAATACGTTCGACACAATGCCATTGTCGTGTAGTTACAGTCCTCGAGCGTCACCGGACACTCGTTCTCCTCGGCTAGCAGCTCAACATCGGAGGTTTGCAGCAACCAGCAGATGAAGGGCTTGTCTAGGGCCAGGTACCATCCAGGACAGATCGCGAAAAAACATCAGCGGCCGCCGACTACCGCTGTGGTAGGGCGGCACCTCGGCGGTGTACTTACCTTCAGCCAATCCGAAGGCAGAAGCAACGGGCTCGCGCACGCTGGGTTCAACTTCCTTGTCCGGTGTGAACATATCTAGGCGGAATCCAACCGCTCGGTCGTAGACCTCGGGGGTCCTGGTCGGGACTACGCGTGACATTCCTAGATCACATATCAGATGTGCCAGAGAGCAGAACATTTGAGTAGAACAGGGAGAAGAGGTGGAGCGAAGGTGCATGACTCACCAGAGGTTCGGGAGTATCATCGTTGCTGCGGAGACGAAGCACCTTTCTAACACGTCGTCCTTGATAGCCTGATGGACTAGTGCGAGAACATCCGCCACGTGCTAGCGTACGCTCTCTGTGACGAAAGCGTTCATGTAGAGGGGATTGACCTCATCGCCGAGGTCGGAAGCCGACCAAGGACAATCACAACATCCGACAATTTGCGCCTTCCACTAGCTCTCGCTGGATTTTGAAGCGCAGCTAACGCGAGAAAGGCCGCCTGTTTTCAGCAAATGTGTACACCTTTTTGGCCTTCCTCCTTTCCGAGCGGGACCCGTTGACTATATCCATAACCATCTGTATTGCCATACGGGTTGCGTATTCGTCGGTACCCTATCGTAAGAGAGGTATTCGATACGGCAGCGTGAAGAAGGCGTCATATCGGGGTGGCCCTTACCAACATTTGTGCCTTTGATTGGGTGGTGACCCCGCCGACTCTGTATGGCATCCATGCTGTTGTGCTCCAGGGACGAAGGCGGTGCATACTGCAGGATTGGGAACGAGGTCAGCCAAACAGTGTCAGATAGTGCGAAGTTGTCCTTCCGCAGGAGGAGAGAAGGTATTGCCAGTGCACGTCTTGAGAACACCGCTGTGTGTTTTCGCTAATAAGTAGACGAGGCCACATGACTAGATGTGTGGATGTTTGCCAGAAACTCCAGGAACGCTTGAGCACTCCCTTCGATCCAGTTCGGGATGCTGCCGTCGAGCTAGTCAGCGTGAAGGTCTTATTAGCTTACGCGCAAGGCCAGTTAGCTCGTGGCTAGCATACCTCGTAGATTTTTGGAGAGCAAACATATGGCATACATGCATCCGGATTCCTTGTTCGCGGCTTCTGCGTGACCGTGCCAGTGACAGTCGACAAGCACATTGCCAGTGATTCCCAATTTCGGGTGTTCAAGAGGTAGTAGTGACCCTCTCGCGAAGGGCTGACTTCAGTGCATCCACCTCTGGAGAATATAGACACAGGCTGCAATTGGGAAAGTTGTGGTCATTGGCAAACTCGAAGACAACGGCGCAGGACACGGACTGAGGATCGTGACAGCGCCCTGGCGGAATAGAGTTCGTTGAGAAGCGCCCAGGGTCAACGATCGAGATGAGCATCGGGGGTTGATTGCGTCACCAACGGGCCGTGAACGCGTCGGCCTTCCAGTCTTTTCGAGTTCACCGGGCTCGTATAGCAGCCGTCGAGCGCGCATTCGTGCTCTTCTGCATCCATCTTCTCCGTCTTCTCGTACGCTCTTCTATACCACACAGACGCTTAGTCTAATTGCTACCGCGCCCGCGCGACATACATGTCCAAAGTTCAGCTCTACGTATACGACCTCAGCAATGGCCTCGCAAAGCAGCTGTCCCGGCAGCTCACTGGGAGGCAGATAGACGGAATATGGTGCGTAGTGCACCTCAAAGAACCACTGCGTACATTCCCTTAGTCTCTGTAGGCATACCTCCGTGGTTGTTTTCGGGAAGGAGATATTCTACGGCGGCGAGGGTATCTCGACCACGCGCCCCGGAATGTCCCATGTAAGTGTTGCTCTCCTGTCTTTGTTGATCACTTGAGACTCAATAGAGACTAGCACGGACAACCGCTACAGATAGTAGACATGGGTGAGACGTCTATAGACGAGGAAACGTTCAACGAGTACCTCGAGGAGATGCGTGACCACTATGCCCCGGACAAAGTGAGTCTTAACACGCTACTCTGTCATCACCCAACTTACAGAGGGGTAGTACCACTTGCTAGGTATATAGCTTGCACTCAGTCAACTCTACGCGAGACTGACGTACATGCAGAGTTCAACTGCAACTCCTTCACGAACGACGTCGTGGGATTCCTCATCGGCGGGTCTATACCAGCATGGATCAAAGACCTTCCCTCCGACTTTCTCTCCACACCCTTTGGCGCCGCACTACGCCCGACCATAGACGCGATGTTCCGTCGCCCCGTCCCCGGCGCTGCGGCCCCCACCGTGCCTCAGTTGCCCGCGCCCGAGGCGCTTGGTGCTGCCGCCTCCGCCTCCCCGAACCCCGCGCTCGCCTCTGCGATTCTCCAGGCCGTCGCGTCCCAGGCATACTCCGGCGGTGGGCTTTCTGCGCCGACGTCGCTCCCCGGTGCCTCAAGCGCGAACGGGGCGAACGGGAGCTCGACGGTCGCGGGTGCGATCCACATGTGTACGAACCCCTCGTCGCTGCACTCGCTCTTGCGGTCGCACCGCGCTGCGGTCGTGTTCTTCACGTCTCCGACGTGCGGGCCGTGCCGAATGATCGAGCCACTGTTTGAGGATCTGGCGCACCAGAAAACTCATGGCACCGGCAGCGGCCGAGTCGCGTTTGTCAAGATCGACATGGCGGTCGGCTTGGGGAACCAGGTTGCGGGAGAGTGGGGTGTCAGGGTTACACCTACGTTCTTGTTCTTTTTGGATGGGAAGAAGGTGATTCCGAACTGTCACCGCCGTGTCCCAATGTGTACTGATGTGGATCATCCAGGTTGAAGAGCTGAAAGGCGCGAATGGCGCAGAATTGCGCTCCCAGGTAGAACTGCTCATATACCAGGCCTTCCCTCGTAGGTGCAGCCACGTATATCCCGTTCAGCATGCTGATACGTATCCGCCATACAGCTCATCCGCATACAAAGCTGTCCCTCCCCTCTGTCGAAGGACTGTCGACCAACCCCATACTTTTCACCCAAGTGCCAGCCTTGGACACCGTCTCCGCCAAGCTGGCGTCCTTCATTGATGCTGCACCTCCCTCCCCAGGACTCCAAACAGCCAAACAAGCCCTGACCGTAGCCGTCGTTCCCCTCCTCAAGGCGCGCTTCCCACAGAAGGGCTCAGCAGAGGAGGCAGCGAAGAAGCCCGCGGTCGCTGCACCTGCCCCGCTCCTGGCCAGCTGGGGGCTGACCACGCGGACAATCGCGGAGACTCTGCCACCATCCCAACTATTCCCGCTCGTCGACATGTGGCGGCTCGCCGTGCTGGACGGCGCGGTCGCAGACTGGCTCGCGACGGCGCCCTCGCCCGACCCGATCGCGCTGTTCCTCGACAAGGCGCTCGCGCTCCTCGACGCCGCGTCCGCCGACCCGGCGCAGAGGGCGGGCGGGCGGAACTATTTGCTGACCGTGCTCCGGCTGCTCGCGAACGGGTTCGCGCACGCGGCGCTCGCGAAGACGCTGCTCTCGCGCGCGGCGGCGCCGGCGGGGAAGCGCGCGGGGACGACGCGCGCGATCGTCGCGACGCTCCTGCACGAGGACGCGGCGGTGCGGACGGCGGCGGCGAGCGTCGCGTTCAACGTGGCGGCGGCGCTGCAGAAGAGCCGCGTGGACAAGGTGCGGGGCGCGACGGCGGGCGCGGCGTCGAGCGAGGTGGAGGAGGACGAGGAGTGGGAGGTCGAGCTTGTCAGCGCGGTGCTCGAGGCGCTCTCGAACGAGACGCAGAGCGAGGAAGTGGGTGAGTAACAGCACGCATCCGCTGTGCGGCCAGGGCGCGTGTGCTGATGCGCTCGTTACAGTTCATCGTCTGACGGCAGCGTTGGCATTCTTACTGCGGCTGTCGCCCTTCTACGAGACGCAACTCGCGGGACTGCTGGAGGTCCTGCAATCGCGGGAGACGCTGAAGAGCAAGCTCGCGAAGGGTGGGTGCGGGGAGAACGGAGTGCAGAAGCCCGAGGTACGGAAGCTGGTGGAGGAGGTCGCGGACAAGCTCTGTACTTGACGGTAGGTTGAGACTGGCCGTGGACGACGGATGGACACTATGTAACGAGGACATGTACTGTAGAGATCTTGGGCTGGTTGGATACTTGTTGAGGTGGTCTGCTCCACTCCTATCTTCGCCAAAGATCCGCCCCACGTCGGACCATCCACAGAAAGACTTCTCTATACCACAATAGGTAGATTCACTGTGCTCTATGTGAGAGCCCACTGCATACTAACGGGACTTGTAGTTACTTACGAAGGATCGGCTTGGAGCTCTCAGGTTGCACTGAGATGCTCATACCGGGGGTTTCTCGGCCAGTCATTTCACCGCGCAACCGGAGGAAGCCTCTCACTGTCCTCGCAAGAACCCTATAGCGAAGTGCACACACCTGAAGAACAAGCCAAACACCTGTGACTGTCAAAAGTCAGTTCTTGCTCGGCAGGATATGGCGCCAGGTAAAGGCGTGGTGGTGGTAGCAACGAGAGCGAGCGCGTGGGGTGTTCAAGCCTGAGGAGTGGCGGGCGTGATGATGAACCAAAGGCTTGACTATATTATGTCCCGCATACAACCGATGTCCGTCTGTGTGCTCTGTGCAAGTTCAGTCAGACAGGAGAGCGAACGGCGCTGGGTGATGAGGGGAAAACCCGTGCAAGGGGCGCTCTAGACCGGATGCGGGGCGGGCGGGTTGCCGGGGCAAGCGTACATATGCGCGCCCGCCCCTCGATCGGTCCACCTGAGCACCTCCAAGCCTAGCGCCCCCACACCAACAGCTCGCCCCGGTCACCCCCCAAGCCTTATATACCGCGCGCAGCCAGCCAGGGACACCCGAACGGACCCTCCTGCCTCTGCCCGCACACCCTCGCCGCCGACACCGACGCACTGTATGTTTCAGTCCACCCGACGCGCCGCTGCCTCGACCCGGTCCCTCCAGCTTCCTGTGTCGGTGAGTGTTCGTGTGCTTCGCGTCCTGGTTGTGTTCCTTCTCGGTGTTCGATGGGAACGCGGCATGTTTGGGCGTCCGGGCGCAGTGGGCCGAGATGGCGAGGCACGATGCGAGTGAATGAGCAGTGGGAACGAGCAGGGATGTGCCGACAAGGTCTGACCCGGGGAGGAGTGACCTTGGGTCAAGGGTCAGCACGTGACTGGGGTCAATGTCAGGCAGCGTGTGGGGAACGCGCGGTGAGCCATGTCGAACACAGGCGTATTTTCTCGACATGAGAGGTTTGAGAGAGGTCCACCGACCTGCATCACGTGCTGACCCTTGACCGAGGGTCTGACCATTGGTCTGACCCCTAGCCAGACCCTTGACACCCGGTCAAAGGTCAACGGGCAACAACTGACCCGCGCATCCCTGGGAACGAGGGAGCCAATGCAGACGTGACGGGATGCGGAATCTGCACTTGGGTATCTCAGAGGTGCGCCTCTTGTAGTTCTGGGATACTCGAGGGTCAGCGGTGCCAAGGACCAGTTGCAAGCTCTGTTCGTGCGTGCGAAGACTTTGCGTGCTCGAAAGTCAAGAGCCCTCTCTCCATGTCCTACACTGCCATGAGCGTACGTACGTGCAAGTCTGACCATCTGAGATCCTACGAGCCGCGACCCAGCGCAGACGGAGAGGATGCTCGGATCCGCACCGACGCATTTCCGTGCACATCACGTAGTCGGCCGTCATGTTCCTTGCGGAATGCCGCCCGTCCGTGTGTGTTGCATATGTACACAGCTCGTCGTGTCTCAGAGCACCTCCCATCCGTCCGTCCATGCGTGCCGCTGCAGTGATGAAGGTACGCCTGCGCCCGAACCCGCTTTCCCCGCGAACGTCGCTGGTGCGGGGCGCGTGATGTGAACGCCCGCCGGACGCATTCCGAGCGTTCTTGATCGCGTACCTCCGTTCAAGGACGCTAACTCAAACCTGGCAGTCCCATAGGCCTGTGATTATGTCCAAGGCGCGCTCCTTCAAGTCCTCTGCACCTCGCAAGTCCGACGTGCCCGCGGGATACGTCGCGGACCCGAACGCGGGGCCCATGCTCCGCTACGAGGCCTCGCTCCCGCGCCTGCCCGTGCCGACCCTGTCCTCCACCGCCGCAAAGTACCTCGAGACGGTCGAGCCGCACCTCACGCGCGAACAGTTCGCCAAGACGCAGGCGGCGGTGAACGCGTTCCTCCACTCCGAGCAGGCCAAGGTTCTCCAGGAGCGCCTCCAGGCGCGTGCCGCGGACCCGAACGTGAAGAACTGGCTTGCGGACTGGTGGAACGAGGCCGCGTACATGGGCTACCGCGACCCCGTGGTCGTGTTCGTGAGCTACTTCTATGTGCACGTCGACGACAAGACGCGGTCGAGCCAGGCGAAGCGGGCTGCGCACCTCCTGAAGGCGACGCTGCCGTTCAGGTATTTGGTCGAGAGGTACAGCTGGCTGTCGAGGCTACGTGTGTGTGCGAAACTGACGTCCCAGCAGCAAACAGCTCGAGCCTGAGAAGGTGCGCGGCGCGCCGCTGGCGATGTCCTCGTACGAATGGCTGTGAGACCCAATCAGTGACCGTCCTGCTTGGTATCGCTCATCTGGCATCCAGCTTCCACTCGTCCCGATACCCTACCAAGCCCTCCGATACCGCAAAGAAGTTCGACCCCACGAAGCACAACCACGTCGTGTTCGTGCGGAAGAACAAGTTCTACAAGGTCGCGCTTGCGGACAAGTCCGGGCGAGAGCTTTCCGCTGCAGAACTGGAGGCGCAGATCGAGAAGGTCATCGCGCTCGCGGGCAGCGAGAAGGCGCCACCGGTCGGTGCGCTGACGTCGGAGAACCGGGACACCTGGACAGACGTGGGTGGCGAGAACGGACTTCTGTTTGAATTTGACCGACCTCACGACTTCTTCAGGCACGCGCGGCCCTGCTCGCGGCCTCTCCCTCGAACGCGGCCTCCCTGGAGGAGATCGAGTCCGCTATTCTGATCATAGCTCTCGACGACACGAAGCCCGTCACCCGCGAACAGGCGAGCTGGCAATGCTGGGTCGGCGACGGTCGCAACCGTTTCTACGACAAGCACCAATGTATGTCTCCATTGCTTTCGTGCAGCAACTCGTCGATCGCTGATGACCGGACAGTCATCGTGTTCGAGAACGGCAAGTCCGGCTTCCTCGGAGAGCACTCGTGCATGGACGGCACGCCGACCCTGCGCTGGAACGAGTTTGTCCTCGCCTCGCTCGCGCACGGCAAGGTCGACCTCGGACCGGAGCGCACGCCGTCCACCGGTGCGGACCTCGAGCCGCCCACCGCGCTCCCGTTCGTGCTCGACGCGCGGACGAGGCAATACGTCGCCGAGGCCGAGGCGCACTTTGACGCGCTCGTCGGGCAGCACGACATGGAGGTGCTCCACTACGAGGGGTACGGCAAGGAGCAGATCAAGCGCTTCAAGGCGTCGCCCGACGCGTGGGCGCAGCTCGTGAAGCAGCTCGCGTTCCACAAGATGTTCGCGCGCCCGGGCGTGTGCTACGAGAGCGCGCAGACGCGCAAGTACCAGCAGGGCCGCACGGAGGTCATCCGCAGCGCGAGCAAGGAGAGCAAGGCGTGGGCCGAGGCGATGCTCGACGCGGCCCAAACTGTAAGTCGTCCCCCCCCCTCCCTTTCACCCGTTTCCCATACATTCTCGCGTGGTCGGCTGGGTGGTGCGGGCACTAACTGACATTCTGTTCCTGTGGCGCAGGACGCGCACCGTGCGGCGCTTTTCCGCAAGGCGGTCTCGCGCCACCTGCAGTACGCGGCGTGGGCCGCGGACGGGCAGGGCGTCGACCGCCACCTGTTCGGGCTCAAGAAGTGCCTGCAGGAGGGCGAGCCGCTGCCCGAGATTTACACGGACGAGGCGTTCGCGCGGACGAGCCACTGGGAGCTCTCGACCTCGCAGCTCTCCTCACCCTACCTCGACGGCTGGGGCTACGGCGAAGGTGCGCACGCGTTCTTTCTTTGGGGTTGACGTGCGTGGACAAGGGATGGGGCATGCTGACGATGCGCGCGCGCAGTCGTGCCCGACGGGTACGGGCTGTCGTACTCGATCGGCGACCACTACATCCGCTGGACGATCACGAGCCTGAAGCGTCGCACGGCGGAGCTCAAGCACTACCTCGCCGAGGCCGCGACCGAGGTGCGGGAGATGATGGAGCGCGCCGCGGCGGCGGAGGCGCAGAAGGAGGGCGACAAGGCGAAGCTCTGAGGCTGCATCGCTAGATAGCGCCGGGCGTGCACATGTGCTGTTACAGTCTGCATACACATCAGGAGTCCAACGTCCAATATTGAAGGGTATTGTACAAAGCAGTAGCTAGGGCGAGTATGGCGTGTCGAACGGACTGGCCTTGGTTCACAACCGGGCGGAGGGCACCTCGCGTTCGCGGCGCTCTCCCGGCTCGAGCTCGTCGCTAGCCCCAAGAGCATGCCGGTGCTCGTACCACCACCCGATCACATACTCCTTCTCCGCGTCCCCCACGTCCTGTAGTATCGCCCTGAACAGCGCCTGCACGAGCTCCCCCCGCATCTCCCGCGCCCGGCTCTCCGCCGTAGACACCGAGGCGACGACGCCTTTCACTTCGTCGAGCAGCCGTGGGAGGAGCACGAGCGAGACGGCCGCGACGGCCGCGACGAGCGCGAGGTGCAGGCGGTGGAGGTGCTCGGACGGTGCGAACGGCGCCGGGGACGACGCGCGCGCACGCCGGATCGCGGCGAGGAGCACGTCGATGCAGAGCCACGCCATTGCGTCGTCGCCCCTTGCGTCCCTTCGGCCGTCCGCCGCGTCGTCGCCGGCGCGCGCGAACGAGCCCGCGCTCCGGACGAGCGCGGCGTACGCCATGCAGAGTTGGGCAGGGCTCAGGTGGCCGTCTGTCGAGTTCTGCATGTCCGCGGGGGGACGTGTTAGCGGCTGCAGGAGGCGCGCGAGCGGGAGTGTCTGCCCACCTCGACTAAGCACTGCGCATACATCGGGACGACCTTCTCCGCAAACGTCAGGCCGGGCCCTGAGGTCGTATCTGCGCGCTTTGCGTGCGCGGCGAAGACGGCGAGCATGACCGAGTGTGCGGACTCGTACGTCTCCCGGTAGCTCACGTCCCATAGGTGACTGAACGCCAGGGAATTAGCGTACCGTCGCGGGCAGACGCATATAGCCTGTGCTGACGACATACGGGAGGCATAACGGGAAAACACTGGTCTGGATGGTGTCCGCAGACAGGACGGCGACCAGCTGTTCCACGCACGCTAGCGCGAACGCCCTCTTCGCGTCGAGCAGCGAACGGGGTAACGTCTCTGTGGCTGGTACGCTGTCAGCGAAACCGTCAGGTAGCCCGAAGAAACGACTTGTGTCCTACCTTTTCCCTTGGCAGAAGTGCCGTTACCCTGGCACAGCTCAGCCACGAATCGCTCCGCGGCGGCGTCGCTGGCGGCCAACACATCTAGCGCCATGTAGAACGCGCGCTTCAGCTCGGGCAGGCCGCCCTCGGACGTCGAGGCCACGCCCCCGAATTGGGGCATCACGAACGACAGGTTGGATAAGACATGGAGGACGCGCAGACCGATCGATTGCGGGGAGATGGACGACGACTCCTGCGTATGCGCGTTCGGGACGAAGACCACTGCTGAGAGGACCGACTGTGCGACCATGAGCGTCGTGAAGAGTAGCGTCTTCAGGATGGACCATGTCGCCGCCGAGGCTTCGCGCGTCTCGTGGTCTGATACATTTTGACGTGAGCGGCGGGATCAACTGAAATGGTGACACGCCAACCTGAGAGATTCTCCTCTTTGGTAGCGCCTGCGAGCGGACACTTCTCCCAGTCCCTCTGGACGGCCGAAGTGAGCAATTGCAAACGCGAGAGCGTCCGTCCAATGACCTCCCATCCTTGTGTTCGCCTAGACTCCACCAGGACGGTGAGAGCGCGAGCCATGAAACGCGCCAGTGAAGACATGGACGCGATGTATGGGGAGCTCACCACAGAACGAATTGTCTGTGTAAACGAACTTGACGGCTGAAGAGTAGCTCAGTTCAAGCAAGGATACTCTGACCAGACCTAACAGAGCCGAGGTTACAGGAACGCGCGTACTTACTGGAATCACGATTCTGCCGTCTGTATCTCGGTATGCCGACACCGACGCTCCTGCGAGAAATGCGCCATTGTAGAACGACCGCTCGATGGTGGTCGTCAGTACATCCGTGATAGTCTGCGAAGACAAGAACGTTGTGGGTGAGCATGTACCCGCGAAACAGGAGTGTACTTCACGTACGAGGAGAGGGAGTGCCTGCAGTCGCTCAGCAGCGATACAGTGTGCGCATTGGGAGGCAAGCAGCACCGCCAATGCAAGCGGGTCTGTTCAGATGTTGGACGGACCATATCTCCATGACAAACAGGATTCCGAACTCACCTTCCTCGCCTTTACTCCCTGAGGTCCTCTTGAAATCCTCTTCCCACCCGCACCCCTCTCCCGCGTACTCATCCACAACCTCCGCCAACGCAATCACGACATCCTCCTCAACCCTCGCCCTCGTCTTTGCCTCCTTCTCTCTGAACCGCAACTCCGCCTCCCACTCCTCCAGCCCCAGCAGCAGTCCAGACGCGCACGCAAGCCTCACCAGCGCCGCGCTCCCCGCAAACCCCTCCCTCACCTCCCTCGCCCACCTCCCCAGCTCCGCGCGCACGTCCACCCCGCGCGCGAGCAACCCCGCAGGGTGCGCCCCCGCCCGCTCCTTGAGCACCCCCACACGGAGGTGCACGGCGTGCCGGAACGCGAGCGCGAGCGCGGCGAGGCGGGCGTGCGTGCGCGCGCGGAAGCCGAAGAGCGGGCTCCCGAGCACCGCCGCGGCGAGCGGGGTGGGGGCGCCGGGAACGGGCACGGGCGGGCGGGCGAGGTAGTGCGCGACGGAGGCTTGGAGGGTCTCGAGCGGGAGTGTGGAGGTTGCGCGGGTGAGGTGGCGGATGAGGTTGATGTACCCGCGGTCTGACATCGCTCGTGGTGGTTTGTGGGCCAGACACGCAGTGGGATACGATGTAGACAGCGACTGCTCACGCCCTGCGGCAGCAGCGGTGACTGGATACAGGACGAGGGCAAGGAGTCGCGCGCCTCTACGGGCGATCGGGGAGGTGGGACAAGCATGGGATTTCGCACGCGGGCCGGAGCGCGCCAGCACCGCTCAGGTTGAGCTTCCGTCGCAGGTCGACTTCGACGACGGACAGAACATACCATGATACACGCACGAAGGAATAGCAGAGCGCATGAACGCAGTGTGATTGCCAGAGAGTGAGTACAAAGGAATGAGGAGAACCAGTAAAGTAATATCGATACAACCTACGGTAAATCACCCGGACCGTGAACTTGGAGATACACACACATTGCTGCAAACAGGTACCCAGAAACAGAGAAAGCGGAAAAGAAAATGGGCATCGGAAGGTGGTATAGCAGCATCGAGCGCCTTCCGCACTGCAGCAATTCTCACCATGGAGAGACGTCGCGCTTAGCGGCGCGCGGTCGGTGCGGGAGTGACTGTCACCGTCACCGTCGAGCCTGGACAGGAGGATCAGCAAAGGTTACGCAGCTCTAAATCGCAGAAGGACGCACTGGGAGGCGCGCAAGTCTCGGTGCTAGCATCGCTACAAGATTCGGAAGCACCGTTGTCAGTACACCCCTTCTGACCACGCCTGTACGCCATGCAGTACTCACGCCGTAGCAGTCGCAGTGACCGTAACAGTGACGGCTGCAGTAGAGTTAGCTTGGCACTGCCAACAATGGGAACAGCATGAACTCACTCTCTTCCGCGCAGTCCTCAGTCGACGTCGCCGAAGCACCGGCAGAAACGCCCGCGACGGCCGCCTTGATCTCGTCCTCGGTCGCGTCCTCCACGAGCAGGTTCTGGGTGAAGATGCAGCCCTCCGCGTCGTTCTCGTCGTCGCACGAGTTGCCCTTGCCAGTGTTGTCGGACTTGCTGCCCGGCGCGAACGTGCCGCTCTTGAGCGCGTCGAGCGGGTCGCCGCCGACGGCGGCGATCTGCTTCGCGAGCTCGAGCGTGATCGCCTTGTTCGTCGCCGCCGCGCCGTCCGACGCCGGGTCCTGGTGCTGCGTGAGCGCGGCGATCTCCGGGTTCTTCGCCGTCTGCGTGCAGAGCGCGCTCTTGACGCCGACACCACCCGTGTTGCGCTCGATCGCGCGGAAGATGAGCGCGTTCACCTGGCCGTCCACGTCGCCAGCGGCCTTTGCGTTCGTGAAGGCCTGGTCGGCGACGGCCTGTTGGAAGCAGGCAAGATCCTATTGTGTGCATTGGTGAGTTGGAGCTGTAATGCGACGAGGTCGCTGGTACGTACGGTGATTGAGCCAGCACCGGTCTTGGCGGCAGCGTCACCCAGGAGAGAGAAGACAGGGTCCTGGATCTTGTCGGGGTTGTTCAAGTTGAGGCTGGTCCTGACCTTCCGAAGGATAGACTCATGGGAGTGCTCTGGTAACGAGGTCGGTCAGTACGGCAGAGAACCCGCCATGTGGGGTGGGGAACCGTACCCTGGGGGACTTCACGGCGCACCGGCACAGCGGCAGCCAGGGAAGCAAAAGCGGTAAGGAGAGCGAACGACTTGAAGGAAACCATGGTGAAAATGTGTGATTAGGACCGGAGATGTGGTTGAATCGACAGAGTCACAAAGGAGGGTGCGCCAGCGACCTGTTCGGGGCAGTCCGAGGCGTCAGGTCAGAGCACTCAGCGCACGGCGGTTGGTACGACACTCACGAAGAACTTCAGAACTTGAAAGAGAACGTCAAGACCCGGTCTTGGCTGGTGAGAGAGGAGGAGAATGGAGGACCTCGGAGGGGAGTCGCCCGCCTTTATATCGTCCCGAGGCCAAAGCTGGCTTGCCGCACTCGGTCGCGGGACGCAAGGCACAGGCGGCGGTTGCCATGCGCTGACAGAAGACCGCGGACGAGGGCCGGCGCAATGCGTGCATGATGCGCATGAGGGACGCGGCGGCCTATGGGGCGCGCACCGACCTTCGGTACGGAACGTCTGCTGCTGGGCGTTCCCTCCGCCTCGCCCGACGCGTCGTCCTGGTATCTGCCCGCTTGGCAACTGCAATCAAACGCGGTACGTCTCCTGCCTTATCCAGAACTATTTCATCCTTCTTCCCCCCGGCACGCCCCGGCCCGCCGATCCGACTCGAGCCTTTCGTGCCTCAATTTCGCGAGCGGCACGGACTCGGAGCAGCTGCTGGCCAGGAACGCTGTCCCCCAAGGACCGCGTCAGCTCTCGCCAGCTGATTGACAAAGGATATTTGCTCAAGGTTAGTTCCGTCATAACACCCGCCGATAGCGCAGCTGGATGCTCAGACATTGAGCTGCCCACGCGAGAACCTGATCGAAGTGTGAGCCTGTGAGTGTGCACCGTACACGTCCTAGAGACATAACCCCGACAATCGCACGATTGCGGGTGTGGACCTGCATCAACGCCCTGACGGAACCTCGCGGATCTCTCACCGTGTACGACTCTGCCAGGTCCTCGGGTGACACCCCACTAGCATTCGCAAAACCCGATTCGTCATAGTCGTCAATCAAGGGCTGGATGGGCCGAGGCTGCTGTTGTTGTCAATTGCCACCCTCGCTTGATGATATGCGGTCAAGCGGTGCACTTCTTCGTTGCCTCTCCGGAGGCAGTCTGAGAGGCCTTGGTGGAAAGCGCGAAGAATTCAAGGAAGCGAGCGAGCGCACCTTGGCCAGAGAAAACGTCCTATGCTGGGGTATGGTCAAGAATGATCATAGCTGCGGACATAGCCCCAAATCAAGGTTATGTAACTTTCTTCCTGCCAATGTGTGACAAGACACAGCGGATGTTCAGTGATGGACGTCCATTCCAAGTCTACTATCGCGCTGGTATGCCAAGAGGGTATGGATGCGTTCGGGGCATGGATTGGCGCGACAGGCCGCCGCCGTCTACTTCTACACCAGTCGAACCGTTGGACTGTTCTTCTTGGAAAGCGCATGTACATCTTCCTCTGCAGCACTTAGTGAGCTTGGTGTTTAGTAGGATGTATGACCGTACAAGGTACTCACGAATGCCCCACACATGTGCCCGCAAGTCCAGGAATTCTGCGACAGATCCGATCGTCAACGCTGACCGCCTGAGACGCCACAGCAACACATACCGACGTGCAGCCCATCATACAGCTTCTTCACCTCAGCGCGTACGCGCGAGATATCCTCCTTGGTAGCTGACGACTCGCTCAACGCTTTCAAGTCCTTCTCCACCGCCTCAATCCTCCTCACGTGCGCAGAGACCTAGCTCGCGTTCCTTGCCTTGAGTACAGCACACGTCCCAGACACGAAATCCGCACCTTTTGCGTGCTCGTCTGCAGCTCCTCCACGCTAGCCTGCAGCGCAGCGGAAGCCAGCTTGTACTCCTCGAGCAAATGGTACGCAGCGAGGGACGAAGCGAGCGAGAACCCAAACAGGAATCCCACGATACTAGAACGAGTTTGCTATGTGAACAACTGTACCGCAAGCCATGCAGCATGAGACGCACCCTCCCCGGAAAGCACCGACGGGCTTCTTCGCAGGAGGCACTGAGCCCAGGTTGACCGCCGCCTCCTGGCGCACGGCCCGGGTGGTGGAGAGCAGACGGCCCGACCCGCGAGGTGTGTGTGTCCGGGCGAGAGGGAGCGCGCGGGTAGCGAGAGAGGCCATGATGGTGGTGGCTGAAAGCAGTGGAGGCGTGAGCGAGCGAGCCCGCGTCCGAGTCCGTGCCACAACGCGCGTAGCCGGCGCGTAACATGTGCCCCAAACAAGGCAGGCTCTCGCGCTCATTCTGTGGGCAAGCCACGACCATCTCAGCTCCGTCTGCTTGTCGCGTGGATTCCGGCACACTGGGAAATTGATCCATTGGCCGACTGCTGGAGTACTGATGCTGCTGAGATGGCGCCAAAGCGGCAAAACGACCTGGGGGCCTCGGACGAGCTCAGCGGACGCGAACGCAAGAAACAGAAAACCGCGATCGCGCGCACCATCGCGGTCCAGTCGACCCCGGGACCGTCCGGCACGGGGGGAAATGCTGCAGCTGGGCCGTCAAAGTCGGTGCGCTTCGACAGTCAGTCTGCCGTCAGTCAACGCGAGGGAGGCACTCTGACAAGGTGTGGCAGGCATGAAAGGGCTGCCTGGGGCACTCGATGTGGTGCGGTTTGCAGAGGCAAGTATTATGCAGCGTTCAAGAGAATGGAGATATTCATACGATATGTAGTCCCGCGCGTTTGAGATCAACGCCATGCACGAAGCGATGCAAAACGCCCGGTATGCTCCTCTCCTGGGTCATCGGAGTACTGCTGCTTACATCCGGCTTGCAGGTCGAACTCCACACAAAGAGCATGGCAGCAACTGCCACGTCATTTGCGTCGCAGAGCAGCGAGCCATGATGTGCGTCGGGTACCGCTGCGCTTGCGGGACAAGGCTCGCGCGGAGGTACGTGAGTGGCACCCGCTCGTGGGTTCGTCTCTGACGTTCCCCCAAGATGGATGTCCCGCAGCGCAAGAAGAGTGACAAGCAATCGGAGAAGGGGAAGCTTCGCAGGTCTGAGAGGACCGCTAAACTACTAGGACGCCAACGTAAGGCTTCCTTGGCATTGTTGGCCCAAGTGCAGTACTGATCACGGTTGGGACCAGAGGACAAAACATGGCTCGAGACACATGTCTGGCACGCTAAACGAATGCATATGGACAACTTGTGGGGGTACCGATTGGTCAGTGAGCGGTGCAATGGTCTGTATGAACTCCCCGACTTACACAAGTGCTAGGCGATCACTCCAACAGAGAAGTCATTCCGCCCGTCGCACCGCGCCTCGGTGCATGGGTCAATTCTCCACGACGCCTCATACTTTGCCACGATCGAGCTGAAGGGGCCGGAGGACATACTTCGAGCGATCCTGGACAGCTGCTGCGACTGCCAGGGCCCAAGTCCCGGCGCAAAGAGGTGTGCAGCACGACCAGTCTGTCGCTCTGCCGGTCGTGACTGACTTGCTATCCTCTCCAGATACCTTACAGGGGCGCGTACCGTCGAGACGCATATGTACGGTTATAGCACCTATCCGTACAACCTCCTCGGTCCTGCCACCATCCTCTGGCAGGCCACTGGACTCGACGCTGCAGAGACTGCCGCCTTTCAAGAAGGCAGAGGCAAAGGCAGGGGCAAACAGAAAGAATCCGCACCTCTCCCCAACGATTCCCAGCAGCGCATTCGCGTGGTCTGGGTCCGGATACACCCGTCCGTGACGGTCGAGGTGCACAAGGCGCTTCGTCTCGCCGCGTCCTCCACGTTGGACAATGCGAAGCAATCTGGGCGTGTCGCGGAAGTGGAGATGGCCGACCTGCGGGAGCACTTCAATGTGTTCGAGATCATGGGCCCGAAGGCGAGCCAGGTCATCAAGGGCGCTCTGAAGCCTGTGGGAAGTAATTGGGGGGACTTCAAGAAGGTATGAGCCTGCTAGACGACCGGCTGCATTGTCTTGTACTGACTGCCAGCGTTCCTGGTTGCAGTTCTGGGACTCCCTGAGCAAGATTCAGTCCACTGGTTCAATCCCGAGAGGAATGGTGATCGGTTTCACAGTGCATGATCCTCGACTGAGGTTGGTCCAGCTGCTGAGTGGATCGAGTATCGCCTCACCCCGGCTGACCTGTTCGACAACAGTTTCCCGCCGAAGAACGCGAAGGTCTGCGTCGAGGGTGGAACGACGTTGTCTCCCGCTTCTACAGTATTTCCTTCGGCAGCACTCGCAGGGAGCAAGATATGGGACGAGAGCACTCGAGTAGCGCTTCGCAAACCCCGCTTCCAGAAGAAAGATATTGACCAGCGCCGATCCAACGTAGGCCGTCTCTCCACGATCATGTCTCTGCATGCTGACTGTTTTTGCAGAACCTGGTACCGGGAACGCCTTTGAAAGCGGAGCGCAACGATGACCGCATTCCGGTCCTCCTCATCCAGCGCTCGGTGGAGAACAACGCCTCCGCGCAGGGCAGCTCGGCCAGGCTCCCTCGCGGAAGCCCGACGAACTCGCTGCACGGCTGGACGCTCATCATCCCGCAAGGCTGGGGCATGCCCTTCCTCTCGTCGCTCATATACACTGGCACGCGTGTCGGCGGTCAGCGCGAGCGTCAGACACAGGCGTTCGAAGCGGGCTGCGCGTACTTTCCGAGAGACGTCCCCACTACTGCCGCATACGAAGAGTACGCGGGGGAGAGGGAGGAGGACGAGCGGGAGGCGTGGGAGCGCAAGCCTCCTGCGAAACGCCCGAACTACGAGAAGTTGGCGACGAGGAGCCCGTGGAGGCCTGACTGGGGCGTCGTGCTAGGACTCGCACAGACCGCACAGGCTCGAAAAGAGAACGGGGAGGAACTCATGGAGACGCAGAGGGACGTCGAGATGGCAGAAGACTCCGCCGCTCCGCCAAAGGCTGCAAGTGTCGAACCTGAAAAGCACGTTGAGCCATGGCTGCTGCGCGGACCAGATCTCGCCGCGGTCGTCGCCGACGTGGCGTCCATGCTGAGCCCGACGGCGGGCTTGCTCGTGCACCTCAACCAGCTGCGGGCGAAACGCAAGCTTGACCCCCTCGACCCGAGCGTGCGCGCGGAGGACGTCATGCGCGGCGCGCTTGTACAGGTCGGAATCTCGCTGCGGGGACGGGGGTGTCCAGACGACCTCGCTGTGATCTATCGCGTCGAGGACGAGGAGGCGCGCAAGTGGGTCCGCGCGGAGGCGTTGAAGGCAGACGGGCTGGCGCTCCTCGGGGACGGGCCAGATGAGACGGAGGTGTGTCCTCGTCGTCGTCAATAACGAGTATGAACCATTCGCGCTGACGGAGGCCGGACGGCAGCTCTCCCAGGTTTCTCCATCTCAGGACAACATCATTGGATACGTGACTACCGGCAGCTTCTCGCTTTCGTTGGGGGAGGGACACGCAGTCGGAGCGATACCGTTTGCTCAGTACCTCGAGCTACAGAAGCAAGCACAGAGGTGAGTACCTACCACACGCTCGGCCCTTAGTTACCTCACGTACGAGCACCGCGTAGGTTACGCAGCGGCGACAGGCTACTCGTCAAGGTCCGCAATCGCGACGAGACCATTTGCCGGGCCGCGTCCATTGAGCTCTTGTATTGATAACGTCTCCTCGCCGATGAGCTGCACACGCTCGAGCAAATAAGCATACCTGATGTCCTGAGTGTCACGGTCTGCCATTCTACCACATCGTTGAGCGCACTGAGAAGGTATGGATCAATTGGTTTCGCTGTCCAGTGCTGTTCGAGACGCTCGCTTTGGTCGTCCTGGACAAGTTCATCAGAGGGGCCGTAGTCCAAACGGCACGCACGCTTTCAGGACGCTTGCTTCCTGCGCTCCATAGCCCCGCTCCCCGTTTACGCCGCTGTCCTCACACACTTTCGTCCCCAAACGCGAAGGTGCGTCATGCTGTCACTCATGCGCAGAACGTGATTGATCACATTGGCATAGAAGTCGCCGCAAGGGTGGTGAGGTGGCCCTCCGCTGCTACAAGGCGGACAGGGCTGGGGTGCCGCGAAACCAACCGGCGTGAAATAATACGTCCGCCGAAGCGTGTCAAAGCGATACTAGCGGCCATAGAGCGGCACCGTGCCTGACAGTGGCGTGGTCAGATGCCATGAAGGCGTGTCTTCTCAACTCATGCGTCTCGTTTGCATCCTACACTATCAGGACGGCCTTGGTAGGTGGCTTGACGAATCTAGACGTCTGACGGCACTGTCACCGTTCATGCTCCCAAGCCAGTCGCACTCCTTGTAGGATCGCATGCCTTTGCAGTGATGTACCCACGGCGACTCCCACCGCAGGGTGCATTCTCAACGTCATTCAGTACTCCATTGAAATGATGACTCAAGCCGTCAACCAAGTTTATTCATGAGCTACATAGCTCATAGTTGCCATATCACATTCTCGCTCAGAGCGAGCCATTCCCTCGCCTCCCTTCCGCTCCCCTTGCAACGCCTCAAGATGATCTATGGCATGGACCTATTGGTGTTTCTGAGCGTCGTGTTCGTATTGCTGCTTGTGAGGTCAGCTCTCGACTGGAAGGCGCGTTCCCGAGGTGCACCGCTGCCTCCGGGTCCTAGACCGCTCCCCGTCCTCGGTAACCTCCTCGACTTCCCAAAGTTCAAGCCGTGGGTCGGCTTTCGGACCATGCGTCAACAATATGGCCAGTGATTGACTGCTGCAGTCGACAAGAGACGCTGACGGCCTCTTGTAGGTGACCTGATATACCTGCAAGTTCCTCGACAGCGGATCCTCGTTATCGGTAGCGCAAAGGTTGCGACGGAATTCCTGGAGAAGCGCTCCGCAAACAGCTCCGACAGACCGCACAATATCGTATTCGACCTGTACATAACCCACCACTTGTGCAGTAGAGTATGAGAATCGTGCTAACAGGATGCTGCGCCAGCTCTGGTATCTCGGACACGAACTTCGCCTCAACAGGCTACGGCTCTCGATGGAGAGCATGTCGTCGCACGTTCTGGCAGTACTTCCATCCGGGGGTAGTTTCGAATTACCGGTTGGCTCAACGCACTGAGACCACCAAGGTTCTCGCCAAGTTGCTGGAGTCTCCCGCGCGACTGAGATCACACCTCAGGCAGTGAGTTCGTTGCGTTAATGCTACCAGGCTCAGAGCAATGTATGCTGACACGCTGGCGTAGGCTGTTCTCGGCCACGATGCTCAAGGTACTCTACGATATCGATGTAACGAGTGAAGACGACCATCATGTCCAAATAGTAGACGATTCTTTGGAGGCCGCAGCACTGGCGATCCCTGGGTCGTTCGCCGTCGAGGCTTTCCCTTTCCTCCGTCACGTCCCCGCATGGTTCCCTGGGGCAAATTCCCAACGTTTGTTCCTCAGATCCAAGCAGGCCAGCTTGTATCTCAAGCACAAACCGTTTGACGATGTCCAGCAGTCCGTGGTACGTGAGAGCTATCTGGGGTTTCTGGGCCGATGTGCTCAAACCGTCATCGTCATGCGTGTACAGGCGTCAGGCGAATTGCATTCTTGCATTGTGACGCGGATGCTGGCTAGGGCAAGCTTGTCGCTTGGCATCGAGGCTGCGTCCCTACCAGGCGACGAGTTGGATCTCCTCAAGGTCACTTGTTGCACGGCTTTCGAAGGTCAGCCTGCCATTGGGCTCTACAACGTCGCATAACTGACACGGTAATGCTTCTCTCCTGTGTACAGGTGGTGCCGACACAGTGAGTTGCTGGAACACCGTTCTTCGCCTTTGTGTTGAGCAGGTTCCCTGCTATAGACATTCTCTACCCTTCAGGGCCTTTTCGTGGCGCTAGCCCTCAATCCTCACGTTCAGAAGAAAGCCCAGGCTGAACTTGATGCGGTCGTCGGCCCCCACCGCCTTCCCTGCCACGAAGATAACGAGGCACTCCTATACGTCAACGCAATCATAAAGGAAGTCTTGCGATGGCATAATGTGCTTCCAATGGGGATCCCGCATCGCACAGTCGAAGATGATGTATTCTGCGGGCACTTCATTCCTGCTGGGACCACCGTTTTGACCAATGTTTGGTACGTACTGTCCGCGTCTTCACTTTGACTGTGACCACGTTCACGATCGTGCCATACGTCAGGGACATACTACATGATCCAGATACGTACGAGAACCCCGATAACTTTTGCCCAGAGCGGTTCCTAAGAGATGGAGAAACGAAACCGGACGTTCAAGACCCTCAAACAATCATGTTTGGCTTTGGGAGGAGGTAAGCTCAGTTCCCCACACACCGGCTTTGAATCATCATCGCTCTCTTCAGGAAATGCCCTGGCCGATACTTTGCAAACGATTCACTCTTCATCACAATCTCTTCCATCCTACACGTGTTCAATATCACCCTTCCCCTGGACGAGCATGGTGACCCAATCAAGGTCAAGTACAGGCAGAGCCACGGGTTCCTCTCGTAAGTCATTTACCCTACTACGTCACCGTGGGCATTTGCACATCGGCGTCTTCCCCACAGGTACCCCGAGGATATACGATGCACTGTGCGGCCTCGTTCTGCTGCCGCGGAGACGTTTATTCGAAACGCCATGACCGGTATCCCAGCTGGATGCGGCGAATCCACTGACTCTCAAATAGGATGAGACGCATTCTGCAGCCGAGACTATCCGTCTAGCTGCTTCATCTTGTATTCTTTCATACTCTCCATGTCGTTACGTGGATGTGTCCGACTCCATTGATGACGAATCGTGATGTCCGGTAAGTACGTCCTGGAGAGCAGGTCCTGTCTTTTTACTACGCGGACAGGCTTCTACAGCGAGGTAGGCGTTGGCGAGCTCATTGCGAACGCTCGGAGCTGCCACGGTCTCCATACTTCACAGGATGAAGTTCGTGGCAGCTCCGTCTCATCATGCCCCGAACGGTTAATCTGTGAACCAGAGTGCATCATCTGAGACGGGCATGTCGGCCTTGATTGCAGTCGAAGATAGCTTGTGGCTTCGAGTGACTTCGGACTCATTCAGCGAATATCAGACTGCCGCAGAAACACTGTATTTATATAGCTGTGACATCAGAGGTTGGAGGTAAGCCCTGAGATACGCATGGGCGGCATATCATGCAATAGAACTTACTCCATGCATTGACGGTCTGCAGCACCGGATTGGTGTCAGTTTCTCCCATACCGACATGATGGTACAGCACACCATTCTCATCCTCCTGTGGCTTACTGGGCTCTATGAATACCAGGCCGAGCTCGCCGTATAACGGGTGGTGGGATGAGACGCCACGCCACCCCCACAGAACTTGCGCAATGAGCTTTCGGCCTGCCTTTCCCTCGGGTGCCGTGGCCCCGCTGCTCGCTGTCGCACTCATCCTGTCTTTCCTATGGTTGGCCGTGGACCGGGTGTATCGCCCATCCCGTTTCCCTCTCTCACCTGGCCCTCGGCCCCTCCCAATCATTGGAATCCTGCTAGACTTCCCCAAGAGTAGGCCATGGTTGAGAATGCGGGAACTTCGACTCAAGTACGGTACGTGCTGCCCAGATAGCTTACCACGTCATCCCCCACTGAGCCCTAACTGTACAAGGCGGTTTGATCTATCTGCGGCTCCTTGGGACACACATGCTCGTCATCGGGAGTGCCGACTTGGCGCTTGAATTTCTCGAGTAACGCTCGGCGAATAGTGCGGACAAACCACCGCTAACGCCCGCGGTCGAGATGTACGTACATCGCCCCCAACTATAGCTGACGGCGCACGTCACGCGCACCAGTGTCATCATGTAGTCTCTCATCTCATCTCTAGGTCAGGTCAGGGCATAAGCTTCACCCTCACCAAGTACGGCCCACGATGGCGGCAACTTCGACGGGAATTCTGGCACTACTTTTACCCAAGGGCCATCTCTCGATACCACGATATCCAATCAAAAGAGACCCGCAGGTTCCTTGTGCGACTCCTGCGCGAACCGTCGCAAGTCAAGAGACATATCAAGACGTGCGATGCATCGTCTGACGACGGCACGGCGTGTCACTTACATGATACTCCCAGTCTGTTCACAGCCCCAATGCTGAGGATACTGTACGGGATGAACGTCGCGAGCGACGCGGACGAGTATGCCACAATGGCGGATGCTGCGCTGGAGGCCTTCACTATCGCGAGCCCCAGGCGGTTTGCGGTCGATGTGTTCCCGTTCCTGTAACACTTACCTGCTTGGTTCCCCGGTGCGGAATTCCGGACGATTCTCGGTGACAGCAAGCGAGCATGTGAGCAACTCAAGAATGCCCCGTTTGACAAGGCGCGGAGGCTGTTCGTGAGTCCTCCAGCTTCATACCATGCCTGTATCCTGCGCTGACTTTAATTCCTACTCATGGTAGGAGCCGGGAAAGTCTTCTCCATGTGTCGCTGCTGATATGCTGGTACGGTTTCGTGGCGAGAACCCTGGCATAGATCATATTCCACCTGACGAGGAGGATATTATGAAGACAGTGTGCGTCACAGCCCTGAAGGTAGATCTCAGTCGCCGTAACTGTCTATTGCGATCCGTCACTTACGTCTGCAATCCTTGTACACTCCCCGCCGGTCAGGGGGTTCGGACACTGTAAGTGTCCTGTCAAGAGACTTCCATGTATTGTGGGCTAACCGATGACGAGCACCAGGTCAACTCCACACTCCAAGCGTTTTTCGTAGCATTGATGCTCTATCCGGAGGTACAGAAGAAGGCCCAAGCTGAGCTCGACGGCATTGTCGGGCGCGATCGTCTTCCAGATCACGGCGACCGCGAAGCTCTCGTATATGTCGACGCGCTCATCAAGGAGGTCATGCGCTGGCATAACATCTTCCACCTGTCCCTCCCGCACTACACCATAGCAGACGACGAGTTCCATGGCTACCTGATCCCTGCTGGAACTACAGTCATGGTCAATATCTGGTATGTGAGCACACTTACATGGTAATCAAATGGGACTCTGAACCTTTGCCTGACGTGTGTTTTGTATAGGGATATTCTGCATGACCATAAGCACTATGATAGGCCTTATGACATCTGGCCGGAACGATACATAAGAAACGGCAAGCTGGACCATACCGTCCGCGACCCCGAATCGTTCACTTTCGGGTTCGGCAGAAGGTGTGCACGCTTGCTGTCTGCGGCTGACGATTGGCCTCGAGAGAAAAAATACAAGGCTTCGAGCTAAACAATACGTTTTCACAGAGTATGCCCGGGGCGGCATTTCGCCCGTAGCGCTCTCTTCATTGCGGTCGCCTCCGTGCTTCATGTCTTCGACGTGAGCCTGCCCGTGGACGAGAATGGCGAAGAAATCCAGGTCAACTATCGACCAAGCGGGGGTCTGGTGTCGTCAGTTGCCTCCCTCCTGATTATTCTTTGACTGTCACTGACTGTGTGTATCTAGCTTTCCTGAAGACTGCAGGTGCACCATCAAACCGCGCTCGGCGGAGGCAGAGGCTTTGATAGTGAATGAGCAGAGTGTGCACAACGAAGTCGTCGATTGAGAAGGCGTTTGCCAGTGGTGATTGGTATTCATGACTGATAGCAACGCAAGTGGTTTCATGAAAATTCTGTACTCCTCGGTATTGCATACATATTGAAGGGATCGGTCAGCATTGTTTTCGTCCGGAAATCATCGGTGTGGGCGCTCGGCAGGTGTGGATGGACCCTAACCCCAATTCTGACATGTCACCACGCCCGTCGAATAGGTTGCTGACTGATGTCATTCCACACCATGATGCATTCAACGTTCTGGGAAAACGATCAGACCTCTGAATTACGCTAAGGACTACCAGACAGCATGCCTCGCAGGTTTGTCGCAGAGAAGGAACATATTCCCGGGTACACGCATGTGCTCCTTATGACCACCGGGAGCGTCGCGTCCATCAAGGCGCCCCTTATAGTTGCCGAACTACTCTCGGTGAGCCACTTGCCTCCATAAACTGTGCACATATCATCTAATGTGATATAAGTATGCCAACGTCAGAGTGGAGGTTGTGGCCACCGATGCTTCGCTTGCATTTTACAACCACGAAGACATCGAAAAGGCCGGCGCGCGAGTCTGGAGAAACAAGGACGAGTGGGAGCCCTATGTAAGGCTTTCGTACAAAACATGAGGCACATGAGTGATTGTGTCTTCTCAGGGTGGATACTCCATAGGCGATCCCATCCTCCATATCGAACTCCGTCGGTGGGCTGATGTAGTCCTCATTGCGCCATGTTCCGCAAATACACTATCCAAGATCGCGAACGGCATTTGCGATAATCTCGCGGTCAGGTTCCGTTCGAATACACGCCGTTTCTGCACCCTAACCGTGACCCCAGACATCCCTCCTGAGGGCACTCGCTCCAACAACGCCGACCTTTGTCTTCCCTGCCATGAACACGCTGATGTACGAGCATCCGCTCACCGAGCGGCATCTGTGCATCATACGAGACGTCATCGGATATACCGTTGTTGGTCCGATTGGAAAGAAGCTCGCGTGCGGGGATGTCGGTACGTCTCATCATTTCTGCCATGGTGGGATACTCATATAACCTCGCCATAGGGCTGGGGGCTATGACGGAATGGCGGGACATCGTGCAGATCGTCGTGGATCGTTTCAATCTTGTCAAGACAGCACAAGCAAAATCGACCGCATTGAGAGAGTGATACACATGCTGTACTACTACGGTCGCCGTATACTCGCCTACACTTCAAGAAACCAGTCTACTGGATACATTGGATTGACTTCCGTGTGCTGTTCCCACGCCTTCCGGTCGGTGTGTTTCGTTTGTCTCATGCGCTCCCCCTTCTTTACCAATGCGAAGCTACACTTTGTCCCTTATTGTGGGGCGACTGCCAGTTCTCCAGAGGTCGAGACCTGCCGTACTCGCCATTTTCTATACACAGCCCGCGCACCATACCAGCAAGCAACGATGGCGATGAACGAGCCCACGATGGCAGCGCCAATGTATCCGCTATTGTCGTTGGCCTGTCCCAGCGGATCAGAACCATCCCCAGCTCAGGAACAGATATAGGCAGACTTACGTTCGCCCAGCCCCTCCACCACCGCCCGGCGAGACCGCCGCCGTCCTCTGCGTTTGCGGCGTTCTGGCAGGCCGTGCAGTTGTCCCCGATGAGGCCCATAATTGTGATGAGCGAGATGCTGCCGCGGACACCGATCCCAGTCAATAAATCGCCACACGTGCGGAGCATGCGGAGCCCTCACCTGAATGCGACGAGGATGCTCATGACAGTGAGCAGGATGCTCAGGTTGGACATCGCGTTCTGCTTCACGCGGAGCGCGCGCCGGCGCTCGGCCAGGCCGATTTCGTCTGCGTCCACGACGGAGACGACGTCCGCGACCTTCTCGCTCTTCTCGGCATCCTTCGCCTGTTGGCAGTTGTCGACCGGGGGCGTAAATGTCTCTGGTGCTCGTGGGAGCTCTTCGACGACTGCTCGTCCTGTGGGGTCGCCGCCTGCCTCCATCGTGGTGATAGGTAGGGCCGTCTTGGCCTCACCCGTCTTCAGAGTGCGGCGCTCGAAGAGGGCGAACGAACGCTCCGGAAAGCCAGCGTACGAGTAGAGCATTACGATGGAATCCAACGAGTCCACGAGCGTCATGCCGACTGTGAAGAGAAACTGCGTTACGAGAGACGTGGCACAGTCAGCACGCATCGTAATGGAACGCACACACTCGGCTTCAGACTTACGGGGAGGATGACGATGTCCCCTGCGGCGATCTGCTGCCCGTTCGGCTCGCGTTTCGCAAGGGCGGATATGGCAAGGAGCGCGATGGACGATGCCGTGTCGAAACCTGTTTTCAGCGCGCTCAGCCACTCTCCAGCGTGTAGTAGCATGGCAGCGTTCTCACCGAACCCGAAGAGCACGCCGACCGGGTACATCTTCCAGGGCCTGTCGACAAAGGTCACGACGGGGCCGATGACCTTCATCATGAGCGTGTTCTGATGCATCTTGACGCGCTCCTCGTCGTCCTCTTCCGAGTCTGCCGCCCCTGTGTCCTTTCCATCCACGTTGTCCGGTGCACCAATCTCCTCGCTGAGGGTCTGCCGCTCAGCGCGCCGCTTTTGCACCTACGCGCGCGTAAACCCAAGATGAGCTGGGGAGGCGCACGTACGGCACGTAAGACGGCGTACCTTGCGGCGCCGTCGGAGAATGCGGAAAAGAATGATGGAGTTGGCGAGGCCGACGATGAACAGGAAGCTCGCGCTGACGGAGGCGCCTGCGAGAAGGTGGTCAGGGTCGGTTCGCCATCGCCGCAAGTGGCCTCGGCGGCCGTGGAAGAGAGGAGAGGAGAAGACATGGGGACGCGCAGAGACAGCTGTCGTTGTGCACGCGGTACCGCATCACTGACCTACGATACCCCCGACCTCGCCCACGCCGTCGATATGGTTGTACACGTCCGTGCTGATGGCAATGGCCACATTCTATCGTATACATATTAGCAAGGAGGGCTGGCAGCAAGGTGGGTAGTCTTACCACCACGATCACGATGGTGCTGTGTCCAAGTGAGAAGAACAGGCCACACGTCACCGGGAGTTGTCCCATATTGATGAGGCTCCGGGTCGCGTTGTCAATGGCACTTCCGTGCGTTCAATATCCTGCACGGCTGACAGACACTAGAAGCCAGAAGAGATGCGCATCGGAATCCATGAGCGTGAGTTGTCCGATAGAGGGACACGTACTGTGGCATAGATGTTACCTGATATGGTCCGCATCAAGGGCTGCAAAGGTGTGTTAGTGTGGCGGAAATACGTCTCCGGCGCGTCAAAGACGGGTGGCAGCCTCACTTGGCGCCTATTATAGCAAGGTTCGATGTTTTACCGGAACTACATTAGGTGCACTCGTCGCTCGTGCATCGGAGCTGTGTGGCACGAGCCGACATAACATGTATCCAAGTCGTTGTAGCAGTAGGTCGACTTCTCTAGAGCCATAGGGGCACAGTGTGAAAGACACCACAGCGGCTGAGATTGGTCGCCCTTTGTCGGTAGAGCATATGGAAGGAAACGTACCATGGCGAAGTCCTACGGTCTATACTCCACATGTAAGCGCACGAAGAACATTGCAGTTTACATTAATAGCTCCTTGACATTGACACAGGTGCACTCACCCAGGCTAGAAGCGCGAGTGAGAGGATGGGGCGTGTCTCCGGGCGGCGGCCGAACAGAATAGCACAGGCAATCCAGCATGCGGCGTTAGCGAGGAGTTCAGCGGCGACCAGGAGCACAGAGCGGCCGAAGAGGGTCAGTCGCGGGAGGGACGTTCCCCTTAAACGCCGTAACATTTCAAGACCAGGAGATTTCAGTCGCCCAGCCGTCCAGTTGGTCAGAAGAACGGAGACGCAGCTGAGCAGGCTCAGACAATATCCAAAGCAAGAAAGGAAACGAGAGACGCAGAGAAGAGAGGATATGAGGGCGCCAAAATGTGGTGACTCCTACACGATAAGTGTGGCGGCAGAGGTGCATGATATGCAGATAACGCGGTAAAACGCGACGCAGAACTCGTGAACAGCAGGACGAACGGGAGCGATAAGGAGGATCGATCGTTGGTGACCAATCGGAATGGTGGATTTGGTACTCACAACACCCCCGCGCACCTGGAGGGCGCATTCATTGAAGGGGTTCCATGCCGGCGGGTGGCGGGTATCCCCGCGTCCAAGACCCTCCTCCCTGCCACCTGGCTAGCGGAGTATGTTCGGGGGCACAGTTCCAAGTAGATGCAGGGACAATGGCTAATCTCTAAGCCGTCCATAGACTGCAGACGCAGCGCGAACAACAAGCTCAGGATCCGTGGGCGAAGGCTCGGGGCCTGGAAAGTAGGGGATGTGACGATTGCTTTGACGACGCCGTAAGAAAGCTACCATGCTCATGTCTGAGAAGCATTCAGATACAGAAACACAGACAAGGGAGTGAGTAGGCAGCAACCGGTGTGGTTGTGGTTGGATGTGATGGAGAGGAAATGCGCGCGAGCATCGACGAGCACGAGCAGTGTGGGCGTGACTGGCGCGAGTGTCACGCGTTTGATCACAGATGTGTCACGCGTTTGTCACAGAATACGAACCGAAGTTCGCGCCCAACACGCGCGGGGTCGAGCTCGAGAACATCGTTCTTCCGCCCACCTTCGCTTCGACGGGGCTGCGCTTCCCCCCTCCCCGGGACCCATCTACACCCACGCGATCCATATTTCACGACATCTACCCCAACGATATCCGTCTTCATACCCAGCATAACTCTCTCGCTATCCTCTGCTTCTAGATCTGCACGCTGTTCTCGTTTTGCTCTCCAACTCCCCGAACCTCGCGCAACACGCCCTGCCAAGTCAGTCACCATCGCTACCCATCCCACCCGCTCGGAGGATGCCTGTTTCGCACCTCAGAATAGATACTTCACTCGCAGGTCCGTCATCCAGCCGAGCACCGTCGCGCAATGATCCTCGCACACCCTCCACATCCCGGAGCTCTGCTAGCTCCTCCCACCAGCCCCGGACTCCCTCTACTGCCTCTACCTCCTCTGTAATGTCTAACTTGTCACGTGCGTCCGCTGTCCAACTCTCTGCCGCATCCCGTACCATCGTCTCCACATCCGCATCTGCATCAGTGTCTGCCACAACCTCCGCTACGGGCCCATCCGCTGCAGGCCCCTCTTCATGGAACGCCATAGACTCTGGCTCGGAGGAAGAAGAGGAGGACAATGACACGCAAGAATACGTTCTTGCCATGCACGATTTCACTCCGCAGCAGCAGAACGTGACTTGCCTCTCCTTCCGCGCTGGTCAGGTCATCCACGTCCTCAATCGCGATGCGAGTGGTTGGTGGGATGGCGAGGTCGACGGGAGAAGGGGCTGGTTCCCGAGCAACTATGTGACTTCAGAAGTCGGCCTGCTCACGGAGGAAGAGTTGCCTAGTAATAGGGTGAGTCTCTCTCGCGTCCGTTCCCTCGATACCCCATAGCCTGTTGCTTCTCAATTATCAGAGTGGAGATGCTCTGATATTGGAGAGGCAGAGCGCGGAGGAGCACATACTGGGTGCACGCGACGCCGGGCGCCGGGTGTGAGGGCCGGCGCTTCGCCAAAGACGTTCCGGAACGTCTTCCCAGTCCGGGATTAGCAGCGCCTTGATATTTGACCCCGGCGCGCTCCTGCACGCGAGTGCGGGGTTCCTTGGCCGCCCAACGACGCCCGCCACAGATGATGTTCGTCCAAGCACTCGCGTGCATGTGCGGGACGAACCTGGGCGCTGTTTTGAACTCGTGAGCGCCATCTGCGAAGCTGTGAAGCTCGCTGCGGATTTACTGTCATCGACTGTAGATCACTGCTTGTCGGGGAGTTCCCGCGGACTGTGGCTTTACGCCGTAGATACCATCTGCTATGCTTGTGTTCTCCTGAGAACCAGTCGGAACCTCCTGAACACTCAAATACTGATAATATGTGTCGTAGAGCTCCCGCTCAGGCCACACCCACACTATGTCCACTGCCTCAACGACTTCATGGATCAGCACGGCTTCGCTGAAAGGCAAGGCGCCCTTGACCCGCAACGACCATCCCCCAACAGCGGCCGACACATTCGGCCCGAATATCAACATGTACTGTCCTCCGCTCATGCTCCCCTTACTCCGAGGGTTATCCCTCCTCCAGAACGCGGTGCGCATGAACCGTGTCCATCATTTCCAGCCCGCAACAGCGTGTATCATCTCCTGCGTCCGCGCGCTGCTCTCTGAGCTTGGCTGTCTGTCACGCGACGCGCCTGTTCTCAAACAGCACGGCGTGCTTGCGCAGGAGCGCAAACGCATTCTATCAGACCTGGCCTCTCTCGTCTCACAGGCAAAACGCGCTTCAGATCAAGTGACAGCGGACGATGTGTGGGAGCTGGAAGTCCAGGCTATGGTACGACTCGCGGGCCAACTCTTTGCGCACGTGCGGGGCTTTCTGGCGGTTAGCGTCCAATGCGGAGTCAATCTGCCGTCGAGTGCCAACCGCATCGCGCAAACGGGGTCGGATTCGACGACGCTCGGAGACAGCTGGGGCAATAATGACATTCAGGAAGAGGATACCTTCACGACACCTGGTCGATCGACCAACGGAATTGCCGCACGACCACGACGCATGACGAACACGATGACCCCGACACGCCCAAAGAGCCTGGGGGACCTCAAGGCACCCAAGAGCGCCGCTATGGGCGCGGACTACCCACCCATGCCGACGGGCCCTCTCAGAGTCGCCCAACGACAGATGTCTGAACAGCAACTAGATTCGCCCGCACGTCGGTTCGCGACTCGCAACGGATTCGGACACCGAGCCGCTCAGGACTCCGTCAGCAGCACTTCGTCGTCCTCGTCGTTCTCTTCCAGCGATTCCAGCGTCGCCCCCGCGACACCGGTCTTCCCTTCTGGTCCGGCAACAAGCGCTGAGCTAATCGACGTCCTCCGTGTGACACACGACGCATTTCTGTCTACGATCGCTGCCTTCATCGGCCACGCACACTCACATTCACGCATGTCGCATGCATCAAGTACCGGTCACATGTATGACCTCGTTCGGGAGGTTGTCGACATGGTATGCCGGTTGCTCACCATCGTCGAGGCGGTCCTCCGACATCCCGACATCCCCGCGCAGAGGGCGGACGCGTTACGTGCGGCGAAGGAGAACGTCTACAACGTGACGAGCACCCTTGCGGACTCTGTACGGGTCCTCACTGGACCTCCCGTCGACAACCTGCCCGAGGACGCGGAGAAGGACGGCTTGCTGCGGTGCGCGACGGACACGCTGAAAGCTGGTTCCGACTGCGTCGCTGCTGTCAAGCGGTGCCTGCAACGTGCGACGGGCGAGCGACCGTTTGTCTTCCAGCTTCCTGCACCCGGAGACTCGGACGCAGGCGCATACACCCCGCGCAAGTTCTCGCACGTGCATCGTGGGTCCTCCGCGAGTGGCCCGCGTATACGGAAGGCGAGCAGCTTGGCAGTCATGCACGAGCCATACGTCAATGATGCTGCCGAGGAGGAAGACCTCACCGTTCAGGTTCAGGGCGCAGACGACACCGACCCGACTATGACGGTGAAGCGGCAGTCGGCGGAGATTGCGATCACGGAGGAGCCCCCCTCTCCCTCAGCGTCCCCACTCCCATCTCCATCTCCATTCGCGGAAGCGCATACAGACGACAGCGCGCCTCCTACGCCTACCGCCGACGAGCTGTTACTCCCGCTGTCCGATGGTCGACCTTCGATAGACACTGTTCGGTCCGATGGCCAGTCCTTGCGCTCGTATGCGCCTACAGAAGACGATCGAACGACATGGGAGGGCAGCCAGCGCCATGGCCCGCCCAGCATCGCGCCGTTCGACGAGAAGGTTCCTCCAGTTCCTTCAACGGCCACACTACCCTGGACGTTCCCCCACGACCATGCACCGGAGGATGTCGCGTACAACAGCGACGGCCAGCTTGTCGGCGCGACGCTCGAAGCACTGGTGGAGCGCATGACACCGCACGATTCGCTTGTCGAACCACCATTCGCCGCTGTGTTCTTCATGACTTTCCGGCTGTTCGCGACCCCCGCGGCGCTCCTGGACGCCATCATCACTCGCTACAACATACTTCCTCCCCCGGGCCTGTCCGATGCCGACCTCCGGCTGTGGCAACAGCGTAAGGGCATTCCCGTGCGCCTGCGTGTGTCGAACTTCATCAAGACCTGGGTCGAAGGCTACTGGCGCAATTCGTCAGATAGCATCATCATCCCGACCCTCGTGTCGTTCACGAAGGAGGCACTCTCCGTGATGTTCCCCGGGCCGTCGCAACGCATTCTCGACCTCATCCAGCAGCGCATGAACTCGAGCGAGAACGTCTCGTTGGCGGCCACCAAGGGCGAGCGTGACCGCCTGCGCGACGCCGGGATCCCTCTCAACCCACCTGGCGCGCTCCCAGGCCCCATTTCTGAGGTGCCGCGGCCGATCATCACGAAGACGGTCTTTTCCGCGTTGCGTGCCGGGAACTTCTCGTCTGTTGTGGTGACGGACTTCGACCCGCTTGAGCTTGCGCGCCAGCTGACGGTGCTGGAATGCATGCTGTACTGCTGCGTGCAGCCCGAAGAGCTGCTCGACACGGGCGGGACGACGCCGGCGCACGTCAAGGCCGTCACGTCGCTCAGCACGGCCATCACCGGCTGGGTCGCGGAGAGCATCCTGAACGAGATGGACACGAAGAAGCGGACGACGCTCGTCAAGTTCTTCATCAAGCTCGCCGACCGCTGCGTCACCCTGCGTAACTATAGCACACCGCGGTCTATCTTGGCTGCGCTGGACTCGTCAACGATCTCCCGTCTGCATCAGACCTGGATGGTGGGTGCCCACAATCATCGCCCGCGGTGTTGCAGAAGATGCTCATACGTTTGATCCACAGGGTCTGCCGCAGAAGAACAAGATTCAGCTCGAGTCGCTCCGTAAGCTCGCTGACCATGCTCGGAATTACCACGAGTATCGCTCGCGTCTGCGGAACACTGCACCGCCCGCCGTTCCCTTCCTGGGTATGAACTGTCTCTTGATTGTAATAGAAGAGCAAGCCGCTAACATGCCGGACACAGGGCTCTACTTGACGGACCTGACGTTCTGCCGCGAAGGTAACCCCTCGCACCGGACGTCGCCCAAGGCTCCCGAGAAGAAGCTCATAAACTTCAACAAGTACCACAAGCTTGCGCGTATTGTCCAAGGTGTGTCTTCTCTCAAACCCGTTCAGGACTATTCTCATGCTGCTGTAGATATGCAACGGTTCCAGGTGCCATACAACCTCAAGGAGATCCCCGAGATCCAGGCATACCTGCGCGATGCGTTCGAACAATCCCAGCGTCGCGGAGGTGACCTGCAGGATCTCTATCGCCGGAGGTGAGCACCTTCGATGCCCATCGGCGATTCCTTGTTGTTGACGGACATCGCCGCTTCCCAGCCTCATGGTCGAGCCGAAGCAGTCGGCAGAGACGCCGCCCAGCAGCGACGTCCGTCAGCTCTTCGCCTGGGCGAGCCGCTCCCAGCCCTCCGTCACCCCTACCTCCGCGTCATAGCCCGGTCACCCCGGCCACATTGGTCGGTTCGCGGCCACCGTCTCCCCGGACCGTTCCTCGCATTTGTGTATTCTCTTCGCTGCATTTGCAGTTCCGTCGTCGTTTTGTACACCGCATCATCATCTCTGTCCACTCTGTATTTGTGCCCTTCGCACGGTATCTATCTCTCCGCCTCCCTTTTTGTCTCCGTCTCCCCCCTCGGGGGTTTTGCGGCCCCGTCTAGCGTCGTCATCGTCCCTTCGTTGTTGATAGCTTTGCACCCTACTGTTCATCGTTCATCGCATGCTTTGTCCATCCCATCTGTACTGATCGCAACCCCGACGAGCTCGGTGGCTCCTGCGAACCCTATAAAATCTTACTGTACCGTGCACGCGTATTCTTCCGCATATTATTATTCGTCTCCTTCCGCTCCCAGCTCCCGTTCGGACATACACTCGCCCTAGTCACCCTATTGCAAAATAACCTCAGCCTCTCTGAGGCTGTACAATGGGATTCGTTCACGAGTTGACGGTGGTCGACGTTGTCGTGATTCACGACGATGTGTGCAAGGCATGCATAGTAGGAGCGACGGTAGCGTAACTACTAATACAAAGCATCCAGTCGACGGGGAGGGAAGAGGTAGGTATATACAGGATACAGTCCGAACGGGAGCAGTCCGTAGTAGTATGGAGTCGTTAAGGGACGTGTCGCTGAGGCCGGAGGCACTCGGAAGGGATTCACTGGTGCGCAGGACGACCGCTGTTAGTCAAGCATGCGCTCGAGGTCGCGTTGCTTGCCACTGTGTTGTCAGTGCGCACGGTCAACAAGGTTCATTGTTCAGGCATGCCGACGGAACACCCACCTTGGGCCGTCAGATGCAACCGACCCTCCCTCAACCCTTTTGCCGGCCTGTATGCACCTATGAGCAACGGCCAAATCCAGCAAGATGAGGAGAACATCTCACGCACATCCACATCGGCATCCACATCCATGTCTGCATCATCATCCACCAGGTCACGCGAGCGCACCATGTCGAGCTCGATATTCATCGCTTCCGTGGTCTGCGCGGGTTTTCCGTCAACACCTCGTCTTCGGACCTCATAAGGAAGAGGGAGAGCGGCCGGGCAGTCGACGCACCTTCGCGTCTGCGTGGACGTTGAAGTGCACGCTGTGCGACGTGTCCACCTGGCCCGCGGTCCCGCGGCTTGCGCCGGAGCGGGACGTGAACGTGCCGGAGAGGCCGCGCCCGCGGGCGTGCCGGTTCATGCTCGCCTCCTCTGGCACGCCGCGGCCGTGGTGCGTGTTGCGGAAGTTCAGCCTGGGCAAGATGGGAGCGTTCTTAGAATGAAGAGGAAGAGAGCAGAACGGAGACGTTGCGTACATGGAGAGGATGCTGTTGATGTACACTGCAGAGACATGGTGAGGTAGTGGCTACTAAGCGTTCTGGTGCAGCGGCGTACCTTTGCTGCCAACCCAGTGGAAGAGGATCCAAACTTGTTGGCTGGGCATGGTTACCAGCTGTGGATTGTCTGTCGGTCCAGTATTCTCACAGGCTCCATCGCCCATAGCACACTTACAGTCACCAATGCAGTAATTTGGAAGACACTGAGCGCAAATAGGCAACATCAGAGCTCAGATCGGGTGGGGCAAGACGCTGAGCTTACGTGAAAAACGTCCCGCGGTTAACCCCATACACGACCACCTTCTCATATAAATCACGCGGTCTGCCCAACCCGACGGTGAACTCTGGTGAAGTAGTGGAACAGCCACCAGGGGATGATGATACGTACAATGCCATACCCGGGTTACGAGATGGGCGGAGGTACCAAAACATCGAAAGTACAATGATGACATCGGTTGCAGCGGAGAGGCCCGAGCCAATTCCTCTCGTGACCTGCCCGTCGTTGAGTATGATATTCTCGAGGCCCCATATATATCATATTGGCATACCTTCACGACCCTTGTGACTACTTGTGCGAAGAGGGATTGGTCTGTCCTGATAAATCACAGCGTCAGGCTAACCATATGGCCATGGATGCGTCCAGATGTCCCCTTACATCTTTACCACACTCGCTGTGATTCGACATGAGGTTAGTTTAGCCAACGATTCATAAGCATGTACACATACCTAAGTCAATTGCTGTGCGCATATGGTAAACGGATGGTAAGTCATGATACCAGTGGCATGTGCTTCCGTCTTACCAAACGATGCTACTGCTACTACAACCTATGAAACACTTCAGCCACAGCAACCGCTATCAAAGAGCAAGGAGGTGTACCGTGGCTGTCGGTACAATTGACCGTCGGCCGCTGACTAGAGCGGTGTTAATATTCACCACTTCGCACACAAAAGATGGTCTCACTTGTCCAGACTCGAAAGGTAAAGTAGCTGAAAGAAAGATGAGCACCGGGTCGTTTCATTGAAAGCCTCCACCTCACCATTGTACGACAAGAGCTAATAGAACCTTTGGGGAACCCTGAGTGGGCGATTGCTGATGCTTGAGAAGGAACTTACCGAGAGCGCTTCTGCGGCCTGCGGACAAAGATCAGACAGACCAGATGTCAGGAGACGAGTCTCTGCTTACGATGAATGTGCTGCGTCAACCCAATTAATGCGAATTCGCAAATCAAACTGATTTGCAGACGAACCTTGTCGTAGTGAGTAGCTGAAAAGGGACGATGAAGTTCGTGATGAGGTAGCGATATATCCTGCTGGCATGTAAGCGCTGCTGACCGCGAACGCGGAACACGAGTTGCGTACGTATGTGATACTACAGACGGTCAGAATGTTGCGTTTACATCAACTGAACCACACTCACCGAGCGACGTGACAGCGGTATCTAGCGCCCTGGACGCCAAAGTTCGCCTCAGCCACCGCTAGATGAGAGAAGAATGTGGCGAAGATGCGCACCATAACACACCAACCTGCGGAGAAGGGATCGCGTCATTGCACGCCGGAAAATGTGGGCGAGGGACTGACCATGTATTTTATCACTTTCGGGTCGGTTGGGAACCGGGTGTAGTAGATGTATGTTTCTAAGGCCAGCCGTTCGATGAGCGTGGCCTTCTCAGTGACTATATGCGGTACGTACGAAAGAACGTGAGACCATAAAGCGTAACTGTGAATATGAATCCGATCAAGAGGACGCCAAACGTCTTCGTGAGCTCAGAAGAGGGCGTGGATGGGACAGTGAATGGTGCGTCCGAGCTCATCGCGCTGAATGGGGGAAGTTGCGTGGGCGTGGCCTGCGGAGGTGGTGGGGGAGAGGAAACAAGATGAGGCGCATTCCCCCAGGTTTCAAACACGACGAAGACGAAGGCGCAGCGGAAGCAGGGAGACCGGGGGAGCGTGGAGGTGGGAGAGGGTAGTGCTACCGGCTATGGCCAAGGCCAATCGGCGACCGCGGCGGGCTCCTTCTTTCGTCTCTTCCGCCTTGGCTCTGCCCCTAACCCTGCACTAGGTGTACGCTCGCAGTGATAGGCGGCAATTCACTTCCAGCGCCGATCACTGAGAGTCCTCCGCTGCTCCGTTCTGAGTCGGCTCTCGCACTAACGTCGACTACTACCGCCACACTCTTGAGCCGATGCCTGCTCCCGTCACGACGCCCGCGCTCTTTCCGACCCTCTCTCCCGATGCGCTCCTCGCCTTCCAGTTCTCGTCCTGGTATCCTCGCTTCGCCAGCCACAGTATCCGATCCACCGTGATCCGCCCGCTCTCGTCCGAGTTCCGCCACTATTTGGATTCGGACGGGGTCTTCGTCCCTGACGGCGCGGAAGACCTGTCAGTATGTCGCAGATACCGTCCAAACGGGTAGATTAACATCGAGCTGTGCTATGACAGTCCCGCTGAAAGCACACTGTCCGACGACGAGGACGCCGGCGAGGACGAGGAGGATGCGTCTCCAAAGTTCGCGTTCCCGGAACTGGACACCAGAATCCGGGAAGCCATAGCAGAATACGGTGCTGTGTTCCCAAAGCTCAACTTCTCGTCTCCAAGAGTGAGTGCTTCCGAATGTATCCAGGGTTTGCCTCCTCTTCCGATCCCAATAGACCCACGGTAGCTTCGCTCGAGCTGCAGTCGGCCTATCAGGCATTCTCTCGGTCTCCCGGACCCAACCATCTCGATACCACATCCCTTTCCTTATTGAAAGCACGCACTCGCTGGCTGCAAGCGGAGAGTTCAAAGACAGGTTGTTACGAATGATGTGATTGCTTGAATGGTGAGCCGTTGGTAACAAGATGCAACAATCGTCTTGCTCTGAACTATAGGATGCCTCACAAGCTCTAAGCCTCTCAGTCCCATGCGCCCAGCGAGCTGTGGTGCATGATAGGGCGACCCGCAGCGAAATGCCCTCGTGTAGCCACAAGGGCTTTGCTCTCCGTCTGGAAGGGCTGTAAGTGAGTTTCCTGGTATCGTCCGAGGGGCCTATCGATGTGAGAACAGGTGTACACTGTGATACCATGTCGTGTTGTAGTCTCAACCCAGCCCTCATAGGAAGGGCTATACCCCTTGCTTCGCTCCCAAGTCGAGGTTGTGAAGGCTTTGCACAGAGTACCCTCCTATGAGGATTGGTTGTAACCCTTGTTCGCTGTCATCACCCAACTGCTTCGTGTGTCCCGTTTTTGTTTTGTACTGGCCACGATCTCCATTGGCGCAAAGGCAGCTGGCACGAGATTGCTCACCGCGGCCCGGTCACGACCGAAAACGTCGCCTTTCGAGTCTTTCGTTATGCTCAAGCGCGAGCGCATACATAACATGTGCGCGTCCAACGGCGATGAGGCGGGGGATCAGATGGCATGAAGACGAAGACGCGTCGGGGCGCGGCCTTTTGACAGAGGCTTGTCAACCCTTGTGGCGGACAAGGTCACGCTCCACTATCCGCAGTCCATAACGAAGTCACTTGTCGGGGGAGCATGCACACGTCGTGCGAGGCCCTGAAGGTCAGCGACTTCGGCACCATGACTGTTCTGCAAGATACGTACCCTCGAAGGCGCGGTTGCGCAGACTACCAGAGTAGCAAACCATGCCCCCGCTCTGGATCAACGCCGAATGTTCTGTAGCACAGTCTCGGGACGATACGAGATGTGCCCTTCGGCCGCAGAATGGCGTTTGACCCTGTCATTATCGCCCCAATGCGACGTATTCTGGTTGAAAGATGTATCCCGCTAACTCCACCTCCTAGGACGCTGCCTGGATTCTGCCGGCGTCGTCTCCTCTGAAATGCACTTCTCCAGCCGATGTGTACCTCCTTCTCAAGTCCTCCGACTTTGTCCAGCACGACCTCTCTCCCGCGCTCGTCTTTGATGGATGCGACCCTGCACCGACATCCTCAACGGATGGTTCTACAGCTAATTCTAGCCCTTACGAGCTTGAGCTCGTTCTCCGCAAGTGGTACCCCGTCGACCGTGCGCGCGAGCTCCGCTGCTTCGTTCGCCAGGAAAATCTGATCGGTGGGTCCGCTCTCCTCCCGTTCTCTTCCCAGCGCGCTGCGGCGTCGGCGCAGGCATCAGCGCGACCTGTCTTCTAGTGCAGGCCTTGAATGACTGACAGTCCGTCCTTTTCATTCCCATCAGGCATATCGCAGCGCGACCCCAACTACTACGACTTCTGGAACGAGCCAGCCACGCAGGCGAAGGTCGTCGACGCCGTCACCGCCTTCTGGGAGGCGAACATCAAGGGCAAATGGGCGCAGACTCAAGGCGACTGTATGCCTCTTCGCGTTCTCTAGCTTATCACCGCTCGCTAACGAACAAGCTCACGCCCCGAACCGTCCGCATCCCCGACAATCTCCCACTGGCCCCGGCACCGGCGCTCGCGCCCTCGCGCTCCGTCTGTACCCTGCCTGCGCATCCGTGATCCGCGCTCCCACCGCTTGCGACCGACAGACGTGTTCGACCTGCTGCTCACGCGCGACCTCGCGCGCGGGCACGTCGTCGATTTCAACCCGTACCTCCCGCGCACGGACCCGATCCTGTTCGCGTACGAGGAGCTGCACGGCCTCCTCCTCGCCCGCCGCGGGCGGCCGGAGCTGCGCGTGGTGGACAGCCCGGCGCACCCTGCCGCGGCGCGCAACGCGCCCGTGCACCAGCACAACATGGTCCCGATCGAGGCGCTCGCGATGAGCAGCGGGCGGGACGTGGAGGAGTTCGCGAGTGTGTGGCAGGACGAGGTGCGGAAGAGCATGGCGGAGGACGAGGTTGAGAGCGGCGAGGACGATGCCAGTGATTGAACATCCATGGGCAAAAGGGTAAATAGCACCCGCGATCAGAGAAGGACTTTCTGTTTGTATTCTCGTACGCTTATCTATGTTGCATCACCAGCCATGCCCTAGCGCACACAGTCGCATGGGTCTGGTTCCAGGACGCTCAGCAGACCTTCACCCGCGCCACGCTCGGGTCGTGGTCGCTCGCGCGCGCACTCAACGACGGCGCCCAATTATTCACATGCACATGCTCGACCGCGACGCCGCCGCGCGCGACGATGGCGGGCGAGAGGAAGAGGTGGTCGAGCTGCTCGCTGCTCTGGTCGAAGAGGTACGTGTAGCGCTCCGCGGCGGGCACACGCGCCGCCTCGTCCGCCTCGGTGAGCCCGACGCCGTCCGGGCCGGCGCTGACGAACGGCGCGAAGACGGCGCGGGTTTGCGCGTACTCGTTGCAGTCCCCGCCGACGACCACGTTTGCGGAGGGGTCGAGCGCGAAGAGCGCCTTGAGGAACGTCTGTTCTCCGCGCGTCAGCAAATGCAGGAGCGCGGGGATACGAGAGAGGGAGGGGAGAGGGGGAGGGGGAGACGCACTGCGATGGTCTGGACTTGGCTGATGCGCTGCTCGACGCCGCCGTTGACAGGCGGGCGCGCATCGCCCTGCGTAGAGGACCCGCCGAGCTTCGCGGTGAGGTGGAGGTTGATCGTGAAGAAGCGCGTCCCCGTCGCGGTCTCCCATGCTGCGACGAGCGGCTTGCGGCTCGAGTCCCACGCTGCGTTCGTCGGGTCGATTCGCCCAGGATTGAAGCTGAATGCATGTCAATGCGGGAAAAGTGATAGAACGCCAGCTCCGCAGAGTAGAGACGTACGTCAGTGTGACCTTCCCATCGGGGCCGAGGACGGGGACCGTCGCGTCGAGAGCACCACCCGCGGGAGAGCCAGACACTAAGTGGAACTTGGTCGAGTTGTACCTGTCCTCCGCGCATACATGCATGAGCATATATCCATCCAATTACTTGTGTAGGACGGTGATCGCTCACAGGTACGCTGTGCGGATATTCCCTCCTGGCTCTCCCCCGTCCTTGTCGTTCTGAGGATCGATATCGAGGAACGCGTACGTCTTCCCTGACGCTGACGCGCTGGCGACCGCCGCAGCGAGCGTCGAGAGCGTGACGTTCGCGCTGACGGTGCCATCATCCGTCGATCCGGAGTTGTCCTGGATTTCTTGCAGGAAGACGATATCGGGCGAGTTGAGGGAGTTCGCGATGTGGTCCCCGACGGTGGGGAGATGTGCGACCTCAGGTCCCAAGTTCTCAACCTGCATGCGGTATATATCAGTGGGTCACAAACCGAGATCCACAAGCAGCGATCGGCATACATTGTAGTCGCCAATTGTGAGCGTGCACGCGTCACTACTGGGCTTGATGGTAGACCCTGGGATGTTTGGATCGGGCGTTGACAGGACAGTAGGGGCTGTTAAAGGCAGTATGTAGTAGAACCCAAACCTGTATCCCACTGCGTGAGCTCCATGTCACAGTACAGCAAAAGCATGGCATGGGCGTACTGGTATATTATGACCCCAGTGATGTCCGAGAACGTCTTGCCGAGGGAGACAGACGGGTTCTTCGTGCCGTCCAGTGGCGACCCGATAATAACCACCTCCGGATTCGCGTCGGGCACGCCTCCAGGCCCTGTGTGCACAGCTTAAGCTTCCTTACGTGATACACCCCCAAAGGTGCTGCTCGACGACCTACCGAGCGTGATCGTGAGCCCGCCGCGGCTGTTCTTGCCCCCGGTCACCTTCCAGTCGCCGTGTACCCAGAACTCGCCAAAGCCGTTCGCAAAGTCGAGCGCGACCGGCGCGCGCACCGTCACCAGCTGGCCCTCGAGGCTCGCCCAGAAGTCGATCCCGAACGTGTCCGGGCGGAGCGTCGCGTTCGCGCTCTCGATCCGGCTCTGGTTGTTCGGCACGGAGAGCCAGCCGTCAGCGCCGGCGTCGAGCGCGCTGAGGCGCTCCGTCGGCGGGCTGCGGTCCACCCCGAGCAGGAGCGGCGCGACGGCGTTGTTGGAGGAGAGGACGGTGATGTGTGTGGGCGAGTCGAGCTCGGTCCCGAAGAGATCGTTGGGGGAGCTGCTGGAGCGGAACTCGGAGACGGTGCCCGAGAGGGAGATGGAGTCTCCGACAGAGACAGACGAGAGGATTGACTTGGATGAGGTGAAGACGCGTAGTCCGTTTGAGACGCGAACGTCCTGTACCGCGGGACCCTGAATCCAGAATCCGGAGGTGGACTGTGTGCCGGTAAGCCTGAGAACGCTTGATGAGCGGCGTCGGATTGCACATACCTTCGCCGTGACCGTTCCAGCTACGTTGCTGACGGTCTGTCCCCTCAACGGCGAAAGGAACGCAGGGCCCTGGATGTCAGTGATGCTCACCGCGTACGCACGGGCACTACCAAAGGCGAGGAGGGCGGCCACAGTCCGTCTGAGGTGCACCATAGCTGCTGAGGAGCCGGGTTAGATTCACCACCCGTTGCGCCATCGCGCACCGACGTGGTTATATGCGTCCCCAGACAGGGACCGCGAGGGGCACCGGTGAGAACGTGCGTGTCACCGACGAGAAGCTGGCGCGAGGCCCATATGGTCGCCACGGCCGCGGCGGCTGCACTTCGCACGCGCCGTCAAGTCCTACAGGCTCTACATCAGTGGGGCCTCGGGACCCAAAGAGCGCTGTCGAGGTCGAGCCTGCGCGTGCGTGGACTCATTCGCCGCTAAAGAGCTGCATTTCGGCCTGGTGGGTACAGAACGGCATGACAGCTGCTGCGCGCGGCGCCTCGACTGACTGGGGAACCTCAGCGCGAATAACGGAGACTGTCCACAGATAGGGCACTGAGGCAGAGGAGTCGTCGACGCGTTGTCGGAGTGTATCTGTGTCGGACGCGTCCTATGCAGTCGAGAGAGCCTCAGTAGTACTATTCGTATCACTGCAGGTCACTGCTAGCGGAAATGCGTGGCGGGTGTTGTTTCAAACGACTGAACGTGCCAAACCGGGCGTTTGGTGTTTGGCGCAAGATCGATACGATCGCGTCTGCCACAGCTGCGCTGCTGTGCGTTCACACTCTACCACCACCACCACCACCACCTCCGACGATGGCAGCAGAGGCCTCAACGCGCACCGACTACCCGCTCCCCGCATACGTCTACAAGATCCTGCCCGCGCCCCCTCCAGACCCGCTCCCCGCCGCGCTCCCGCTGAGCGCGCTCGACCGGCACGACGGCTTCGTCCACCTCTCGACCGCCGCGCAGGCGCCGCGCACCGCCGCGCTCTTCTTCGCGGACAGCACCGCGCTCGCGCTGCTCAAGGTCGACACGGCCGCGACCGCGCGGGCGGGCGGCGTGTACCGCTGGGTGGACGGCGCGCCCGGCTGCCCGCACCTCTTCGCGCGCGCCGAGCGCGGGTCGGTCGCGCTCGGGAGCGGGAACGTGCGCGGCTGGCGGGAGGTGCGCCGCGCGGAGGGGCAGGGCTGGGAGGACGCGTTCAGGGGCCTGGCTGAGGATGGGTGGTTGGCCGATGAGTGAACGGTGAGGGGTGTCGAAGGGAACGCAAGTCTCTTGTAGGGGCATGCTGACATGTGGCTCAAATGTTTGGCATTCCAGGTGCGTATCGAGACCGCTGTGTCTCTACAGTACTACACTATATTCGCGGCGTGCCCGCGTCAGCTGTGGCAAGGATACTTGTTGCGCTCCAGTGCCAGTCGCCCCGGAGCGCACAATGCTCTATGTATCTCCGTTCTCCGACATTGGCCACTTACTGCATTATCCACCACCGACGATCCGCGGAGATCATGATCCCAGGCCGGCCAGACACCATGCTCGCGTCTATTCCCCCAGTCCTCTCCAATCGCGTCAATTGAGTGTCGCGCTCGCCAGGACGCCAGGAACCACACGGGCCCCCATCGCGCACGTATGTACATTCCACGTCAACATCGTGTCAAAATCAAGCCACCGCGCGGTGCCTGCCCTCGCGCTCCTGTCCAGTCCAGCGCGATCTTCGAACGCACGGCCTCCTCTCAGATCTACGCTCTTCAGCCCCTCTCGAGACTCTCGCGTCCCTCGCACGAAATCACGCCCTCAAACGCGCGATACCATCCTGCGTCCACGCAACGCGCGTGATGAGCTCCCCAGCCCCCAGGTCCCGCGGCCTCGGGATCGCAGCTCGGGCTCAGGACGCGTGATGGGGGCGCGGGTGCAGATGCAGATGCGCGGAACCCCCTGATGCAGATTGTGCACGACGAACAAATGCAGAAGGCGCATTGACGCCCCGCGCGACGCCTCGAGACGAAGGAGCACATGGGCGCACAATTGCCTGGCACCGCACACGGACGGTTGCACGCACACGCGCCATAGCGCGGACTGGGCACTGTTGATGAAGAGATGGCACGGATGGGGAGGAGGCGCGCCGATCGCGCGTCCGTGCGAGCCCGGAGAGAGACTGAGAGTAAGAGCCGCGACGCACGAGGAGCTCTGGGGGAACGCGATCTATGCCTGGATCAGCGTGGGATCGTCCCCCGTCCTCGTACTTGTCCTCGGAGTCGAAACTGAGCTTGGGGTTCAAGTCGGACGTGGGCACGCCGCGGCGTACCGTACCCACTTACAGCGAGCACCCCGCCGGCGCGGTGCAACATTCCGAATGACAGAAGGCGTCGGCCGCTGGCCCGCTCTGTCCACGCCGGGCGGCTGGACGCAGATGGCCGGGAGTCGTGGTCGCGCTCGGCCATGTCCTGCCCGATGGCCATTGGCATCCGCAGGCGAGGGCGCGACATGCCGGGCGAGGAATGAAGGCCGGGGCGTGCGCGCCTGCGCGCAAACGCCCTGGACGAGCGTGGCCGTGGCCCGTGGTGGGAGCTACTGGCCGTGCAGAGTGAGACTGCATGTACCAGGTTGCGGCCTCGCTCGCCCGGGCGGGCGGCGGATACGTCCCTGGTCAGGGTCGGGTTACTGCATGCAGGACTTTGCGGGGGTGATCTCTCTCGCTGCAGTGCAATCTCTGACGCGGTCGGGATGAGCTGATCAGAGGGGGTGGGGGTGGGAATCAGCACAGGAAGATTGCTTGGCAGAGAACGAGGAGCGGGTGGGATGTACTGTACTGTACGCTGGCGTGTCGCAGGCGGAGGGTGCGAGTGTGTACGGCGAGAGAGAGAACGAGGGTGCCCGGGCAAGCGGGTTCCCCACCGACACACGCCCTGGACCAAGATTAGACGACAGGACGGGCTGTCCGTGTAACGGGGCAGCGGGCGTGCAGCAGGCCAATATAAGAACCGGGCGTTCCGCAGCGCCTGGTCGTCGTGGGCTCGGGCGACAGGTGTGTGAAGAGCGTGGATGGCTGGCCGAGGGGCGCAGCTGCGCTGTGCTGGGACGGCGGGGATGGCCTGCAGCGCTAGCACGTCGTCGCCACTCTGGGTCGTTCGAAGTTCGGAACGTCGTTCGAATGCTGAGACGAGATGGATCAGCTGGCGGGAGATGGACAGGGCGCGGGCCGGCACGGACGCTCGCTCGGAGCAGTCGGCCAATCAGCCCTCGTGATGGTCGTGCACGCGGCGGTGATTGGACGGGTTTGTGATGGGGTCGAGGCCCGGTGCGGTGAGTTGGACAGTAGAATGAGCAGGAGAGGCGTTCAGTAGCGGCGAGGAGGCCGGGAGGGGGCAGCTGACGTCGAAGGAGCGTAGACAGGTTAACGCGGTGGAGCGCAGTGCCTGTGCCTCGTCCCGATGGGCCGGACGGGTCTGGACCGGGAGGCCGGGGGGCGGGGGGCAGAGGACGGAGGGCGGAGAGCGGAGGGCGGAGGGCGGAGGGCGGAGGGCGGGGGAGCTCGAGGATAATCCAGTCAGTCAGGCATTCCGGAATCCGACGCCAGCTGAGCTCAACGCAACGCTGGGCGCTGACAGTGGGAGGGTGGATGAGATTAGCCCAGAAAGTGGGAGAAAGTCTTGGACGGCAGGGCTCCTCCGCCCGGGTGCAGACCGGCTCTGGACGGTTCGGGGGTCGCGTTCGGGCTCTCGGCATGTGCGAGCGGCGCCCTCTCCCGCCCGTACGTGGACGGCGTATGCAGTGAGAACGAGTGTAGAGGCGGGGACAACGCGCTGTTCGAATACACGGGAGGGCGAGGGTTGCGATTGAGAGCGGGCGTGCAGGATTCTCCCAGGCGCCTGGCGCACTCTGCTGCTGCACTGGGGGAGAGCATCCATCCAACGGCTGCGTCGACTGGCGAGCGTCTCTGGCGCCCATCGCTCCCTCGCCTTCTCTCCCATCCTGGCCTCTCTCCCTCCCTCCATCCCTCCCGACCCGTAGACCGACCCGTGCCCGAGGGCGCAGCTCTCTTGCCCGCCCAAGCCTGGATAATGCTATTTTGCTCTTTCCAGCAACGCACACGCCCACCACACACAGCGTCCGCGTCTCTCCCATCCCCACCTCCTGGCCTATGTCCGCCACCCCTCGCCAATATGTCCCGCCCTCGCCCGCACAGACCGCCCTCTCCGCCCCCGCCCAGTCTTTCCCTCTGAAGCGCAGGCGGCCCCGCGAGCAGCCCCGCGTACACCGCCCAAGGGACACCAGCATTGTAGATCAGGCCCAAATATGTGCGTACTCACTTTTTTCCTCCCTCCCCCGCCCGTCGTGAATCTTATGCCTCCTTCCCCCGTTCTCCCTCCACTCTACGTCCTCCTTCACGTGCCGTACAATCCGTCTCGTCTATCGCGTGTCGGCGCGTGTCCACCATGCACACCCTGCTGCCAACATCAACATCCCCTACCACAGCCGCTGCCATGGATCAGTGCTTCGACTCGCCCAACAACGTCATCTCCTGCTGGCCAACGTCCTCCACAAACGTCGCCCAACACGAATGGGCCACCTTTGTCTGTACGTCCTCCTCTCCTCTCCCGTCCCGCTTTCCCTGTCGCCGACAAGTCCCCTCCCTTCCGTCCGATAGGGAACAGCCGTCTTCCCCAGTGGGCACAGACAGAACTCGTCAACATCTACCTGTTCCAAGCCGACTCGGGCCAGCAAGTGCTCAACCTCACCAACGTCGAAAACCCTGTATATCAAGCGGGCATCAAGCATGTGCAGGTCGACGACCGCTGGTGGGGTTCCAGGGGCGACCAGTGGAACGGGCAGAACATATCTTTTCCATTCTACTTCGTCATTACCCGAAACGACAGGCCACTAGACAACAGCGCAATACCCCAGGCGACCTTCACCGCCGTTCGTGAGTCTCAGTCCTGCTCCGTTGTTACCCGCGAATAGGCCCAGGCTGACCTGTTCGCGCCATGCCTAGAAACAACCTTCGCGGATTCTATCGTCGCATCCATGTCATCGTCCTCTGCGGCAGCTAGGTCATCGTCAATAGCGGCATCACTATCCTCGGCTTCTGCCGCGTCCGCGTCATCCCTGTCTGCATCACGCGCAACCGCGACGCCTGGTGCAACAGCAACATCGACTGGCAGCAACGGTAACCCCTCGACAGGTTCCGTACAAGGCGCGAACGGGGGCACGTCCTTCCCTCACTGGGCGATCGCCGTGATCGTGGTGCTCGGCTTCCTCGCACTCGTCGCGTCGGGCATTCTCGCGTTTTACATCATGCGCCGCCTACGGCAACGACGCGAGGGCATGCTCTCGCACCGCAACTCCATGGGCTCCTCCACGCCGATGATGTCCAGCGCCGACCGCGGTGGCCCGCAGTCGCCTGTCATCGGCTCCTCCGCCTTTGCCGGGGGCGCGGCAGGGGCAGCCGCCGCGTACAGCGCGGGCGCGTACAGTGCGCGACCGTCGTCGCCCGGAGACATGCATGATGGTGCATCGATGATGAGTCGGACGAGCGACGCGGCCCCGTTCTCGGGTGCAGACGCGGCGATCATGGCAAACGCGTTCCGGCAGGCACTGCGCAAGCCGGACTTCGCGGACAGGCCGGTCGAGGAGGGCGAGAGCCCCGACGACCAGCCGCAGCCAGGTGCCGCGGGCCCAGGGCACTCGCACCTCATCAACCAGGAGCTGGCGGAGGAAGGGCGCGACATACGCAGCGTGAGCTCGTCGCGGGGAGTCAAGGTCGAGACGCTCAGCGACGACACCACGGACAACACGGATACGGCGACGGTGCAAGACCATCCACACTAGCATCCGACGCATGCGCGGGGGTGTGGAGGCGCTCCTTGCGCCCGTGCTGGCCGTCTGGCTTTGCGTCTGTGTTGTCGAAATGTCTTTCCCCTGGGCTCGTGAGTTGCCGGGCCTGCCACTCGTTCGGACCGTGCACCGCGGCCTGCCTCACTTAGCGTACTTACTACACCTTCCTACCGTCCTCCTACCTTTGCGCTCCCGTTCTTCATCCCGCCCACCCTCCCGCGCGCCTTGTCACTGTTCTTTCATGCATTCCTCCCACCCCGCCCCCTTCATGTTCTTCCCCCCATACACCTTCGCTCCGCACCCCCCCCCCCTACCTTGCCTGCCGCCGGTCATTATACTTTATTTTACCATGACGGACTATTAATAGCGACGGAGCGAATTGACTCGCCCTTTGGTGCTATGGACCCTTCTTCGAAATTCATCCTCGTACCGTGCCGCTGTCGTCATCCGCCGCACCCGCCCTGCAGTCCCCTCTCGTCCTGCCCCCACGCACATGCGCACGCCGTCGTCCTCTCAGGCTCACAGCAGCAGCAACAGCGGCAGCATCATCCTCGTATACGTACACTGCACCGCCTCCCACATCCCTATCGATCTTGCTACGTATAGTCATCTTCGTCCTGGGACTCTCGCCGCGCACGTCTATGCCTCCCGGGCACTGGCCATACTGGCAGACTGCACCGTACCGTACCGCACATACCGCACCGCACATGTTCCTGATTCGTGGGCCGTCCGCTCGTTATATCCTCCTACGCTGGCTACACTGCTGCTACCTACCGCCCCTGCCGCTCCCACCTGCCTTGTCCTGGCCTGCCGATCGCCATCGCTCCCACACGGTCCGTGCCCCGCCGTTACCGCTGTATACCGCCGCTGCCGTACTGAATGTATGCCCATATTGCCCACAGGCCCGAAACGATCGCGAGCGGCGTGCTGCACGCTTCCTCCGCGCCCACGCCCACGCCCATGCCTACGTCCGCGCGCCCGCGAACGCGTATGGGTAGATGTTCTCGGACCCGACGCGCGCGGTGGCTACCCCCGGGCGAGCCTGGGAGTTGCACGGCGGTGGGTGCCTGGGCTTCCTGCCCTCCCGCGCGTGCGCGGGCGGACAGGGGCGCCGAGTCCCGCTGGTGCGAACGCAGGGCCGTCCGGATGCACCTCTTCTCTTCCTTCTCTCTTCTGGTCCGTTGAGACCACCCTACCTCACCGCGCGCTCGCCCGGCTGCCGACTGGATGCGGGAGCAGCAGCGGGTTGAAAGAATCCGAATCCACCTACCCACCCTCTTCCTTTCCTCGCCCGACTCTGAACGGAGCGCCGTCTGCGCGCAGGCGGCGCGGCCGATATATCCCTCTGTTACCGTATCTCATCCTTCCCGCTCCTTTTTCTCCCGCTGCTCGCCGAACATGTGTGTACTCTACCGCCCGACCCGCCCAACCCCTGTCCTCCCTCCGACTTTCTAACTTTGAGTCTCTGCCCCCTCTCATCCAGGTACGGGCACAGCCTGTGCCCAGGGCCCAGGCCTGGGTTGGCGTTGTCCATGCACATACGCCCCCCTCCCCTCCCCTCCTCCCCCCCCCCCCCCCTAACATCTCCAGACCGCCGTCCGTTCCCGTTGTCTCGCTCACGTTTTACGCATCTGGGGCCCGCCCAACTCGCCGTCCAGCGTGGCTCGGCGTCCGACGCTCCCTCCGCCGTCCGGCCGTTCATCCTCATTTCCTTATTTGCTGCTGCTCCTCTTCTGTTCCCCGCCTCCCCACCCCCACCCCCGCGCCCCCTCGCGTCCGTCGCCGAACCGATCGCAAGCGCTAACTTACCCCTTTCGCCCGTCCCTCACTCGCCCGTGTCTGTTCTGCACTCCCGTCCCTGTCTTTGTGTCTCGTCCTCTGTTTGCTTTACGATCTGACCGCGGTTGTCGATATTTACGTGTCCCTGTGCGTACACGTCACGGTCCGCGCACGCCTCGAGCCCGTGCGGCGGTCGGTGCAGTCTCCGCGGCGGGGCGCGTACACGCACACGCGCGGGTCCGCCTGTCGTTCGTGTTCGACCGCCAGTGTTGTTTTTGTGTCGTGGTGGTGGTCCGGTGGGTGTGGAACTTGAGTATCGAATATTGAATGTATGTCCACCGCGCGCTCCGCCGCTCTCTGAGATCTGAGCCTCAGGCCTCGGGGCCCGGGCGGTGCTCTGGATACAGCACCCGCGTTCGGGATTGGTGGGCCCCGGCGTAACCCGCCACCGTACGTTCTTACAAGTACACAGATGTGAGTAGGCCGGGAGCTGGAGTCGTCGGGGAGTCTCGCGCTCGACACCGTCCTGACGGTATGCCGCCCAGCCGTGTATCGTACCTCAGCCATCTCCGCCCTTGAGGATGTACGAGTCCGAGCACGAAGACGTCTCGGCGGCCGACGTTCTGTGGCAGGAAGGACACGGAGCGGGACGCGGACGGCGATCTGGTTCGGACGGGGCACGGCGGCCGTAAACACCGCTGAATTCTTGCGCCAGGAGACCACGCGTCCGTAGCTTCGCGGCACCACCAGGGAGAACCTTGGTGAGCCGTATGTACGTACGTCGCTAGGCAGTTCACGTGCGCGTACGTTGCGAGACGTTGTGCCTAGCTGGCGAGAGAACAGCGGCCCCGAACTGGGGAGCATTCGCTGGCCTGCAGCGGCCCGGGTTCTAACTTCTGGCGGCGATGGTAGTGCCCAGATTGTACCGGTAGCATGTGCGCGCATGAGGGGCACGGACCGAACGCGGCTCACCGGGCGCCGCGCGATGGGCAGCGATCTCGGGACAGGAGAGCTGCGAAGCACGGCGGGAACGCGGGCGGACTCCGGGAGCCGTCTGCAGCATGTTACAGCACCTCCAGCGCGGGGTGAGAGTACACGGGTAGATATTAAGCAGCTGGTGAAGGAGAAAAATGAGTGTGTGCAGTATATATGATACAATACAATGCCCCCCCGTCCGCGGACCCCCTCCCACTCTCCCCGTCTAGGCGACCGACGACTAGGCGGCGGCCGGAGCCCGGAGCGTCTTCGTAGAGCACGGGATGGGTGGTGGTGGTAGTGATGCGGGTGCTGGGAGAGGGCACATGCTGCGCTACCCTCACGTGCGACGCCCGTTTGCACTCAAGTCGACGCCCAGGAGTCCTCGGTCCCCGCCCCCGCGGCCCCGCACCGCTCGGCGCTCACCCTTGGTCTACCGAAAGCGCAGCACGCTCCCGGCGCCGCCGTGCTCGTGTCATGAGTATCCCGACTGCTCGTTGAGGTACCGCACGATCATCTCGTACCTGCCCCGCGCGCACGCGCGTCCATCGTCAGCGCCCGCCGCCAATCTCGTACGAACCAGCGCAGTCGAAGATCGCGCGGGACTCACGTTAGCATCGTCACCGCGCTGTTCGGCACGGTCCGGACGAGGTTCACGGACAGGCCGCGGTAGAGCGCGCGCCAGCCCTCGTCGACGACCATGTGCTTCGCGGTGCGCACGATCCCGCCGTAGCTCGCCGCGTCCGCGCCTACGCCGCCGTGGCCGGGGTGGCCCGGGTGCGGGAAGAGCAACCGCTTTTGCGTCTGCAGCCGCGTCCGGAGCACCTCGTGCGGGTATGTCGCGATCGACGCGGTCATCTTCGCAAACGCGGAGCATGCGAGGATTTGTCCGGGCGTGAGGGGCTCGGACCGCCCGTGGGCTGCGCTTGCCAGCGGCGGTGAGCGGTGCTGTGCGGATGGCGGCGGCGGCGACGGCGCGGGGACACTCACCGACTACCCGTTTGAGGTGTTCGTACAGCGGAAACTGGACTGCGACGTGTGTGATGCCCAACAGACTTGGGAGGAGGCCCCGGAAAAAAGCGGAGGGGCCTTCGGTCCGGTAAATAGTCAAGACCGCATCTAGTGTATGTTTATAGCGCACTTCGCTTCGTGGTTGTGTCTGCGAGGATGCGAGCAGTGAGATGAGAAGGTGGTACGCGAGCAGCCAGATAAGGACAAGGGAGGGGGGGCGGTGCGTAGGTAAGACAGACTGGGGGTGTATAGAGCACGTACCATGAATCGGGTTTTTATGACCCATAAAGGATTAGTACAGATAGTGCTGGTGGCTCCGGCACACATTGCAGACAAGATGTGCAAGGTCCATGGGTGCTCGCGTGCCAGTGGTTGGTATCCCTTCACTTGTGCCGCAGGGTAAACTCGTCGGAGTGCCTCTACATCTGCTGGTGGTCGTTCTCCGAAATTCCTCTTGATGCCGTCATAAACCGCAAAGTATATCGCCCATGTCGGGAGGTAGCCGAGGATGGTAGGTCCGAGGCCGCGGTATAGTCCGCGGAAGCCGTCATGTTTGAGGATGTCCTTGACGGTCTCTGGAGGGGCGCGAGAAGGGTGCAGGACGTACGTTGAGCGGGGAGTTCACTACGAGGAGGCGCGTCGGAACTCCTCACCAACCACACCCAGGTAGCCTTGCTGTTGGTTGACGGCCCTCTGCGCCTGGAGCTTTGTCTTTATCACGTCGAGGGGACAGGTTGCGACACTGGCGACGAGGCCGCCTCCCGCGCCAGCTGTAATACGACAGTTTAGAGTGGAGGATGAGCAGAGGCCTCGGGAAGGACAGGGCCGCTCTGGGCTTGGAGTGAATAGGCTCACCGATCATGCTGTTTGCGCTTTGCGAAGGCATCCCTCGTGCTCGGGGCCGCTCTCAACGCGGCGAGTGTGGACGAAGAGCCTCGCTGAGCGGTCGAGCAGTTGTGGGGGCAAGAGTACGTCGGAGGGCGTGGAGAAGCTGGAGACGGGACGGAGTTCGTCGGCGAACAAGTTTCGAGGAGTTATCTGGGATCGAGTGGGGTAATGCGCCTCAGCAAATTATGATCTGCTTCCAATTTCCCTCAAATGGGCATACATTCCAGACCGCGCCGGTTCCTCCCGGCACACTACCACCCAGAGAGCAGCCACCGAAATCCTCCAAACATATGGCTCAGGGACACAGGCGCATCACACACAAGTACGAGTAATGAGTGCTCGACCGTTACTCCATCATCCACCCATAGCTGGAGCCTGGCATGAGCTTACTACTCGCGTGGGCCCATGATTTGCCCCATGGAGGCAGAGCACGAGGGGTTTACAACGCAGCTGAGCTCACAGGGTGTGCAATCGAAGGCCATATAAACCGCGTCTTTCCCTCCGAGATAGCGGCCTAACCCAAGTCCTACCTCCACTTCCCTAGCATCATCCACCATGGTCAAGGCCACTCTGAAAGACGGAACTGTCCTCGCCGAGTCCGCAAACACCGTGGTGGTCGAGGGCAACCACTACTTCCCTCCTGAGGCCGTCAACACCGCCGCTCTATCACCGTCGCCCACGCAGTGAGTACAACCGACGACGTAAGACCCTACGCGAGTATGACCAATGTATGCGTTGTGTCTTCAGCACCACCTGCCCGTGGAAAGGGTAAGCACCGCTGGATCCTGGTTCGAACGCACAGGTTCACTAGTTGCGCGATGTACCCAGAGTCGCCTCCTACTACGACGCGACGATTGGCGGGAAGACCCTGGTTAGCGACGTGGCCTGGTACGTATGATTTTGGTCTGCTCGGGAGCAGCTCCCAAACGCTGGGCAGGTACTACCCTGAGACCAAGGAAAAGGCGAACAACATCAAGGGTTATGTAGCTTTCTATAAGGCGAGTTTCGCAGTTGCATGCAGAGCTCAAACGGCAGTATGTTGACACAGTCGCAACTACGTCAGGACAAAGTCAACATCGAGTAGGTAGTGTTTGAGATATTGGAGAACACACCGGATGGGAAGCTCGTGGTACGAATGTTGTATGATAGGAACAGTGCAAGAGCACAGCACGAAGTACAATTGGCGACAGTCGTATGAAAGAAGGTGTCCGTTCTCTATGCCTTCTCATTGTCGATATGAGACAGCACCAAACGACCGTGAATGTACATCATCCGCACAGGTGTTAATGGGTATATCTAGACTGGATAATCAAAAGGGGACCGCATATGTGTATAGTGGACACGGCAAGACCGCAACACCGTCGTGCCTTTTACGCCTTCTCGGCCGCTTGCCGTTGGGTGACCCACCACTGCAGATGAGCATCAATATATGCTCAGAGCACGACGCGAAACCATGCACGCACCGCAAACGTCTTCTGGATGCCCTCCTCTAGCCCGACCTGAGGCTCATACCCCAACACTCTCCTGGCCTTCTCGATGTTGAAGCAACGCCACGCGCAACTATACGTCACCCGGTAGCGCGTGAAGCCCGGCTCCTTGCCGATGAGCCACGCGAACCACTCGGCCGCACTCCCGAGCATAAGGCCGACCTGGCGGGGAAGGATGAGGCGACGTTTCGTCGTCGGCCGACCAAAGTGCTGGTCGAACAGCCGGTACAGCACGCGGGGCATGTCCCAGAACCCGGTCGGCTCCCCGTTCGTGATGAAGAAGACCTGGCCGGCGACGTGCAGCGCCGCGTCGTCGTCGCGCGCGAGCGCTGCGTCCGAAAACTGGTCGAACTTGGACCGCACCGCGGGCCGCTTCACCTCGGGCTTGTAGTTCGGGTCGTTCCAGTTGGCGAGCAGCGCGTCCGCGTCCGCGGGCCGCGTCACGCACGGTCCGAGCGGGCGCGCCTTGGACGTCGGCACCCGCGGCTGCTTCGTCGTGCACTCGATCGACGGCAGCGCGACCTTGAGCTCCTCCTTCAGCCGCGCGATGTCCTCCGCCGTCGACGGCCCGAGCTTGTCCGCCGCGAGCAGATGCGCGTACGCGCAGTTGCCCACGTACGTCCAGTCGAACAAGTTCGTGTTGTCCCCGACCTGGATATGGCTCTGTCCACGCTCCCACACCTGGAACAGGCCCGCGACGAATTGCCGGTCGCCAGGGCTGAGGGGCACGTGTGAGACAAGTTCCCGGGCAATGAGTTACGACCGCATCTATGAGGGTGAGTCTCGCTGGTCCAGCATGCCGTCCACTGCGACGAACGCGTGTCCCGCTGGAGCAGCCACAGCGCACACACTCATAGGCGCGGTGTGTACTCAGTCAAATAGGGGGTCTGCGACACGTACCCAAAGATTCCTGCTGGCCGCAGCGCCACGGTGTATAACCCGCCCTTGCCGTTGGCCTCCAGCACGATCTGCTCCGCCTTCGCCTTCGACTCGTTGTAGGGGTCCATCGCCAGCGCCGGCTGCGGGACACGCTCGTCTACGTCGATCAGGTCATGGCCGTCGAACACGACCCCGGCGGAGCTCGTGTACACCAGCTTCGGCACGCCGTTCGCAACGGCGGCGTTGATCACCGCCTGCGTGCCGTCCACGTTCACCTTCCAGTACAGCGCCGGGTCGCCCAGACCGTGCAGCGGCGACGCGGTGTGGATGATACATGTCGCCCCGCTCTGCACAGTCCCCTCAGTGTTGTACATCATCCGTGGTACTGCTGAGACGACGGACCTTGCGCAACGCGTCAGACACCTGCTCTTCCTCGCTGATGTCCCCAGAGTAGAACGGCACGTCGTGGTGGCGCTGGACGATGTCGAATACCGAGACAGAGTCGCCGCGCGCGACGAGCGCCTCGACGATGTGTCGCCCGAGGAATCCGCTGCCGCCCACGACGAGGTAGACGTCCTTGGAGCGCGTGGCCATGTTGTCGTCGTCTGAGAGGAGGTGGGGGAGGCAGAGAAAGAGCCTTTTGCCTGAAGACGGGATGACCAGATCACGACCAGGGCGCGGTGTCAGAGAAATCCGACCTCGCACCACTGCACATTATTGGATTTTCGTCCGGATATGGTCGTCCTCTATCCATATTAGGGCAGTTCGTTCAGGGACACCAGGACCGAGGACGTGAGGTCGCTCGCGCGACGTTTTCCGGTGCGTACAAGTACAACAAAAACGGTCTAACATACACCCCGTTGATTTCCTACTGCGGGCGCGAATGCCCATACCGTGTGACATAAAACCCCACGCCGCTGCTATCCCTCCTCTTCAGCCCCTCCTCCCTCGGCGGCCTCGTCAGCTTCGGGTACGTATCCTCCTTCGCGCCCGGCCCAAAGTCCAGCACAAACGGCCGCGACTGCGTCGCCCCAAACAGCCGCGAGCCCTCGAGGATGACCGAGTACACGGGCGAGGAGTCGTTCCCCGGCGCGTGCACGCTCCAGCCCTTGTTCGGCGCGCGCACGTCCCAGAACGCAACGACGCTGTGCCGCGCGGTGCCCGCCGCGATGTGGCACGCCCCGCCCCCGCCCGAGCACACGTCGTACACCGGCTCGAAGTTCCACGGGTCGCACATGCTCATCACCGGATACAGCGCCCCGCCCGCGGGGTACGAGTTCACGCCGGGGATGCGGTGCGCGCGCCGGGAGGAGCGCAGGTCGTGCACGTTCACGACGCCGTCGTACCAGCCGGAAATGATCACCTGCTCGGACGCACCCCACGGTGCCGACGGTGGTGTCCCACATATGCCATAGACGGCGGAGGCGCGGGGATGGTCGTCGTGCGTCGAGTTCGTGAGGATGTGGGACGGCGTAGTGGATATGTGCGACTCGTGAATGCCGTGGACCGTGAGCGGCGTCAGTGACGACGCGCCGAGGACTGCGTGTCGATGGGAGAGATGCGTCGTCCAGCTGCGAACTCTGAGTTCGACAAACTGCGGGGAAGGGGTCGCCGAGTTGCTGAAGAAGACGGCGGTCCCATTCGAGGAGAGCGACAGTAGATGGTCACCGCAAGAAGAGATGCTCTCGATCGCGTCGTTTCCGTGGTACGGCCGCTTCTCCCGAAAGTTTGGCTCGAGGTGGATTGGGCCCTCCTGTCCCGGCTTGCACGCGGGCAGAACAACACGCTCGAGCGAGCCATCCGCGTAACCGACGTACAGAGTGCGGTCGTAGCCCCCGTCGGGAACGCACTCTATACTCGTGATATCGCGGGTGGCTTGCAGGACCTTGTTGGTCGTGTACGCGCACTCGAACTGTATGCTCGGGGAGACTCCGGGTGTTCCTGAACGCCCAAAGACGTAGGAATTGATCTGGTTCGCGGCGGCCACGAACAAGCGCGAGTGGTTGATCGATAGTACCGGCTGCAGTTTCCCTGTCCATCGAGATGCTAATGGACGGGCGACGAAGCTGGGAAGCATCCAGTTGCGGTCCGTAATAGTATGGTAACTGCATGCCGCGCATGAACAAGAGGTACAACATCTGATAAGTTTCAGGTACTCACCGAACTTGCTCATACGGACTCCACAATTGAAGGGATTTAGAGAGGCTCCAAGTATGGTGGGGATCTGCCTTCAGATGTGCTTTCCAGCCGTACTCATTTACCTACAGTAGAACTGTCAACAGTGAGCGTACAAGACAAAATAATAGACGCACCAGAGCATAGAAGTACTTTGACGTTTGCGCGAAATGCGCGAGGTCCTCCACGGATAGATATTGCAGGACAGCGATCCAGACATCGCTGTGCAAACCATCGGTCGGCAATTGCATCGCGGGTTCGGACGCGCGTTTTTTCGAGTGTCGAGTAGTTGCCGAGGTGCTGCGAGTCTCGCTTGCGGTATTGAACGCGTTCGAGAGGGACTAGTTCTAGGGTCTGGCCGAGTGCTGTCGGTAACTGTCCGTGGAGGCGCGAAGGAGAGTTATATCTGTTGCGCTCCTTCCAAGTATCGCGCGTGCGCCACAGGTAAGGCGCGGCGTAAGTCTCGTAGGAGAGCTTGGTTGTCAGGATAGATGAAAGAGTGGAGAGACAAAGTGATTTGAGTGCTCGGGGAGATTGAGAGTTAGTGGAAGCAAATGACATGCCCGTTTCCGGGCGCTGGTCTCAGGCGCCCAATAGACGCCCTGGACGCCCGAGACGCGGTGGCGTAACGGCGCGTATGCTCGGCAGCCTGTGCCAACTTCTTCCCCAGACACTCTACTACTGCACCCTACACTTCTGTCCGTAATACGCCTATTTCTCTCTTTCACTCGCGCTTGCCATGCGCAGAGATGTCCGTATTATACTTGTTGGCGACGGTGCGTACAGCGCGCCCCCACGCATCTCCCGCGCACGCTCACAGACGCCGCCGCAGAGGGCGTCGGGAAAAGCACCATTGTCACCTCGCTCATCAAGGAGTCCTTCGTCCCGCGCGTAAGCCAGTCTTGCCCGCGCGTCCCCGACCGGCGTTGATCCAGGACGCCCGCATCACAGGTCCAGCACGTCGTCCCAGAAGTCACGATCCCACCGGAGGTTACGCCGGAGAATGTGACCACCTACATCGTCGACTCTGGCAGTACGTCCCTCGCGCCTCGCGGAGTCTGTCCACGACCATTTCACAGGCACTGATGGGCCGTTGGCACACCAGGCGGTCCGAACGACCAGCATCATCTCGAATCCGAGATTCGCAAGGCGCATGTCATCTGCGTGGTGTACGCCATCGACAACCCCAACTCCTTCGATCGAATACCGACCTACTGGCTACCGTACTTTCGACAACTTGGTGTCAATGTGCGTTTCCATGTACTCCTTATGGTGCGCGACCTGAACTCGCGCGCAGGTCCCAGTCATCTTGGTTGGAAACAAGATCGACCTTCGCGGTGGAGAAGTCACTAATGAGGCTCTTGAGGACGAGATTATACCCATCATGAATGAGTTCAAGGTGTGTGCGAGTATCCCACACCCATGTCATCATTGGCCGTCGAACGGGTTTGCCAGGAAGTCGAGACATGCGTGGAATGTTCCGCAAAGCTACCACTGAACGTGTCCGAAGTCTTCTACTTCGCGCAGAAGGCCGTCCTACATCCTACAGCGCCGCTCTACGACTCGAGAGAGCACGTAAGTCGCCATGCCCGCATGGAAGCTGATGTCCATGCTTAGAATCCGCATGCAGGTCCTCAAGAAAGAATGCGTTGCAGCATTGCGGCGAATATTCAAGCTCTGCGACGTCAATAAGGACGGCCTCCTTGATGCTGCCGAACTAAATGAGTTTCAGGTGAGCTCTTCCGTTGAAGCTGTCCTGCTTGACATAGAACGTCGAAACAACGTCATCTTCACAAGAGGAAGTGTTTCGACGCGCCTCTGCAGGCCCAGGAATTGGAAGGCATCAAAGAGATGGTCCGACAACATGCTGAAGGTGGAGTCCGGGACAACGGCCTGACCGAGGCAGGATTCCTGTACTTGCACACTATCTTCATCCAGCGCGGCCGGTTGGAGACGACGTGGACGGTACTCAGGAAGTTCGGATACGGAGAGGACCTTCGGCTCACCGAGGATTTCCTATACCCGAAGTACGCCAGCCTCACGCCCATTCAATGATTCGTTCTAATCCCGGCGTAGGTTCGACGTACCGCACGATTGCTCAGTTGAGCTCAGTCCACTCGGGTACCAGTTCCTAACAGTGCTGTTTGAGAACCACGACAAGGTAATCATTCCTTCTGTCTTGCAGGACACACGTCCTTGTTTACTGGTGCTACAGGATCAAGACGGTGCCTTGAACAAGGAGGAGCTTGAAGAGCTTTTCAGCACATCACCAGGCAATCCTTGGGCAGGCCAGAAGTTCCCGGATACAACCGTCGCAGATGACACCGGCGCGGTCACGCTACAAGGTTGGCTCGCACAATGGAGGTTCGTGAACGACGCAACCGATGGCGTGTCTTGCTTGACACGAGAAATTGTAGCATGACAACCCTGCTCGATCACCGGACAACGCTTGCGTATCTCGCCTACCTTGGCTACCCAGATGAGCCTCGTACGAGCGCCCTGCAGGTCACCCGGCCCCGGAAAGTTGATAGACGAAAGGGCAAGTCTGTACGGAACGTCTTCTTGTGTTACGTCTGCGGAGCAGCAGGGTCCGGGAAGACGTCACTTCTACGCGCGTTTGCAGGGAAGCCGTTCAGCCCCGTGTACGAGCCCACGAAGAAGATGAACAGCGTTGTTAACTCTGTGGACATCGACGGCTCGGAGAAATACTTGGTGGTGCGTGTTGTCTGCTTCTCCGCCGATCTGCGTCGCAGATTGACTGTGGATGCACAGCTCCAAGAGTTCGGCTCAAAGTACGAGGCGGAGACGCTGCGGAATTCCAAGAAGACCGACCTCGCGGACGTCATCGTGTACGTTTACGACTCGAGCGACACGAACTCGTTCTCGTACATCAGTAATCTACGGGTACGGTTCCCAGTGTGTCCCGCGACGCCGCGCACTCATGTTTCAGTGACATACAGCAACAATACAGCCTCGACCACATACCGACGCTATTCGTTGCAACGAAGTCTGATCTCGACCTCGCCTTGCAGGTAAGGTTGTTCGACCGCTGCGTCCGTCAGAAAACGCTCACGCAACGTGTCCGGGGTTCAGAGACACGAGGTGCAGCCCGATGTATACTGCCGGCGATTATCGCTTCAAGCACCAATCGCGGTGAGCGTACGGACGGGGCAAACGGCAGACGTGTTCCACGCCATCTGCAAGGTCGCGATGCACCCGTGAGTCGTCCCGCCTGGCCGCTGCCTACCTGCAGGCGATCAGAGCGTGCCCTCCTGCGGCGCGGCGCGAGATGTTGACACACGCGACTGGGGACAGGAACTCGGCCATACCTGGCGGCGCGGATCGCACAGTGTCTGCGGCCGCACGGCTGAGGACGTACATCAAGCTGGCGTCAGTGGTGGGCGGCCTCTCGGCGGGGCTGTATCTCGTCTATCGGACATTTGCACGACCGGCGGGTGCGCAGGGGTGGACGGTGGGCTCGTGGATCGCGTGGCTGATTGGCGGCGGCGGTGGTGGACGACGGGAGCTATGAGCGTGGTCTGTGTGGCTCATGGGCGATCGACACACTGCTAGGGTAGCCGCGCAGGTCCCGGATAGGGGTAGCTTCTGAGTTGCAGCTGATTGAGAGACTTGAGTGCGAGTGCTCGGACGGGCGAGGAGAGATTAGAGGGCGATCTACGGCCAAGTACTTATGGCTGGATAGGCGCCCGGTGTACGATTTACTTACTCGCGGGCGGTTCGGCTAGATCCGATAATCGACGGACGGGCGCACGGCGAGGGCGTGGCGTCAGCGGGCAACATAAGTGACATAGCCCCAGTCACTAATGGCTGCACCCACTATACCTCGCTTGCCTCCCTCCACCCCAGCTTGCCCACAACCACCATCTCCTGCCGCATCACCATCCGTTTGTACTCGCGACTCCGCTGACGATTATCACGTTCTCAGTACACGCAGTGTGATCAAGCAAGAGCCCTCTGGATAACCCCTTTCCCGCTCAGTAACGATACCCAACATGGATGTAGACTTGGACCCCGGTCAATCTACCCTGCAACCCGCGTTCGAGCCCCAACCGCAGGTGCCTCCACAGATTCTGGATGAAAACCGCAAGATGCTGTACGTGCTGCTTTGAAAAACAGGGGCGGAGGCGGCGATTCCGCCGTCTCCCGTAGAGGCGCATCTCCCGGATCGGCCCCACTGACCGCCTGCCCTCTCCAGCGATCTCGTCTTCGTGCAGGACTGCACGGGCTCGCAAGGGAGCTACATCGCGTCCGCAACGAAGAACATCGAGGAGATATGCAACCACATATATGAGTCCGGCAAGCTCCAGACGCGCGAGGACCTCCGAATCGGCCTCATCGCGTACCGCGACCACCCGCCGCAGGACCACACGTACGTCACGAAGAACTTTGGCTTCTCGTCCGACGTTTCGCAGGTCCACCGCGACCTCTCGAGCTTGTACGCTTCGGGCGGCGGCGACGGCCCCGAGGCCGTTACCGCCGCGCTTGCGGAGGCGCTCCAGATGGACTGGCGACCGAACGCGAGCAAGATGGTCGTGCTCATCGCGGACGCCCCCCCGCATGGCATCGGGGAGTATGGTGACGGTACGGATACGCGCGCGTAGCTTATGGTATTGGATGTCACTCACCTCCACCAGGCTTCGACGAGGGTTCCCCCGACGGACATGACCCCCTGCAGATTGCTCGGACCATGGCGCAGCAAGGGATCACACTCGTGCGTTCGGTTGTGCACCATGTTTTCCTGCCACTGACACGCCACAGTTCTTCGTTGCGTGTGAGCCAGCACTCAGCGGCTACTCTGTAGGCAGCCTGCTTTTGTTCTGGCGGAGCGCCAACTGACGTCTTCCGCAGTACGCGACGGATTTCTACCAGGCCATCACAAATATCACGTCCGGGCTTATGCTCCCGCTGACAACCGCAGATCTGCTCACACATGCCATCGTCGGGAGTGTGCTCGAGAACCTCGACATGGAGCGGCTCGTGCGGGAAGTCGGTCAAGCCGTCTCCCAACGGATATTGGGCAACAACGAGAGCGTGGATGACGTTGCGCGTGAGCTCCATGAACGGTTGCTGCTCAGGAACGAGAGCACGAAGAAGGTCGTGATTGAGAGTATCTACCGTGAATCCGAGGAGGCGAAGCACAACGTGAATGTGTACACACAGGCCCCCACACTCGCGGATGCAAGGCCGCATCTCAAGAGGGTAAGTCGCATCGATCTGCTAGTGCATGCAGTGTCACCAACGTCTGCCGCACAAAGGTACCCGGGACCCGGTTCACCGACAAGTACCTCCACGCACGGATGGCGTCATCACGATCGTCGTACTACGGCTCGCCATACCTGCCCGTGCGCGCAGAGAAGCCGGCGTCGCCCCCGAAGGCAGCCGTGCCCTCTTCCCCACCGCGGAAGGTCGTGTCGGACTTCAAGGCGTTCGGCACGTCGCCCACAGCGAGCGTGTTCGGCACCGCGGTGCAGTCCACGCCGTTCTCGTTAGCGGGTGGGAAGGCCGCGTTCGGCGCCCTGCGCAGCAACGGGCGGTCGACGGCGTTCGATGACGACGATGATGACGAGGACGGCGACGGGCGGCAGCGCGTCGAGCTCCGGGAAGACTCCATTTCGCTCGAGCAGGTACGTGATTTCTTGACGTTTGAAGGTTATCTGTTGGAAGGGCGGTGCTGACGGCGGCGTTCGTTGTGCAGGCAAGGCGCATCGCGATGCAGAGCGCGTGGAGAAGCACCCGTGTTTAATACGGCTCTCGTCGGCGCACTGCGTGTGTCCGCGATTCCCAGTACTGGTGATGGAAGCAGGCCCAGCGAGGCCGCGCGTCCTGTTTGTACACCATGTATTCCTACTACGTACGTAGCTCCTCGTTGATCTGCTCTCCGCTATCCACCAGCGCGCATGCTGTGGCCGGGTCCCGTTGCATTTTGCTGATTCCGTTCGCTTGCTACAGTTGAGTAGTAGTCCCCGACGAATCGCCCGGCGACCCGGCGTTGTGTCGACTTCCTTGTTTTCTCCGTTTGCGTTGATCCGCTCACGCTTGCAAAGCGACGTTGTGTTCATGTGTACGATCCCGATACGTTTGCAGTACTTGGTGTTAGTCAATACCATCACTCTACTCCACCGATGTACAAGTAGAAGCAGATCCTGGCGTAATACATGTCGTTGCGCACCAGCGGTAGTACAGCTTTGTGGCGTGGGCCTTATAGAGATGTCTACGAATATGGAGGCAAGTGAGGGGTTCATGACTTCGCCCTTTTCGCCTTCTTTTCTGGACGTTGTGCGTTGGAGCTGGATCGCTTCTTCGAGCTCTTGACGCTTTTCTCCTCCCCGGCCGCTCCCTCCTGGGTATCCATCGCCTCCTCGACTGGTATGGGCTCCGTGTGGACCTGCGCGGGTCGCGTTTGCCGTTCGTCCGCGGAATCTCCTGCAGCGGCCTTGCGCACGGCGGTCTCCTGCCGTTTTGCCTCCTTGCGCGCCCGCTTCTCCTCTTTCCGCCTCCTGCGCGCGGCCTTCTCCGCCTTGCGCGCCGCCCGTCCCTGCTTCTCGTCCCCGCCGTCCGCGTCGCCGCCGCCCCGATCCACTTCTTCAATGTCAACAGTGTTGTGCTTGCCCTTCCCTTTCGACTTCGACTTCTTCCGCTCCTCCTTGTCCTGCCTTTCGCTCTTCTCAGCGCGCTCTTTCGCCTCCCGTTTCCGCCGCTTCTTCTCCCGCTTCTCTCCATCGTCCTCCGCTCTCCGCTTTTTGCTCTTCCTGCACACCCGCTCCTCGCTTTGCTCGCGCGCCGACGACGCAGATGCCGCGGAACTGGAGGGTCCAGCCTGGCGCTTCTCCTCCTTCTCTCCTTCCCTCTCGTCCTCGTCTTGATCCGCGGCGAGCACGGGCCCGCGGTAGAACATCGCGTACAGCATACGCCGTGCGGCCTGTTGCTTCGCCACAGCCATCACGCTGAGCTGCGGAGTCGCGCTCCCGCTGGAGCTGGAGCTGCTCGCATGGGAGTCGGACGGGGTCGTCGCGCCGGAGAGGGCGGGTGTGCCGGCGACTGGCCGCCGGTTGGAGATAATGCCCGTCGCAGTGCGCCTGAGCTCGAGCGCGGGGGTCTCACTTCCCTCGTTCTCCTTCAGGAACGAGATGGTCAGATGGGGAAGATGCGCGAGGAGGTGGGGAGCGTACAGAGTCGCCGCCGTTGGACTCTTCGTCAGAGTCTTTGTGGATCTTGAGCTGGATGCTCACTGCGGCTGCTTGAAAGACGCTGATTACACAGTTATGAGTTAAGATCAGTATACACAGGATAGGCGATGTCTACTGACTGGTCCCAGAAGGGAAACGCCTCATCGCGATCCTTGCCAATCCCTGCGAGTGTTTTCTTCTGCGTGATGGTGATTGGCTTGGCTATGGCGCCGTTACGGAGGCCAGAGCCCTTCCCAGACCAGCCCTGTTTTACGAGATGTCCGTGTCCGTCGAGTGGCATTCTAGAGACCGAGGCAGGAACTGTGGTACTAATAGTGGGGCCCTCGCTCAAGGTGGTGGCGGCCAGAAAAGAGCAGTACAGGCCCACGTGATCACAAACACGCGCGCAAACGGCGGCTGGGCGCTTCTCGCAACGCGTCTCTGTCTCCCAACCACATCCTCAAGAACGTTCCTCCGTCCGCCTCTGCCCCCTCCATCTCTGCCTCAATGGCTAACGCACGCGCGAGGAAATACAGCGCGGACGAAAAGGAACAGCTTCTTGCCAACTTGGACTTGGAAGGTCCGTCTACCTCGCCTCACAACGGCATTCTAACGAATGACACGAACATGCCTCACCCGCAGTGGCGCACAAGGCCCGCCAGTTCGAGGACTGGCTCGCGGACGCGCTCGAGAATTTCCGCAGGCACCAGGAGGGCCTCATCTCGCGCATTCCGCGGATCGTGCGCAATGTCACGCTCAAGGAGTTCGCCAAGTACAATGGCGACATCCAGGAGTGCGTCAAGGGCCTGAAGCGCGCGCTACTCGGCACGGAGGATAATACGATTGATATGGGCACGCGTAAACGCAAGTGGATCGAGTCGCAGGAGACTGAGGGAGACAAGTCCGATGAGAAGCTTGCTCCCAGCGAGTCTTCGAGAGCGATCAAATCGGGTAAGGTGCTCCTTCCTTAGCGGCGGCGTTTTTGCTGAGCCCAAGGTCTTAGCGCGTACTGTTGCGGCTACTCCCAAGAAGAAGACTGCATCGTTTGCCGCACCAACTACTGCGTCAAAGACGCGTCTACCCGTCACCAAGACCCCAGCCAAGGTAGGTTTCCATTGTACCTTCGCGCAATCGGTATACTTCATCATGCGTAGTCCCAGGCCCGTCCGTTACAACGGGTACCCTCGGGCGCCGTCTCTCCCAGTCCACAGAAGGGCACGACCAAGTCTCTCCATTTCCCTCGCACGCCGTCCCGCTTCGCCTCTCCCCACAAGCCATCTCATCCTGTTCATCCGCCCCGCCCTGCTTCTCGCGTACCGTCTGCCACCACATTCAACCCCGTCTTGCCCTCCGAAGCATCGCACCCACGTTGGCCGCGGAAGAACGAGAACATGCTCAGCGTCAATGGCTCGCCACTTGCGAACCCTTACCAGCTGGACCTGAAGAATTGGTTCAAGGCCGTAGCCGAGGGCGATGCGCCGGACGCGGACGAGAGCGAGAGCTCATCGAAGGATGACGAAGGCATGTGCGGGCTCGGCAAACTGAGTGTACCCGGGGTGGGCAAGCTCAAGAAGCAGCGGAGCATCATTGTCCGTTCGGCATCCTCGGCGTCGAACGTCTCGCACGGTGGGCACTCGCGCTCGACCTCGCAAGCCAGCACGCTCGTTGCCTCACAGAGCGGGCTGGACAAGCGGACGAGCGGCGCCTCCAATACCTCGGATGCACCGGAGTCGTCAGCGGCGGGTGGGCTGGTGTCCGCCCTGGTCTCTGTACAGACGAAGGACGGGCACGTGCTTGAGTTCAACCCGTTGCAGACGTCTCCTGAGGAGCTCGACGCGCTGGAGGGCATCACGGACAGCGCGAAGAAGCAAGCAAAGGAAGATATGTCGCGGCTGATCCAGAACACCCTGGCACGGTGGAAACTCAGCTAGCTCCGTTCCCCGATACGTTCCGGCTTGTATCATCACCATGGATCCCCTGCATGACTGGATACTCCTTGCATTATACACTACGCAATCAACAATCTGCCTTATCACAGACGACGGACTGTGATATATGCATCACCGATTCCCCAAAAGTGCGTGCTCTCAGACGAGACGATACGCTCAAGGTGCTTCTTTCACTGATCCTCTCCCGTGGCTGACGGTTCGCGTTGGGCCGCAAAGATGAGGGCCTCCGCCTTGGCCGAACGAGGCCTGATTGTGCACCGGCAATCTTCAGGGTACCTATGCCCCTCTCAACCCACTGACTGACTGTGCGAGATGACGTCATGACTCACGACAGGAAGCCGTCCTTGAGAGCGTATTCGATCTGGATCGGATGCCCACTTTCGTCCACCGGGAGACTGACGTCGAGCGTTTGCAGAACAGACGCGATCGTGATGCTCAAGGCATCGAGCGCGAACAGTCGCCCGGGACAGTTCCTGTGGGCGAGGGGCACCCGGTCAGCTCCCCGGTCGTGCATGGACAACATGGGCGAGGTGCGAACTCGCCTTCTCCCAAATCCGAAGACGATTGATATGGGATCGAGGTCTGTCGGATCGAGCTGACCGTCCTTGATGAAGCGCTCCGGGCGGAACTCATCTGGCTGGTCCCAGACATCGGGATCGTGCATCATCTCCCTGCGACTCGTTCAACGGTGTCCTGTCTCGATGCAGGATGCACGGATGTGCGACGCACCAGACGTTGGCCATCACGACTGTGCCCGCGGGGAGGAAATACCCCAGGAACTCGTCGTCCTCGAGCAGGCGGTGCGGGAGGCCCATAGGGATGAGGCTGTGCCACCGCAACGTCTCCTTAACAATAGCCTGGACATAAACAAGCTTGTCCACGTCGCTATGGTCTGGAAGGCGAACTGGTCCCACGACCGCGTCGAGCTCTGCTTGGGCTTTCTTCTGAACGTCGGGATGCAGCGCGAAGGCGACGAAGACGCCTGTGAGAGCGGAGTGTGTCTGGGAGGTGCGCATACTCAGTCCCATAGTTTCATAACCCCATATGGGGGAGGACGCCCACCGTATCGGAGCCCGCTACCAGGGGAACATGTTAGCTGGACGATCAGCGCATCCGGCGACAGGACTGACCGTCAAAGGCGGTGCCACACACGGACTTCAGTAAGTCTTCGTCTTCTTCAGAGAGGCAACCCGTGGTCGCCGATGCCCTCGCCAGCATGCCAGCGACCACGCAATCGCGTGGTTTTCCAGACTCCTGGCGTAGTAATGCATGTCAAGCCGACGGCACCCCGGCCGGTTCATCGAGACTAGCACAGCTTACCAGCGCGATCCTTGCCTCGTCGAACGGCGCATGCTTTAGGTGTGTACCTGCAGCATTGCAGCTGGCAAAGAGCTCCTGAAACCCGGCACCGGGCATCCAGGCTGGTACGTATCGCAAGAAGGGGAAGATCTCGACGGCGAAGCGGCCGGGATTGGCAACCGCGAGAGCTTCGATCGCGAGATCCGCCAACCGGATGTACTCGTCTCGGTCGCCAGCCACGTCGATACCGTAGATGATCTTGAGCATTATGGCGGAGTACAGGCTAATTATGACGTGCCCCATGGGTGGGCCAGGTCAGTGCAGCTGAGGCGGGGCCGTGATGTGTAGGACCCACGACTACTCACGTTTTGACGTGCCGCCGGAGGTTGGTGGGCGACTGCACCAGTCTAGCCAAGAATCGGTACGTCTCCTCTTGCTGTACCTTCTTGAACTTGAGGACCACGCTCTGCTGGAAGAACTGCCGGAACTCGCGCCGTTGCCGTCTCCAAAACTGGTTGTACGGCATGAAGGAGAAGTTCCAACCGTGGCCCGATCTGGAAGCGGTGACCGCTGTTGGTACGTACTCTGTATATGCCCACAAGAAGCGAGGGACTCACAGCACGATTCCGATGTTCCGTGGCCGATCTATGGTGTTCGCACAGTGCTTTGTGAGGAACTCCAGCGCAAGCTGGGCGCTCCCGATGACCATCATGGGTTGCCCAAAATAACGGAGGTATACTACATCGCCTGTGGAGTGGAATCATGACAGTTTGGTTGATGTGTGAGCACCGGATCACCGCCCTAGTTGAAACTGACCGTATTTTGCACGTAGGTCGCTGTACCCGAGCCATGGCCTTGTCTTGGGTAGGTCACGGAGGTTTCCGATGATTGGCAACGGGGTGGGACCCGGCGGCAGGGGGCGTCCTCGCGATCGCGCTTTCCATGCGAAGAGGGAGCGCAGATAGGACAAGCAAAGGACCAAGGAGACCAGTGATAACACGTAGGTAGGCGAGAGGTTGAGAAGTTGAAGAATCATGGTGACGGGACGCTCATGGGTCGCGACGTTATGGCCCTAGGTGCCTTCCCATATATATGGATGCAAGGTTGTGCACTTTTCCGATATATTCGAGCAGGGTAGCGGCTTATCCTGGGCGGCAACTCAGACTAGGATGCGGTGTTCCCTGGAGAGTGCCAAAGATCCGTGTCAGCACGTGCCGAAAGCCGTAGGTACCGTCATCGGGTCCTCCTTGGAAGGCCTGATCTGGGCACTGACGTTTCCTACATCCGGACTCTGCCAAGGCATGAAACGAAGAGAAGTCTGTGGCGGAGGCTGCGTTCTCACATCGAGATCCAGGCAAACGGGTGCCTCCGACGAAAACTCGATCCAGCCCGTGGAGATCCCAGGCCCTCTTCTGTAGCAAAGCATGGGGCTCTGTGGGTATGCCGCATTCAGTTGAAGCCAAGCTCCGAATTGGTTGGCGCTGGATGTAGAATTGCCATCTGGTTGTGCAGACACGCCGCCTTTAGGAGGATCAAGGGGGGAGGGGGAGGGGGTCCGCGCAATCGACATGTCAGACACAGGCAACGCTTCTTTGTTACGTTCCATGTGACCACTGAGTACTGAGTCATGCCCTGCCCCGCAAGCCTGGGAATAATCCTCGTCACGATGCAACACCACGATGCTTCACCGGATCCGCGGGGGCAAGCCACACTGATGATACGAGTCAGAATTACTGACAGTAGAAAGGATCAACACACTATACACTCCATCGCCGGGCACAATGTGGACTTTCAAACCCCAGTTGCTGTACTCGCAACGGCGTTTCAACCGGCGTTTCGGATCAAGGCCTCCGCCGCGAGCGAACGAGGTTTGATTATGCACCGAGAGTCTTTTGGATAACTGTATACTGCATTGAGCATACAGCGGACGAGACGATGCTGCAGTAGACGGAGTTCACCATATGAGCCCGTCAGTGGGCTCGTATTTTATTGGGATCGGCTTGCCTGCCTCGTCGAGGGGGAGGCTCACGTCGAAGACATGCAAGACTGAGGCGATGGCTATGAAGAGGGAGTTTTGGGCGAAGTGCCGACCGGGACACATCCTATTGTGCGCATGTACACATCGTCAAGAAACACCTTAAGGGGAGCTTGGTGTAATAACTGGCCTTCTTCCGAAGCCAAACACGAAGCGAGTTGGATCGCGTATGTCAAAATTCAGTTTCCCATCCGGCGTTATGAAGCGCTCAGGGAGGAACTTGTCAGGGTCATCGTATACGTCAGGGTCATGTAACATCGCCCTGTGGAGCCCAGGTTAACAGATCATGTGCCGGACCTGACGCAGCGGAATGGAGGAAGGCACGAACCAGACGTTAACCGAGATGGCTGTACCGGCGGGAATAAGGTACCCGTCTAGTACGTCGTCCTCGATGGTCAGGTGCGGGAGGAGCAACGGCGCGACGATATGCCACCGCAAGAGCTCCCTGATGAGCGCGTTGACGTACACAAGCGTGTCGCTGTCGTCGTAGTCCGGCAGGCGGCCGGGTCCTACGACAGTGTCAAGCTCGGCCTGTGCTTTCCTTTGCGCATCTGGATTGGTAGCCAGCGCCACCAATGCAGCTTGGATCAGAGAAAACGACTGCAATGCAATGAAGAGGTGTGTCCCGCGTGGATTTGTACAGCAATTTGAGCACCCACTGTATCTGTAGCTCCTGCATATGGTCTCAGTGGCTCCCCAGGAACTAGGAGCTAGAAGGCACAATGTGATACTACTTGCCTTCGAAAGCGGTCGCGCATACATTCTTCAGTATCCGCTCTTTCTCTGGATCCAAGGTGTTCGTCGCATCAGAGCTTCCCTGTAACATCGTTGTTGCCACGGATGCGCCGCACGGCTCGCCCTGTTTCTACCTACGATGAGAATAACCATTTCCACGGCACAAGAAATATGCCTTACTAGCGTCTCTCGGATCTCATCGAAGAGCACATGTTCAAGGTAAGCATTGGCGGCCCTGCACCTGACGAGCATTCTCTGGAAGCCTGCGCCAGGGAACCACGCCGGTACGTGTCTCAGGACCGGGAGATATTCGAAGAGGAACCGCCCCGGGGCAGACGACACTAGTGCTTCCAATATGCCGTCTGTCCTCAGAACGTGTTCATCTTTCTCGTCAACGATGTCAATTCCGTAAAGGATTTTGAGAATGATGGCTGCAAGGTAGCTGGGAATACACGTGCGGCATCAAGACAGGGAATGTCAAAGTCGGGAATCAGTGGTAGGCATTGTACACTCACGTCTTGATTTGCCACGGAAGCTGCGACTGTGATTTGAGTACTCGAGCCAAGAACTTATGCGTCTCCGCTCGTTGAACATCTTTATATTTGGGAACAACGCCTTGGTGAAAGTACCGGTGGAATTCTCGCCGATGGGCCCGCCAATTCGACCCGTACGGCGAAAATGCGAAGTTATAGCCCTGCCCCGACCTGTGCGGCACCCGAGATCAGATGGTGACAGTCGACAAAGGTCTTGAATCGCACAGATTGACGAGGTTGAAGTGTGGCCTATCTGAGGTGTTCGCTTTCTCCAAGGACGTAGCCGCGAGAAACGCATCATTTATTATAAGCATAGGTTGCCTGAGAACTTCCATATACACAACGCGGCCGCCTGGGAGAGATATATGAGCCTCAATCTTGCCATTAAGCCCGTGTACTTGCCGTGTTTCATGGCAATGTCACGAAACCCTACCCAAAGTTTGTGCTTTGGCAAGTCGAACAGGTTGCCAACGAAGGGGAGTCGTCTGGGGCCGGGGGGAAGAGCATCGCGACCGTGAGTACACAATCCTAAGCCAATAACAACTGGAACGGTAGCCAAACAAACGCCAAAGAAGAGATATATGTTGTTGAAAAGCGGAAGTGTATCAGATAGTTCCATGCTAATGATCCCTGGTACAGCCAGGCGAGGGCGCCGACTCAGTTGGGTGACGAGTGAGGAGAGTTTGCGTGCAATCATATAGGCCCGGATATCCCGCCTGATCGGATATTCCTAAAGGGTGGCTAAATAGCGCGAGATAAAAAGCCGGATTCAGGTAGGACCCGTGCGAGAGGCGGACTTGCGAAACATGCACGGCTGCTGTGGAAGTTGAACCTAGTCAGAGCCCTTCGATAGCTGTGCCACGGTAATCTAGTGCAGTCCCAGTAGAGTATAGATCAATGGTATAGAACAGAACCTGCTACACACTATGAAGAGCTCAGAGGGGACATATGACAGAAGAGTAGGACCAGTGCGGGATTGCCAGCAAGTACGGTGGTAGCTCTTGCCAAGAACGAGTTTCTGGCGCTAACGTACTACTCGTTCGAGGAAGAAACTTTCTATATACAGATTAGATGGCTGTGCCAGATATGCTTCCACGTGACTCGCTGATTTGATTGGATTCGGGTAATCGACGCGTCCGAAAGTGCCGCACAAAAGCACTCTTTCCTCGACCGCCACCGTCTCTCTGTCGCATATCGCTCTGTATACCATGTCTTCTGTTTTTTCACTGCTCGGACAGGGCCTGAAGCTTGATACCCGGGCTGATATCGAGACCCACCTCGCCGGCGTCGACCCCACATTGATCGAGGAGATCCATCTTGGAGGGAACACCATCGGTGTCGAAGCTGCGCAGGCTCTTGCGGAATTTCTCGCAAAGACCACCAAGCTAAGAGTATGTGGCATATACCATGCGCTATGCTGCCGAAACTCACCCTAAAATATAGGTCGCCAACTTCGCAGATATCTTCACTGGTCGTCTGATCTCAGAGATCCCGCTCGCGCTCTCCGCCATCTGCGACTCTCTCATCGACAAGCCCACGCTTGTCGAGATCGACCTGAGCGACAACGCTTTCGGTGGCCGCTCTGTCGACCCTCTCGTCCCGTTCCTCTCCTCCGCGCGTTCGCTCCAGGTGCTCAAGCTGAACAACAATGGGCTCGGACCTGCCGGTGGCACCGTCATCGCCGAAGCGCTGACCACCCTCGCACAATCGCTCGAGAAGGGCCAGAAGTCCAACCTCCGCACCATAATTTGCGGCCGCAACCGGCTAGAGGACGGCTCCGCGGAGGCGTGGGCCGCCGCGCTCTCCGCGCACGGCACACTCCAAGAAGTGCGCATGCCCCAGAACGGCATCCGCATGGCCGGCATCTCCTCCCTCGTTCGCGGTCTCGCCGCGAACTCTGATCTGCACCACCTCGACCTCCAGGACAACACCTTCGCCGCGGAGGGCTCGAAGAACATGGCCGCGGAGCTCACTCGCGGCGCGTGGCCGCTCCTCCGGCAGTTGAACCTATCCGACTGTGTCATCGGGGAGGAGGGCGAGGTGTCTCCGGTCGTCGAGGCGCTCGCCAAGGGCCTGCACAACAAGCTCGAAATCTTGCAGCTTCAGAACGATAACCTCGAGACTGAGGCGTTTTCCCTTCTCGCGGGCGTCGTCGACAAATTGCCGCAACTGCGCAGGGTAGAGGCGCAGTGGAACGAAGTTGACGAGGAGGACGAGGGCGTTGTCGCGTTGCTGACTGCGCTGAAGAAGCAAGGCGGCAAGCTGGTGATGAATGATGATGACGAGGAGGAAGAAGAGGAAGAGGCCGAAGAGGTCGCGAAAGACGCCGCTCCTGCTGTCCCCGCGAAAGACGCTGCCCCTGCTGTCCCTGCGAAAGATACTGCTCCTACCCAGCCGGCCGCCGCCACACCCGTTCCCGCTGCCACTGAGGCGGAATCCAAGAGCATCACGGACAAGGCTACGGACGCATTGGCAGAGCTGCTCGACAAGGTCTCCATCCGGTAACGTCAACTTCAAGCTTGGGATAGAGGGGTTTCATGGAAGTTCGCGCGTCTTGTATCTTACCATCTTGCGAAGATTATGCGTTGTCGCACGTACACTCGGGTTCACGGCAAACCTGTACGCTTTACATACATCCACATCTACAACATGTATACCACTAGCGTTCTCGCTCTCTAGCATACTCGTCTGATCTATGAGAAGTCCATCAATAGGTATGTTCTAATGTCCTTCGCACTGTCCTGTGGAATGTTCTACACTCAAGCGTCATTGATCGCGGCCCTCGCGATGTCCTCCGGGGTTTTACGCCGGGCAAAGACGTGCGCATGCGTCAATTCGGGCACACTTTGCAGACGCTGTGCCCCGAGAGGGTCAGCATCCCTGTCCGCAGGCCACCATTGCAACACCGATCAAATTCAGTACGCACCGGGGGGTTGACGAACCACGCCGTCTCCCATTCGCGCTCGTTCCAGCGGCGCTTGACGAACGTCTCGAGCTCCTCACCGTACGCGCGCACCGCGCGCTCCTCCTCCTCCGTCCCCCGCGGAGAGCGCACGAGCTTGTCAAGCGTGACGCCCCACTCCGCGAGCGCGGGCAGTGCGTCGGGGAGCGTGCTCGGCGATGGAGGCGGGGATGTGGTGCCAGTGAAGCCCCACAGCCCGTCCTGGTAAAGCCGCGCGGAGACAGGCGACGCGGACGGTGGCGGGAGGTCTGGCGGCAGGATGGGCACGCGCGACCAGATCAGGCTGTGTTCAACCTCGGGAGGGACTGAGCAGGGCGTAAGCGTGGGTGTCGTCGATGGGGAAGGGAGAGCGAACCGGAGTAGGGCCAGTCGTTCATAGTGACGCTGATCAGCTCTGCAGGCATGTCTGCCTTGAAGTAGGGCGGTGCATCTGGCGGGAGGGGAGGCAGCGTCCTGGGCACCTTCGGGTCAAGCTCGGTGCCATCCGTGCTGCTCGGTGGCGGGGCGGAAGAGTCGGTAAGAGAGGATCGGAGCTGGGAGATGGTGTCTTCTTGGCCCCATTGTATACGGTAGTTCACCAGATAGTTGACTGAAGATGATGGGGGGTGTATCAGTAATGTCACTGGGCATGGACGGATGTGAGTGACTGCGCACCGATGGATCCGTACTTCGCCTTGATCCCCTCCGACCACGCCATGTAGCGCTTCTGCAACTCCTTGTCCCTCTTGAGCAGCCCGAGATCACTACCATCATAAATCTTCAGTTTCTTCGCAGCCGTGAAGACATAGATGGCATTCACCCGGAGTTGATGAAGGTCTTCAATTGCTTCCAGGTGAACTTCGCAGGGTAATACACCAGCATCTCCTCCCGCGTCGGGGGTCCCGTCCGTAGAGGGACAGTGGCAGGCGAAAGCTTCCCAGGCTTGATATCGCTAGGCATGTCAGTAGCAGCAGAGTACAGAACAAAAGTCAATGTAGTGTTAGCCGGAGGCAGCTATACGTGGTCAAGATTCAAGACGATTCGATTCGCCTCTTGATCAGACGTTCACGAAGTTGATCGAAGACGTAACGTGATGTTCACATTCGCGACTAGAAACGGAACACCTACACATTGTAGAATATAGGGCGTACGTACAAGATTAGTACTGCCAGATCAATAACGATGGGTACACTACATGTGCCGTTACTACATGGGATCCAAACCTCAATTTATACCAACAAGCTGTAACGATGTTGATGGACCAAGCATGAGCGGGATTCTGTACCAACATCTGAACTCGACAGACCTCACCGAGTTCAAGTTGCCCGATATTTACGTTCACCCCCAGTGCAAAATTTGAGGCAAAGAACATGCAGGAGAGGAACGGGCAAAACACTCGGAAAGCCCAGCAACGTGAGATTCATGACGCATGAGAGCCAGAACCCCCCAAGTATCGTTGACTGATCTTCGAGTGGTACTGCGGCTTTCCAAGGGCCAAGAACGCCTCCCCAGACGCAGGGAAGGACAGCGGTTGAGCAGCGACGATGACCTCGAGGGACGGCAAACGGCTAGCATCGACAGCGGTGCCGTCCATCTACACGGTGGTGACGCCGGTCATTGAAGTCAGTTCCCTCGAACAGAGCTGGGGCGACTCACCCTTCTGACCCTCCAACTCAACGCACGCCACAAGTACCGCCTCACCATCTCCGGCTCGAACGAAGTGAGCCAAGACCGGTGCACAACCGCCTCAGTGAGGTGCACGAAGCCCTCCGTGAGTATCGAAGCCTGTCGCCGGCAATTCGCGCACCGCTGCGGTGTGCTGTTCACGAACGCGTGGTGCGCGCCGACGTACGCAGACGACGTGTACCATTCGGCGGGATCGTCGGGAACGGCTCCCAGGAAGAGCAGGACGGAGAAGCTGCTGCCGACCTCGTGCTTTTGTACTCTAACCCGCGCGGTCCATTCCCAGAGGACGGCGGGCAGGAGGGTGCGGGGTGGTTCCGGGACCAGCATCAGGTAGTCTGAAATCAGCTCGTCGTCCGTTGGGAGCACTTCGAGAGCTGTGTAGCACTTCATCGCCGCAAAAGAGGGAGTGGAGAACGCGTGGAGGACGGAGTGCGAGCGTTTCCTGGGTTGTATGGTTGGCACCGACGAACTCGTTCGAAGAAACTCGCGCAAGGTCTCGGGAGCGTAGAGCTCGTTCACGAGCTCGGCTATATGGCGCTTGACCGCGACTTTGTCCCCCAAGTCTAGGCCGTTGAATTCCGGGTAGGAGTATCCCAGTTGTTCTGGACAGGTCCCAGTGACGTTCCGCGACGTCCAGAAGGTGCTCTGAGAGCTCCGAAAAGGTGTGAGGGCTGGCATAATGTTAGCATCGTTGAGGCCAGGGCACGCGATTCATCGACTTACCCGTATCCTCCCCAACCGTGGAGTGCGGGGGAATAGTGAATGTGCCGTCGTCTGCTGGCGCCTCGGACACCCAAACGTCCGGATGCAACGCCGACCACAACGAAAGCAGACGGTCGACTTGGCTATGGTGAAGTAGGAATATTGGATCGAACGCTGGATGGGATGGCTATGAATCTCGCTGCGACGTCATTGCAGGCTCAATACTGTCGTGTACTTACCGGCGTAGGCGGGATCACCCATATGGCCCGAACCACCAGCACAGTCATGCACTGCATCGTGGATGGCTTCCAGGCTGTTTCCCGTAATGTTGCCGTAGCCGGCCGCGTGGCAGCTGAAGGCGAGCCATGTGTGCACGCGGGTGAGGAGCCCGTACACCTTCGCTGTGAGATCCGCCTGATTTGCTTGCAGTACTCTGAAATCGGGCAGTGATCTGCCGTCAACAATCCCGCCAATGCAAGATCACTGGACGGGGTGGACTCACGCTATCAGCGCTTCCACATCGTCTGCTGCATCCGGGCCCTCGTGCGTCGGGTAGCGCAACGTGGTCGGCCATTTGGTGAACGACGCAGCGAAGCTGGGGTCGATGGGGCGAAAGTGGTAGCGGCGGAGGGGGTTCTCGACCCACGTCCGTCTTCCGTCCGGGACGGCGATGATGACGCGCTCCATCGAAATCACCTCTGGCGGAGGGACTGCGTTCTTTGCCCAGTCCCAGTACGGCTGGCGGAGGTCTTCGGCGGCTTTGCGCCAGGCATGCGCCTCGAACATGTATCTGCTCGCGACTTGCTGTGCATGTTTTTGCAGGATTTGCTATGAAGGCTTAGAATGAGTGTGTGGTAACGACCGATGCGACGTCGCCTGCATACCTCAAACAAGGCGACGTAGGGACGGTGCCATGTCGGAAAGAGAACCGAGCCATGCGTGCAGTATCCCGCCATCTCCGCGGTGGACTCCTCACCCACGCCATCCCAGGGTTCGTATGGGAGTCCGTGGATGGCGGCGACTTGAAAGAAGGAGCTTGGGTCGTTTTGCGGATTGTCCATCATCGCCCCTACACAAAAGCAATATGCGCCATAGGTTGCAGCACATGAAGGGTATGAAATTTGCCTACGCACTGAGAGCCTGGACGTACAACGAGAACATCTTCTCGTTCTTGACGAAGTCGTGAATTTCGATTCGATTAGGGGCGACAGCGTCGGCTCTGTGGCCGCTGAACGGGCCAGTGGTAACGATGGACGTTCGTAGAGGCATGCTGAGGCCTGTAAAACAAACGAGGTGGGGGAGGAGTGTTCAGAGTGGGTACACAAGAATGACACGGTGACATTGGTGGCTTATATCCGCACAAGCTCGACCTAGAACAGCTTACTCTTCCGCCGTGTAAGGCGGGCCCGGCCAGCTCAGGCACACATGTACAGGACCAAGCAAGCCAAGAGATGCGCGCCATTCGAGCCCTGGTGGTCAAATATGTGTTTTAATTCCAATCGCTCCAAGACGTTCATCGGCTCACCTGAGGATGATAGCTTGCGAGCAGCCCGATACGTTGTATCCGGACACGAACATGCAGAGTACAGAAGGCTCACTTGCAGCTGGCATTGCGTTAGTACGCAAGCGCTGGCCTGATACGTGGCGACAGCCATCCCAAATCGACCGAGACCGACTCGGTCCAACGGAGACAAGCAATGGACGTGAATATAGAGCGACGATAGTGAGCGGCTTGCCTTCGCAGGCATCGCCCCATATCCTCGATCTCGCGATCGCAAGAATAGTCAACGACAAAACGATAGGATAGCATAGGAGTTTAGAGTTAAGCTCGTACAGGTGTTCGCAGATTCCCTCCTTTAGCCAAGATACGCGCATAGATTCAGGTATCCGGGGCCATGCCTTCTCTGCGATCGCTCGCGTTCGCAGCGCGGTTTCCATGCATCAGGACTGATTAGTGGCTGTGACGAGAGCCGCCAACCCGTCCATAGGTAATGTCATGGTGGTGGGTCACCTCACCAGGGACCGGGAAGGGTTCTCCAGGCGGCAGGGTGAGCGGGGTCGCGAGAACAACAACTTCGAGGGACTTCACACTCTCCAAGTCCACGGGCGTTCCATCGACCTGCACGCATACGGATGAGCGGTGGCGTCAACCCTGCGAATAGCGCACGTACCTTCTGGACGCGCCAGTGCAGCTCGCGGGCCAAGTATGGCTTCACGACGCTCGGGTCGAACGAGCCCAGGCCGGAGTGCGCCGCGATCGCCTCGTTGAGATGCACGAAGCCCTCGATCACCATATCTGCCTGCGTGCGGCAGTTTGCACATCGCTCTGGGGCGCTGTTGACGAAGGCGTGGTGTGCGCCCACGTAGTTCGGGCTCGTGCGCCAGTCGGCCGGATCCTCGGGGACGGCACCCAGGAAGAGAAGGACGCTGAAGCTGCTCCCGATCTCGTACTTCTTCACATGGACGCGGGCGGTCCATTCCCAGATCTCGGTCAGAGAGGGGCGCGATGGGGGAGCGTCGGCGTCAGTCTCCGGCGCTTGATCCGCCTCCTCGCTCCCGGCACTCTGTCCCGATGCGGTGTTGTGAGGCGCAAGAGCGGTCGTGGGGACATCGGACGGTGCGTTGGTAGGAGATAAGGATGCTCCAGCGTCCTGAGGCAGGTTGCTGGAGAGCTGAGGAAGAGGGAACGGGAAGGTCTTGTGAACATGACCTCCATACAGTTCATTGACGACTTCAGCAATCTTCGCCCTGACAGCGTTCTGATCATTCAGGTTGAGGTCGTTGAACTCTGGGTAGGAATAGCCGAGTTGCTTCGGCGTTACGCCAGCAGATTTTACCGACGTCCAGAAGGTACTCTGAGTGTTCCAAAACGGTGTGAGAGCTGCGCACAATTTCAGCTCGGAAATTAGCGGACAGTACCCCAAGACAGTGAGCTCACGGGTGTTCTTGTCGACGGTGGTGTTTGGCGGGATGGTGTAAGTGCCACCTTCGGAGCTTGAGCTGTTCACCCACACTCCAGGGTTGAGGGCCTCCCACAACGCAAGGAGACGATCGACCTGGCAATGATGGAGGAAGAAGATGGGATCGAACCCTGAGGAACATAATGAGCACAAACTCGTAGTCGGCTGGCTTGACATATAGCGCTTACCTGCAACTACGGGGTCGCTCATCTGACCACCACCGCCAACGTCATCATGAATGCCGTCATGAATCGCTTCCAAACTGTTACTGGTACTGTCCCCATCTCCGGGGGTGTGATTGCTGAATGCAGGCCATGTGTGCACCCTAGTGAGCAGGTTGTACGTCTTGGAGGTAACGTCAGACTGTTCTGCCTTTAGCGTGCTGATCGATTCTATGAGCAATGGAACACGACGAAGAAGAACCACCACACCTAACCAAATGCTTCACGTCGTCCTTGGCGTTAGGGCCACAGTTAGTAGGGTGACGGAGGGTTGTCGGCCAGTGGTCGTACGGCGCCGGGAAACTAGAGTCGATGCGGTGGAACCGGTAGCGACGTAGAGGATTGGGCACCTGCTTCTTATGACCGTTGGAGACAGTGATCGAGACCGTGTCCAACGAGATAACTTCTGCGGGCGGAACCGTGTTGCTCGCCCAGTCCCAGAAAGGCTGGCGCAAGTTCGCGGCCGCTTTCTGCCACTTGGGCTTATGAACGGTGTACGTCTCCGCGATATCCTTAGCGTGCTTCTGCAGAATTTGCTGAAGCGTACCCTGGGCGTCAGCTTTTCTTGCCTCCATGCGACATGCGATACACATACCTCGAACAACGCGACGTAAGGGCGGTGCCATGTAGGGAACAAGACGGAGCCATGAGTGCAGTACCCATTTGCTTCAGCGGAGTCCTCGCCTACGCCGTCCCACGCAATGTAGGGTAGGCCGTGAATGCCCGCAATTTGAAAGAACGAGATCAAGTCTGTCTGCTTGGCATTGTACATGATATCTAGGTAGTCGAACCGCGGAGTCAGCGCTATCATTTCCGACGCAAACTGACTGTACATCGGCCAACAACATACCCAAAGCCTGGATGTACAAGGAGAACATCTCCTCATGTTTGACGAAATCATTGATCTCGAGGCGGTTGGGCACAGGGGCACCCGCAGTCGATCCGCCAGTAGCACCGGTAGTGACGAAGTTCAAGCGAGTCTGCTGCTGAGGCTGGGCCATGCTGTGCTGCGGGGTGTCGGAGTATAGCGGGGTTTGATGGTGGATCTCGATACGTTCGAGTGGTTCATCCTCCTCAGAGGCCTCGCAGGTTCTTCTCTTTATACGCTGCCGCGAAGAAGAACGCCCAACACGAAACACATACAGGTGGCGCATTTCCGCAGCATAAAGCACTCTATCGATGCTAAGCCGCTCTAAGGTCCTGGTGACCGTCGGCCATGGACCGATTCCGAACAACGCGTGTGTACCACCGGTTAGAGGTTGGCAGCCATCGGACACCTGCGCCGTTACTCGTCATCTTGTTCAGAAAAAATGCCTCTTATGTACGTACATAGGCATACATGCGCTCCCAGATGGTCACTGCGCTCGCCAGAACTACACGGAGAGTCGAGCAAGCGTTCCCACCGGGGAACGCTCCCGTCACAAACGGGGGATGCATTCCCCCGCCTACAGAATTGCGCCTTCACTCGACCGCTTGTGGCGTCGAAACTCACGCCAACAAGAGCACTAGTGCCAGGGTCTGAACCTCCGGCTACGGGTGACGGCAGCGCAGTTGCCTCTGTATTCCCCCCTCCACAGCATGGGCACTCACGTGCGGTTCGCTCGACGTCACGGTGTCCATCCTAGCGCAGCGGTGACTACTGAGGAAGCCAAGACACACCTGAACCCTGCATGGAGTCGCGGCCACCGAACGCTAAAGCTAAATAACGGTGTTTCGACTTCTACATTGGGCCCACACAAGATCCGGATGCCGTTGAGCGGGGCACCTGTACACGTACTACCACAACTCAACTCTTCTGCGCTGCCGGAGATAACGGGTTCGACAACAAAAGGGAAAACATCGAAAGCCTCATGACCAAAATATGACACATACTCATACAGCCAACAGAATCAGAGGCCGACCACCTCCACTTGGTCTCCATCCTCCAGGTCCGCCACTCCGATCTCCGTGTCCGACTCCATCCTGTCCCCATCAACGCTGAGCGCTGGTGCCTTGACAGCTGCTGCTTTCCCGCGCCCGCGCCCCTTCCCTACTGGAGCAGTGGCAGGGTACTCATCTTCCAGACCAGCCTTCCTCAGGAATGCGCGGACAATCGCACCGCACTTTGTCGTGGGACGGACGCGAAGGTGGATGTCCTTTCCTACTGTGCGCTCACTGCGGACGACGAGATGGAAGGTATCCGCCGGCTTGTCGTCTTCCTGCGGCGAGTCTGCCGCGGGCGAACCCGAGTCAAAAAACTCGGTATTGGAGGGTGACTGAGCACGGGAAGGTGAGCGGCGGGAAGGATTTTCGAGGTGGGGAGGTGCGATGGACTCGGAGCGCATCCGCTGTTTGCTCTCCTGCAGATAGTTGAAGGTGTCCCGGTCGCATGCCTCTGTATGGCATACTTGTCAGTAATTTGATGAGGCTCTCTTAGAGAGAACATACCTAGCTCTGCCTCCGCCCATATTCCTATGCTATGAGGAGTCGACGAGGGGAATACGCGCATGCCATCGTAGGATAGGACGACTTGCTCGTCACGAACGCTCGCAAGATCCGCAATTTCGGCGCACACGCGATGAAAGTTTTCGTGCTATAATTTATTCAGTAATCATCACTGGAGGGGGGGCGACTTCACTTACACGCTTCTGAACAATCCCCAACTCTTCTGAACGCCCATCAGGGTTGAGAGGGTGAGATTTCCACACGACCCTCAGCTTGACATTCTCTGGCCCCCCTCCCATTGGGATAGGAGTGCCCTCTCGTCTTTGCGCCTCTGCCTTCACGCGTTGTGCCACGGAAGCGAGTTCTGGATCCAGGACTATGGTATCAACGGAGTCATCGGCATATTCTGTGGGGGAAGGGGCACGAGCTACGATGCCGAGCATCGAGCTGTCGAGCATGATCAGTACGTGTAAACGTCATGGAGAGCGCTGTGACCTCACTTGACAGCTTGGCGCGCTCGCTCTATTTTCTCGCGCGGCAAGGCGGGCGGCGGAGTAAGGGAGCGTGATCGACTGCGTTGACGTTGCTTGGGGGGGCTCTGGCCATCCATAGGTGGTTTGTTCTCCTTCTTGGGAGCGAAAATGTCATCATCTGAGTCGGACAGGATGCTACGAATATCTCTGGTCAGTACTGATGAGGTTGGCGAGTCGACTGTATGCGGGTCAAGATACACAGCAATCAACACGCATACATGCAGCTTACGCTTTGAAGTCTGCAGGTCGCGTGTGCGTTGAAATGACCTAAGTACTCACATTATCTCGTCTAGCTTCTTCCTCGTCCAGTCCGGGAGTGTGCTGTCCTTCCTGGCAGGCCGCTTCCTGACCTTGCGGCTTCGCGCCCGGGGGGACGGCCCACTATCACGCTCGGAACTAGAGCTGTCCGAGCCTGCCGCCTTACGCTTACGGCGCTCCTTTTCTATGGATTCAAAAGGTGGTAAGAGCGAGGAGGTTGAGTTTGGCGGTCATGTCTAGGGACACGCGAGATGGACGCACCCTCTGCGAGCTTATTCAGTTTCCTCCACGTTTGCGCTGTGCGCGTCTGGTTACGCATGAAGAGCGCATCCTCATCCTCGATGCTCGGCAGCGGGGGTATAAGAACTGTTGTGGGCGAAGCGGCGGTCGCGGCGGACGATGGCCCGGGGGAGGAGGTAGGCGGCACTGCGGTGTTCAATGTGGCTGGAGGCGCGCGGGGACGCGGTCGGGGTCGTGGCTTCGGACGCGACGACATCGCGGTAACAAGTTAAAGACTAATCGTGGGAAACTTTCTCCTTCGCAGGGATATTGCTTGGCCACGTGGGTGGGCGCCTGTGCCGCGGTGCCGTGACCCGTCTACCCTTCGACTAAAGCTTCGACCTGGACTTGCACCTAAAGCACTCGTCTATCCTTCATCCTGATCTGCTTTCTCGCTCTTGGTTGCGTTGTTTATATTGCAACTACAATCGAACGTTCATCTGGTGCGAGCGAACGATGGCGGAGCCCCCTGTGATCTTCAAGCGGACGAAATCTAAGCCGTCTCACCGCGGCCGGGTGTCTACCCCGGATACGGACCCTGCGACCACGACAGGCGCAGAAGCGGACGCGGAAGAGACACCCAGTACTGTCGCGGCAAAGATTAAGAAGAAGACGCGGGCAAAGGTCAAATCCACGCTCAGCTTTGGTGGGGATGAAGAGGTGAGACGTTCAAGGCGTATGATGTCAGTAACCTCTGACAGATGCGTGCGTGCAGGAGGGTGGTGGAGAGGTGTTCAAGCTCAAGAAGTCCCATCTGAGTAGGAACATAGCGTTGAGAACTTCTTCACCAGGGTACGCAACTGTCCACCCCGCTATGCTTAAGTCCTCCTGCTTTGGCTTCCATGTACACATGTCTTACTTTGTAGTGTGGTTATATACCCAGTCAATTGACATTTTGAGACAATCACTATGTGTGCATGGAAGCCCAAGCATAAGGAAAAGATATGTGGAGACTGTTCTCCAGTGGCTAATATCCCACAAGTGTAGCACCCCCTCCCTTGGAACCTGCAGTAACGCAACGCACAACTGGCCCCATGTATAATGCCGCATACCTCAACGAGTTGAAGGCCAGCACGCCTTCTGCCCGCCCTACTCTGTCCGCAGAAGACACCGTGTCCTACGATGCGGATGTTTCTATGGACGTCGACTCTGCTACACAACTCTCTGCCTTGACAGGGATTGGTGAGTGTGTCGGATGAACCTTGGCCACGCTGTCAATCTAACTGGTAGAAGACCCTGAGGCGGAGGCAGCAATCCCCTCGGCGTCGTCGATCCTTGCTGCAAAGCAGAAGCGAGAGCGGTTGCGCTCGACCAAAGCGTCGGGAGGAGAAGACTACATCTCACTTTCTCTGACCAAGACGGACGATTACTCAAAGGGCCCTCATCCAACCAGCCGACTTGTGAGAGAGGAAGATGAACTCGGTGAAGCCGATGATGGTAGGTAGTTCAGAGGTGCTTAATAGTCTGTGGCTGGCTAACGGTCACCGTGGCAAGAATTTGCCGAGTATACCAGCGCGCAGGAGCGGATAGCACTTGGTAAGAAGTCACGGAAGAAGGAAGCTCAGAAGCGCCGTGAAGAAATGAACGAGATGATCGTCGATGCGTGAGTGGTTTACTCTATATAGCCGTTTACTCCGCTCATGAGTGCGACAGTGAAGAGGAAGATGAAGAGACGCGTGAGTGGGAACAGGCACAGCTCCGACGTGGAGGCCTTCAGCCAGAAGCTGCCGAGGCAGCACCTAAACCTGTGTATAAACCCGCCCCAAGTACGCCCGTGGCGCTACCACTACTACTGTTGTGAGGCGCGTACTGACAGTGTCTCTCCGCAGTCCCCGCACTGACTCCTATCCCGACGATGGGAGCTGCGGTGGCACGGCTAACTCAGTCCATGAGTGAATTGACAACATCCCACGCAGAACACTCTGCTGCCATGTCCAAGCTCGGCGAAGAGCAGCGTTTGCTAGAACAGCGGGAGAAAGAAATGCGTGAGATGATCGCCAAGGCAGAAGAGAAGCGCAGCTGGTTCACCGCATTCCGAGAATGGGTCGAGAGCGTCGCGACCTTCTTGGACGAGAAGGTTTGTCCAATCTCTTCGTCCATGCAGCCGGCCAAGCCAACAGCCGTGATCCACAGTTCCCGCAGCTCGAGAAGCTCGAAGACGAGCACATCTCCATCATCAAGGAGCGGGCAGACATGATCGCTCGGCGACGCAAGGCAGAGGATGAAGACGACCTCGCGCTCTTCTTTGGCATGCCACCACAGCTGCAGCCCGCACCCGACGAAGTAGACGACCTCGGTCGCACCGTGCCCTCCGCCAACCCTACCGCATCGCGTGCGGACCGCAGCTCCGCGCGCTCCGCACGGCGCCTCCGCCGGCGCGCCGCAAACCAGCAGAAGCAGCAGGAAGACGAGGGCTTCTCGACGGACGCGTCGCTCCCGCCATCCGACGCAGACGACTACCGCGCCGCGATGGGCCGGCTCGTCGCGGACGCACAGGCGATCATGGCGGACGTCCAGGCGGACGAGTTCCGCGACCCGAGCGTTGGCCTCGCGCGCTGGTTCGGGGAGTGGCGCACCAAGTTCGACGACATCTACCGCGGCGCGTGGGGCGGGCTCGGGATGGTCAGCGCGTGGGAGTTCTGGGTTCGCCTGGAGATCTTGGGTTGGAACCCTCTCGAGGTGCGTGTATGCGCGTACGGTCATTGCCCGCTTTGCGTGCTGACCCTCGTCGTCCCATAAGCGCCCGCGCAGCTTGGACTCGTTCAGGTGGTATGCGGCGCTGTACAAGTATTCGCGGCCGGTATCCGACGCGGATGCCGAGGACGAGGACGAGCCCGAGCTCGGGCCGGACGGAGACCTCGTGTCCGCGATGATCTCGACCGCGCTCATTCCGCGCTTCTGCCGCCTCATCGAGAGCGGCGCGCTCGACCCGTACTCCGCAACGGACATTCGGCGCCTCGTCGACCTTACGGAGCAGGTCGAGGCGTCCGTCGAGCGGCAGAGTCTCAAGTTCGAGGTGAGCTCTCGTATCGCACGTCCCCCTCATAGGAGCGCATGATGCTGAACCAGAAATCCGCAGATGCTCCTGAAGTCCGTTTACGTCGTCTTCAGCACGGCTGTGGCCGCGACCGAGGCAACCCTCGCTCCCTTCCTCGAGCTGAACCAGCCGCGTTTCGATCCTGCCGCGATCCCCGCGCGCCGTCGCTTTCTCGCCCGGCGGTTCAAGCTCCTCCGCACGCTGCTGCAGTGGCGCCGGTACGCGGGTGAGAAGTACGGGCTGGGCATGCTCGCGACGCGGTTGGTCGCGCAGAGCATGCTTCCTGTCGCGGAGACGGGCTGGGAGGTCGGCGGGGAGGAGGTCATGCGCAAGGTGCGTAACCGGCCGCCGTTCGTCCTGCGCGAGGGTAGCTGACATTCATGTATGCCAGGTCGCGCAGACGCTTCCTACTGAGTTGATGCCGCAAGCGCTGCAGGGATTGCTTCGGGCGTAGTGTTCCAGACCGAGTCGTCGTGTAATAGACGGTATGTACACCCCGGCAGAGAATGGGGACCGTGACAATTACGGACAACGTATGAAACGGGACGTGATGATCCCGTCCTCTGCAGCGCCATTTTAGGCAATGGTATTTTTGAATGCCCTGGTACCGGCCATCGTTCACACTGGACTGTATGCTGCCATATTCCGGGCGGAGCACATGCAATGATGCTTGCGACGCGAGCCGCTTGATACTCCCGTGCCCGGCTCATATTAGATGTGAGTTCGGCGGAAGCAGCAGTTCGATTTATCTCGAGAGTCTTGCGAGCGAGTGAATCAATTAGCGGGAGTTTACATCAGTTTTCACGCGCCCAGCAGTCGTGCCCACAGAGACCTCGCGCCACATCCATATGTACTGGAGTTCGTACAACGGGCACACTTTTGATCAATGACATGCAGGATCCGGACAACAAACGGGTGATGCACTCGACAACCAAATCTTCTGCCCATCCGGGTTTGCCTCTTCCCGTCACCGCTCCCCTCCTGCGCGACTCTTCCCGATCGGCACCCTCCAGCGATCCGGCGACATCTCTGACTGCTTGCAGCAGCCACGACCTGTGCTACATCGATCGCAGACCATCGCTCCTCGTCCTCTTCCTCCGTGCAATGGCACTCATCGGGGTCCCCGCCGATTTGACTCGCCTGTACCTTCAACCGCTTTGCCCTTGTCACGATCCTCCTCGGGAAGTCCTCCCTCGATCGAACTGGCAGAGTGTTGCGGGCTGGCGGAACAGATGTGTGGCCCCAGGTCAAGCTGGACCTCTTCGCAAGGAGTCACGACCTCCTCTTCGTCTCCAGACTCATCCCCGCTCGCAGTGCCGCCGCGCGAAGGGACGAGATCGGGCATAGCAACATCGTCGTCCGCCTTCGTCACCGCTTCCCTGGCGAACACAGCCCTTGCCGAGATTGGAGGGAGCCCCTGAACGACTGTGTATCCGGCATGAGCACAACGGACTGCACAATTCGAGCGCACTTGCCTGCCGTCGATCTCGCTGCCTCAGCGTCGGCAGCCTCACTCGAGCCTTCGGTGCCGGTTTTCGGTGCCAGCCCACCTTCTGCGACCGCTCCCATGACGCTCCTCGTGAGCACTACAAGGTCAGACATCCGCATCTGGAACGACACCGGCGTTCCTGGAAGTTCGAATGCAGAGTCGCCCCCAACGCTGTCAGGCCCTGGCACAGCGGGAGTCATGAACCCAGGGGCTCGCAGCCCAGTCACAGCCGGGGCCCAAAGGTCGGGACGCATAGCAGACGGCAGGACGTGGTCGCTCAGGTAATGCGCAGTGGTGTTAAACGCGGAAGCATCGGACGGAGCAGAGTGTTCGCCTGAGTCATGCAACATGCGATAGAGGTAAGCAGAGCCGGTTGAGAGCTGCGCAGGGTTGAGCGGGTCTAGAGGCAGAGAGAACACAGAAGGAGGTGCACTAAGGCCAGGGGTGAAAGCCTCAGGCGAGATAGGCATACACAGCGTTCCGAGGCTGGAGGGCTGCGGACTCCCCCCGTGGGTGTCATAGCCGATGGAAAGAGGCGAACAGGCGACCGAGAAGTCTGAGACAAGACAGTCAGGAGAAACAGAAGGAACCGTAGCTTGAACGGCAGGTGGGGTAAGATTCTGAACGGCTGACGGCAGACTTTGGATACCTTGTTGTGAGGTTTGAAGTGGACGCAAAGGCAGACTGAAGGAGGCACCCTGGTGAGCGACTTGAATCATGATCGGAGCTCCGCGCACAGTATCGGCAGAAGACGCCTTGGGACAGACGTCTGAGCCAGGAACCGGGGGGAAAGCAGTCAAACTACCGGCAAAGGTCTCCAGAGAGGTGTTCGACGACCACGAGTGCTCGCTCGAAGGAGACAGTGGGCCATGTCCAGAACTGCTAGAATCGACGCCGAGTCCGGTCTCCGCCAAGTCATTTTGAAGTGGAGAACCCCAGAGTGAATCTCCAGAGGGGCCAGGTTGAGACAGCGGACTGATGTCTGCGGAGTGGCCTTGAGCGGCTTTCTGCTTACTCGAAGGGTCGACAAAGGCGGTTGGCGCTTGCCCCTTGCCCTTGCCCTTGCTCTTGCCCCGGCGTGAGTTGCGCTGCCTCTTGATCCACTTCCGGATCCATTTCTCCTGCCTTCCATCGGGAACAAAAAAAAGAGCAGTCAGCCACTATACTGCCCCACACCGAGAGGAACAGTGGCATCGCCCGGCACACTGGCGAGCCTGAGGCTGGGGCATGTTTCAAGCAAAGCGAAGGGTACGGACGTACAGGCCGGTCTCCCTGGCCACGTCCTCGACGTCCACTTTGGTCGCGTCCTCGCCCGTGCGCGCATACATCGCGTTGAGGATGACGAGCTGGTCGGCATTCGCGACGACGCGTGGGGGGCGCGCGGGATGCGGCAGGGCCACCGTCCACGGGCAGCGCAACGTGTACGTCGTCGGCTGCGGGTACGCCGGTGGGGTTGTCGTCGTCGCCGTCGCGCCGGTGGAGGGGTCCATGTCGAGGCTGAGGTCGGTCTCGAGGTCGCCACGGGTGTACGGAAGGTGGACGTAGAGAGGGAACGTCGACGACGGGCGGACACGTTCGTCGAGCCCGCTGTACGTTGAGTGCGTGCGGCTGCCGGCGAGCGGCGCGATCACATGCACGTGTCTTCACATGCCCAACATCCATCGGCATCCTATTCTGGTACAGGCTGAGGCCCTGTAGGGTCGCGGCGGACGTGAGCAGACGTTCATTCGAAGGCGGACAGCCACCTCCCCACCGCGTCGCGGAGTCCAACTGCTCTGTGGCTGTGACAGTCAGCACCCACAGGCTCAGCGTGTTCTCGCCTAAACGAAGGCGAGCGGGAAATGAAACGCGGAGAAGAAGGCGGGAAAAGTTACCAATACTCTAGCAAGCGGTAGAGTACAATACGAATACAGCGGTAAGTCAAGGTGAACCCGCAACACCAGCCTCATCTCTACCACACGCACAATTTGCAGTCCGTCCTCCGCCCGTCCCGCGTCGAAGGCACATGTCACAGCGCTGCCGCGCACACCCTTCACACACCGTTTCCGCCAAGCTGGCTCCCGCAAAGCTGGCGGCGCGCTACCACTTACCCGCCATCCGACCAATGGCCCAGATGAGGCCGCCACCGCCAACGGGTACGAGGAGCACCCACACGCCGACGTCCCAGACGAGGCGCCGCCCGAGCCGGCGCCGCTGCAGTGTGCGTTCCTTGCGCTGCAGCAGTTCGTCGTTGTGAGACTCGCTCGTCTCGAGCCGCGGTGCGCTTGGATTGGGCGTCGTCGGCGGGATGACGATCGTCAGCGGCCGCCGGAAGTTGTGGATCGTGATGTGGATGAAGGCTGTCGACGCGATGAGTGCCGTGCTCGGGTCGAACTCGTAGAACACCATTCTCAGAGGGAAAATGATACGCACCGGGCACCGTGTATGTACTGAGGAATGCGAGGATAAGGGTGATGTCGCTCCCGAACCGTTCCATGGACGCCGGGAGGAGGGCTAGGCATATAGTGATAAGATAGATGAGGACCTTCGACACGGAGAAGTTGGTCACGTGGCGAATTGAGATAGGGATGGGTAGCGCAGGCGTAGTGATGAGGATGGCAGGGATGGAGAGCAGAAGGGTGGCGGCGTTCAATACCGCCACAGTCGTTTTGAGACTCTGTGAGGGAGGGAACTGTGGGCACAATGGTGAGTGCATATATGCGCCAGAATCCGATATGCATACCGAGGGCTTCGTAGTAGCGTCATAGAATGCAAGAGGCATGATGCCAGCTACGGCCAGAGCTACAGCAAGGAGGGATACCAGCTTGAAGGACCGCGATCGCCTTGGTTTGGGGGTCATGGGTTGCACAGTACCCTTCAAAGAGGCGTACAACGGAACAGTCCACCACGTAGTGAAGGCGAAAGCGACAGCAGCTGGTAGTCGTGATTCAGTCCATCAGTTGTGACATAGTCCACCGAGTCTACTCACGTAAACCGTGCCAAAGCTCGCCCAATGTCGCAGATTCGACAACGGGTACAAGCAAACCCTTGGCGTGCATGTACGATGTACAAGAGAACCACGCAACATAGGCCGCGATAGACAACCAAGAGGCATATATGATGCCGCGAGACCCAAGGGAGCGTGCAGAGTACAGCGGCGCGATGAACGCCGCGAGCACGAGAGTGGTGATCAGCCTTGATGGTAGCGCGAGGACGTCCGGGAGGAATGGCAGGAGGAAGTCGACGGAGACTGCAGCAACGCCCTGAACGTGCATTCCACAACAACCATGCAGGGAAGGGACGTACTTCTGAGGTAGAGCGCGGCGACGAGCACCCTCAGCAGGCCGATGCTGAACCGCGAGAGCAGCCTGAGCACCGCCCGCCTGCGCTCCTTGCCCCGCCCGCGCGCGAACGTCTCGAGGACGATCTCCTCAAAGTCTGACCGCCGGACGTAGCGCGCGAGCATATACCAGATCTGGCGCGTGAATGCAGAAAGCGCGGCGAACGCCGCCACCGCGAGCACACCGTCCCGCCGCGCGAAGCCGGTCTCGGGCACGAGGAGCGCACCGAGCTTGAGATACGGAGCGAGGAGGTAGAGGAATACGGAGAGGGAGGAGAGCGGGGGGATGGGCGAGGCACGGAGGCGCTCAAGCTGGAGGTCGGACTCGTCGGCCTCGTCGTCGTCGCTGGAGAAGTCGAAGGACTCAGAGGTGCTCGCCGGAGTGTCCTCCGCGTCGGGGACGAGAATGAGCGCAGCGGAGGAGTCGAAGCCGTTCAGCGGGGACTGGCGGCCGGACGCGAACGAGTCTGAGCTAGTCGAAGAGCGCGGGCTGGCGGCGGCCATCGTGCGGAAGAGGTGCTACAGAGCCGGGTCTGGACAATTACAGGTCGTAAACGCGCGAGGGCGATTTACAGGGCCGAGGAGAACAGGGCGGGAGATAGAGATGGGGCGAAAGGAGCGGCGGGGAGGGCTGCAGAGCCAGCCTGCGCGAGGAGGGCACTGTCAGCGGGTTGGGGAGGAGGAGGAGCAAGAGAGGGCGATCGCGAGATTCTGCGGACGGCATTCACGCTCAGGCTCTCGCGCAGGGCGACTGCGCAAAGAAGCTCGAGCCCAGGGCTTGGCCCGACCACGACCCCGCACTGCGGTGCCGCACTGCCAGGGGGGCGCGTTCCTGCCTTTCCTCCTAAACATACACAGCTCAATCACATCTTTGACGGTCAATCTATGATACACGCCAGAGTCACCGCAGTACTCAATGCACATCAACGACAGACAGCACATGTCCAAGAAACAGTACGGATGGTACGTAATCACCGGTCATCCCCCAGGCAATTTAGACAACTGACCATGAATGCATGCAGCCTCGGTGCCGCGGAAGCGGTAAAACGGAAACCCCATCGAAGGGAAGACCTGACTGTCGTCAACAACCTACAACGCAGGATCTTATCAGTCCAACACTACCCCGTAACCTAACTCTTGTCTTGCGAATTGCGGATCAGAGCCACCGCATCCGCCGACCGAGGCTTGATCGTGCACCGACAGTCTTCGGGAAACCTGCGAGACTCAACTTTTGAGCAACAGCTCCGCTGCACGAGCCGGAGGGAAATGTGCGTACGAAATGAACCCGTGTCCTTGCTCATAAGAGATCTTGACGGGCTTTCCGTGCTCGTCCAGCGGTGGGGCAATCTCGAAGACATGTAGCAAGGACGCCACGGTGAGGAACAGCGCGGCTTCCGCGAAATAGCGACCGGGGCAGATTCTTTGACAGTGGGATGATTTACGCAACGTCGCCGATGTCCAGTGCTGAATCTCACCTTCTTCCGAACCCAAAGATAACCGTAGCGGGATCCAAAACGTCCGGATTGAGCTCGCCATCCCGTATGAACCGCTCCGGAAGGAATCTCTCTGGCTCTGGATAGAAATCAGGGTTGTGCATGCATGCCCTATCACACCCGCTGGTCAATACAATCTGTCGAGGTTTGGTTGCTGGCAGCATGCGGCTCACCATACGTTCGTCACGACTGTTGTGCCTGCGGGCAGGAAATATCCTTGGAGCTCCTCGTCGTTGACGATGCGGTGGCTCACCCCGAGTGGAAGCACATTGTGCCATCGGAGCGCCTCTTTGACGATCGCGTCGATGTAGACGAGCGACTCCCGGTCATCAAAGTCGGGCAGACGGTGGGCGCCCACGACCGCATCCAGTTCCGCTCGCGCTTTCGCCTGCACGTCGGGGTGGAGGGACAGCGCGAGGAACAGGCCTTGCATCGTAGACACTGTCTGCCGCGAGAGTCATCAGGCATCCGACACGTGAGTCGTATATATTGTCAGTATTCACCGTGTCTGCGCCCCCTGATGACCATTTTTACCGTCAGGACACCGACGTCGTTGAATCGTGGGTGAAACATACCTTCGACTGCAGCTGCAGCGACCTTCCTTGCTATTATCTCCTGCCCCTCCCCTTCCTCTCCGCCCTCAAATTGGGACAGAAGCTTCGATACCACACAAGGATGTTCTTCTTCACTCGTCGGCTACAACAAACATTGTCAGCGTCAAGAGCCGGAACGTGCACCGCAGACGTACCGCTCTCTCCCTGACCTCGTCAAACGGCACGCGCAACATATACTCGCTTGGGTCCTTGCCCCGACTCAGCGCTCGGAGGAATCCCATCCCAGGCAACCACATGGGTAAGTGCTGCAAGAACGGGAAATAAACGAGCAGAAACTGCGCAGAGACCGTGACCTCGCGCAGGCCCACGAACGCCTCGTCCACGACGGCGACGTACTTGTCGTCCACGCCGGCGAGGTCGATCCCGTACGTGACCTTCATCACCGCCGCGGTGAATGTGCTGGTCGCCCACCCCAGCCTCGGGTCAGCGTCGCCGCGAACAGAGCAAGTACTGCGCCCCGGGGCTTACAACTGGATGAGCGCCTTGAGTTCCGCGGGGCGCGCGAGGAGCCCGGCGAGGAACCGGCGCGTGACGGCGCGGTGGATGGGCTGGTACTGCCTGACTGCGCTCGGGTGGAAGTGCTGCCAGAACGCGCGCCGGTGCCGCCTCCACACCTGGCCGTACGGCATGAACCCGAGGTTGAAGCCCTGCCCGAGCTACCCCCATTTTCGGTGAGCCCCGCGGAAGATGGGGCCAGGGAGGATACTCACAGCGGGATCAGCGGCGTCAGGTTCCTGTCGGACGTGTTCGCGGAGTGCTTGTCGAGCAGCTCCGATATGAGCGCCGGGGACTCAAGGACCAGCATCGGCTTGCCGAGCACCTCCAGGTACGTCATCTCGCCTACGCTCAGGGTCGCACTGAGAGTGAACAAGCTGCCGACGTGAACCATAGACGGCAGTGGGGAACGAACGTACCGTACCGCGCGCTGATGTCGCGGAAGCCGCGCCACGGCTTATAGCTGGGCATGCTGAGCATATTCCCGAGCACGGGCAGCCGCCTCGGCCCCGGGGGCAGCGGCCGACCGCGCGTGCGAGCGCGCCAGCGCGCCGTCGACCGCGCGTACAGGGCGACTGCGAGGACGACGAGGACGACGGCAGGTGCGTTGACGCTCGCGAAGGTCAAGGTCAGCATACCGAGCTAGTACCAAGTGCCTGGGGAGGCGCGTCGACTGTACGGGTATGCTACAAGATATATGACGAGCGGAAGAGAAGAGTGGCGTCGGTCCTGCCAACTGCCGGCCTCATGGACGGGATCATACAGCGAACAGTGTCTGGATGTTGACAGAGAAGGCCGCTATCTTCCACCAATGGAGTAGAGACGTGTTGGACGCGATGCTAGGCCCATCGCCCGGGTGAGTGCTGTTCGTGTCCTAATCGCCCCGGTTCAGCTCTGTGGACGTTGGGATCGAGTCATGTGGACGAGTCCTGCCTCCCGAGTAGGAGGTCGTTCGGCCTGTGAAAGGCGCTAGTGCATCTACTCTTTGTGCGCGCTTGACGTACTTGCCGACCAGTGGGTCCGTTCTTACTACATGCAGCGGCTGCCAATGATACTTGACAAAGAAGAGGATGTGGATGTGCCAACATACTGTTATCGAGGGTGAAACTCACACTCGCAGATTAGGTCGGTCAGAACAACCTGAGAGAAGATATATCATGAACGTCACCGATGATGTCGACATGGAGGAGTACGTACACTGAGGCGGCGACTTCATGCGCAATGCATGAAAGACAGTCTTGGCCGTGAAGCTGCACATTAAGTGGCCGAGGGAGAGGATGGCCGATCTCATGCAGTGAGGCTCAAGCTCTCGCTCGTAGTCACTGACACGGACAGACTCGACTCGAGCTTCGCTCTACACATTGAACGGAACCCTCAGGGATACCAATGCCGCACCGCGACGAGGCAGAATCGTCACAACCCTCGGCCTATTGTAGTCATACGCGGGAACAGCTACAGGGGAACGGTTGGGAATAGAGTGCTTTTGCAGTAATCTGGTACGTGGTATCATGATGCACGCGGGCCCCACCCTCGAGAATGCTGGCAACCCTCTACCGTCATTCCATGGCCCGAGATCACTGGATGTAGTACGCAACTCCGATCTCGGTGCCGAAGCGGCAGAATAGTGAAGACCGCGCGCCAAGGGCAGAATATGCCGTTTACGACATACCAAGCGACAACTTGCCACTGGCCCACCACTTCTATATGACGCCGCTGTCGTTCTGGGAACCACGGGTGAGAGCCACCGCCTCCGCCGACCGAGGCTTGATCGTGCACCGACAGTCCTCGGGATACCTGCCACAACTATCATGAGCAACAGGTACGACGCTCGGGCTACTGGAAGGCGCATACGAGAGGAAGCCATGTCCTTGCTCAGGTTGGATCATCACGGGCTTCCCGTTCTCATCCAGGGGGGGACCGACCTCGAAGACGTGCAACACACACGCCACGGCGAGGAACAACGCGGCCTCGGCAAGATGGCGACCCGGACAGATCCTGGCAGTAGGAAGGTGAATGTGAAGCCATCCAATGTCCGTAATGTTTCCTTACCTCCTTGCGTACCCAAAGACAACCGTAGCGGGGTCCAACACCTCCGCGTCGAGCTTTCCGTCGCGTATGAACCGTTCCGGCAGAAACCTATCCGGCTCGGGGTAGATTTCAGGGTTATGCATACATGCCCTGTCGCGTACCCGCTGCGGGTGAACCCACGGACTGGATTCCGGCTACAGGATGAGACGCACCAGACATTCGTCACGACCGTGGTCCCGGCCGGTAGGAAATAGCCATGGAACTCGTCGTCCTCCATAACGCGGTGGCTGACCCCAAGGGGGACAACGATATGCCAGCGCAGTGTCTCTTTGACAATCGCGTCGATGTAGACAAGCGAGTCGCGGTCATCGAAGTCGGGCAGACGGTGACGGCCCACCACGATATCAAGCTCCGCTCGTGCTTTCTCCTGCACTTCGGGGTGGAGCGACAGAGCCAGGAAAAGCCCCTGCATCGTGGATGCCGTCTGCCATGTAGTTGGTGAGTAATATGTGTACGGGTTGTCGTGTTGGTCAGTGAGTCACCGTGTCTGAACCGCCTGGAGGAAAGACATGGGTCCATAGTCAGTAACATGGAGCAGCGTAGTGGGATACATGGACACCACCCTCAACGGCAACAGCCGCAACTCCTCTCGCGGCTTTCTCTTCTTCCTCGCGCTCTTCTCCACCCTCAAATCGGGACAGAAGCTCCGACACAATTGAACGGTGGTCTCCTCCTTCGACCAACTGTGATGCGACTCAGCGTTCAATCCGATCGGGGTACACTTCACATTTGAGACGCACCGCTCTCTCCTTCGCTTCGTCAAACGGCGTGCGCAAAGTGTAGTCGCTCGGGCCCTTGCCCCTGTCTAATTCCCGGAGGAAGCTTGTGCCAGGAACCCACTTCGGTAAGTACTGCACCCACGGGAAGAACTCGAGCAAGAACTGCGCGGTAACGGTGACCTCGCGTAGGCCCAGGAACGCGTCGTCTACGATAGCAACGTACTTGTCGTCCGGGCCGTCAAGATCAATGCCATACGTCAGTTTCATCATTGTCGCGGTAAAGTTGCTGCCAACCAAGAGCCCATCTCTCCGTCAGCGATAGCCCGAAGTAGCGCATGGCCTCCACTCACAACTGGATCAGCTTCTTGAACTCTGCCGGCCGTGCGAGGAGGCCTTCGAGGAACCTGCGTGTGACTGCGCGCTGTATGGGCTGGTATTGGGCTACCGAACCTGGATGGAAGTATTGCCAGAACGCGCGCCGATGCTGCCTCCACACCTGGCCATACGGCATGAACGCGAAGTTGGAGGCCTGCCCCGAGCTGTCGGCAGCGCGCTGGGCGGTCAACACACCTACCAAACGTAGCGCGAGTCGAAGCTCACAGAGGTATCAATGGCGTCAAGTTCCTGTCGGACGTGTTCGCGGAGTGCTTGTCGAGCAGCTCGGACATGAGCGCCGGGGACTCGAGTACCAGCATCGATTGGCCGAGCACCTCGAGGTATGTGATCTCGCCTATGCGCAATTGCGAGTCAGCCAGTCGTCAGTGTGCGCGACAGACAATGGGTAACGGACCATATCGCGCGCTAATGTCGCGGAAGCCGAGCCACGGTTTCCAGGTGGGTATGCTGAGCATGTTCCCGAGCACGGGTAGGCGTCGAGGCCCTGGAGGCAGAGGCCTTCCGCGCGTGCGGGCGCGCCAGCGGCGCCAGCGCGCAGTTGACCCCAAGTACAGGGCGATCGCGAGGACGGCGAGGAAGACGACAGGGGCGTTGACACCGGCCAGGTTGGTCGTTGACATCCTGAGCTAGGATGGTGCAGGGGCTCGCTATGTGCCCCTGCGCCGGTGTGCAGTGCTCATATTTAATGTATGCGCACACTGTGCGGGCATGGTTCATTCGATGCCGGCCCCTCACGGTTTGGAGATAATGAGGAAGGTCAAAGCCCGTAGACAGAGGACCATCAATCCGAACAAGTACGCATGTTGGACACGAGGCTCGGTCAGACGCTTGCCAGGTGAGCATTATTCGTCCCCTGTTCGCGCCCATAGACTTTAAACTTGTCTCCGGTACGCAGACGGTGTAGGGAAATTTACATATACGGTTGAAGCTGTGTCCGTAAGAACCAGCGCCATGGGAATGTGCCGGGCCTGTCAGGTATTAGGTTGGACTGCCATGGCGTGGGTATATACTATCCGCTATGTGCATGCATCTGCCGTAACCGTGGACAGAGTGCGCTACGCCGTTACCAGGTTGTTCAGGGCGCCGTACGGCTTGAAGGAGTAGAATTGTACAAGCACTTGGGCTCATGCAACTTACAGCCAAGAGGGGGGGGAGGAATCGATCCTCTTCGTCAAAGAACATCCTTCTGAGTTGCCAGTCGGGCTACTCACACCGTGATTGGCCCATATGGCAGCAGCCCCACCCATTCGGTTGCGGTGAGGAGAGAAGAGGGAACGTTCAACACGAGGAGAAAGTCGCGGAGCAAAGCAACCTGCAAAATGTACCATTGAACAGCTGACAATGTAGGAGAGGAGCCTCATGAGATTCTCTTCATCCTATCGGCGGCGCGGTGGGTTGAACCATACATTATGTGAGTCCATCCGTTCAACGTGTGCACCTGACATACCTATTGTAGAAGGATGACGTGGTCGTCTGATCGCACGAGGCAGTGGGCTGTCAATGATGCTCTCGACTTACTGGGATTGAAGGGATATGATTATGCAGTATTGTGTTGAGACTCTGTGGACTGACACTGGCACAACTGAACTACAGAAGGGGGGGATATCAAAACAGCGGACGGCGTATCAAACCTTTCGCAATATAATGCACCTTAACTCGCATGCCATGCTCCGCGACTCATAGTGATTTCCATCGGGTTTCGTACATCGGGTAGAAATTAGAGGTGTGGAGTCATTGCGGAGGGGTTGCGAGGAACAACTTCAAGGCGACTGTGTCGCAGAACGGTGAGGAATACATAGCGCGTCAGAATGGTGCCGCAGCTCAAATGAGTACCGACGGACATTAGATAAGGAACCCTACATACAAACCTATTCAGAACCCGATGGGTTGTAGTATATTCGCCTCGTCCACCGCCGTCTCCTCGTCATCGCGCCTGCGCTCCTCCATTCTTCCAGAGGGTAGGGATGCGGATCGAGCCAGGAATCGTTCGTGTAGACCCATCCATCTGCAATGGGTCAGTCCACTTCCCGTCAAGGTAAACGTACGACAAGAGCTCACGGACCTTCGTCCGCACTGCCCGGTGCGACCCATGAGCCCTCCAGATCAGGTCGCCAGTCCTCCGTTTCGACAAAGAACCAGCCCGCTCCGAGCGAAAATGTGAGGTTGCTGCTGCAAAGGTAGGGTGTCAAACCCGAACTGCCAAGACGCTCGGCCGACAAGTATAGGACCGTGCTAACCTCACTTCGCCACTGCCGTCGTCGGATACTCCGCTCCATCCGTCCCGTCCTCGGGTCCACGACCGGCGCTCTCCAGGCTTAAGGTTCGTCTTACTCCAGGTTCCTTCTGACTTGGCGTTCTCTTCGGGACCGCCGCTGGTGCCGGGCGCCCAGCGTTCGTTCTCCCACAGCTCGACCTCGCGGAGCTCCGTATGCCAGTGCTTGTCCTCCAAGTTGTCGTTATCGACGACGCGCAAGGCACGGAAGCGGAGGGCGTTCAATATGGGATGGAAGCCTGATTGCAGAGTGGGGAGCAGATAGTTCTGTGTGAACGGGTGCGTGATCAAGAAGGGGACGAGGCCGAGCACAAGGCACGTTGTACGCATCGGTAGCATGTTCACCACAGGTATCATGAGCAGGAGGCTAGCCAAGACGAGCGACAGGATTGTCCCGGTGTACGGAGAGGAGTACGTCAGGTAAGGCACGAACTTGACAGCAAAGTCGTGAGCGTCGGAGCTATGTGGTCAAGTGACTGTCAGTAACTCTCTCTGCGGGCGAGATAGGTGCGACGCACACCGAGCCCATCAAGTTCTGGATAGCTTGGAGGTTTGCGAGCCAGTCCGCACTACCTTCACTCGGTTGCGTGGGGGGCATCGGTTGTGTCATCTTCGGAATTGACGCATCCAGAGGTTCTCCTTTACGTATGGCGGGGTGCGTAGCAAGTAAAATGCCCAGAATGACAACATGCGGTATCAGGAAGATGAGGCGCGGGAAGTAACCTAGTGTGACGTTCATCGTAAGTCTCGCGGTCGGCGTGAGGAGGAACCGATCTCACATAGGAAAGCGTATGCGGCCATCCATACTACGGTGTACTTCCAACCACGTTTCCACATTATAATCTCCTCTATCCTGTCTTGTAGCCAAAACACTGGTCCGCTCTTGGCCACGAACCGTCGAAAGTTGGTGGTGGTTATGGACATGGAGAGAGGGTCCCGTGTGCTCAATAATCGGAGGGCACCTTTCTTCCCGGACTCCACACGGGGGGTAGTGGGCATGTTCGCTGGGAGTTGCAATGCAGAGGTGAGGAGCATGGAGGATAGGTTGGAACCTGGTTTGGAGGGTGACATCGGTGGGGCAGGAGCCACAGACTTGCGAACAGGCGAGTGCTCTGGACGAGGAAGAGAGGTTACAACCTTCGGAGCAGGTCGTAGGTCATGGTTGGACAGTTCTGAACGGAGGCGTGTAGCATAAGAGGGTATCTCGATATAGTTCAGAGTGGCCATCCTGTGCCGTCAACAGCACTACGTTGCGGCTAAGGGCACTTTGAGCGTGATTCTATCGTTGTGGGTGGACCGAGGTCGTACCGACCGCAAAGTGCACTACTGGGGCACCCCGGTGAGCCCAAGATGTAACATGCATAGCAGCAACATAGCTCACCAGATACAAGTTGGCTAGCAGGAAGTCACGCCAAGTGACCCAGTGCTCGATCGCTTGGAGTACAGGGATGCGTTGAAGAGGGCAGGTTGGATGTGAGGTATCCCGAGGATGGTGGTACAGGTGCAAGGCGTCGTCGTTTGAGGAGGACGCGATCGCACGACGCGCTTCCCCCATAGTCGGTGCGCACGGGGAACTTCGTATGACGCATGTGATTGGCTGAACTCGAGAAGCGCGTCCGGTAGTATGGCGCGCGCCAGACGCGATCCTGCGCTTGCCTCCAGCCGCGGTCGTTCTCTCTCGCTTTGGTATCCTCTGGGCTTCTGTCCCTGGTCTCTGCGCGAACACACGTGTTGGGCTACCTTTTATACTTTGAATACTGCCTGGGCCGCAGGTTCGTGTTCGTTTGAACACCTCGCGCCAACTGCATGGCGGTACCACTCCCTTCGCCTCATTCTCTCGCCCACCGCGCTCGGCTTGCCACACTCATTGCGCAATTGCGTCCCACCAACTTTCGCGCACCTTTGGCAAGACTGGAAGCGCACCGTATCCCCACGTTATGGACTTTGTACCGAGGGATCATGCGCGACTCCCCTACGAACACTGTATGTCCCTTCATTATCCACGTCGATGTATCGAGGCTTGTCGTCCTTCCAAAGTTGGACGATGGAGAGATGCTTTCGAAAAGTTTGTAATCTGCACCTCAGGACGCGATGACTGTAGGATTGCTCGCTAACGCCCGAGCCGTCAAGATTAGGTCGCATATGCGAGACTTCTTCCGCGCGCGCAAGTCCATCCGTGCCCAAGGCGAAGTTACGCGCGAGCTAGCGAGAGCGTATAACGTATGCCATCTGGAGAATAGCCTCATGGCTCTTGCTAACCAGTATGGCAGCGGTGGGACGTCTTCAGACGAGCAAGAGAGGGCGAGGTGCATGCACAATCTGTGTGCTCGCGCTATGACAAGATGATCGAGAACGACATGCTACAGCGTAGAGCCGACCGTGTCTATCACGAGGAGCTGGTACGTCCTGACATTCACACTTCTCCATTTCGGGGTTTCACACATCATAGGCCTGGTACGAACGCATGCGGCACCGTCCCATCATGACGGGGGCGTACCACAAGCCATCCTTGTTCAACAAACCCCTCCCTCGACTATCTCCCCAGCCGGTACATATCACCGGTATGATCAGCGCGCGGCGGAAAGCACGCGCCAATCGCATGGCGCGACAAGAACTATTGCAGGAGAACTTGGCGCTATTGGAATCAGAGCGGAAGTTCGAAATGGGATTGGCAAGGAAGTCCGCGGACGAGGGCGTTCCCTCCAAACTCGTCTATAGCGACGCATATGCACAATGGCGTACGCGCATTCTAATATCACCTCCCTATGTCCTCGCCCTAACCTGGCGGCCTACAGGCGATCCAATACACCAGGACCTCCGCGAACTGTCGCAGAGCTTCGAATTGGAGAAGGAGCGTCTGAACACACCATACACGCCCGAGATGCTCGAGGAGATCAAAGCTGCGCGACGCGAGAAGGTCGCGAACAAGACGCGCGAACGCGAACGCGAGCGGCGTGGCGAGATGACGAACCGCCTGGAGAAGCAGATGCGCAAGAGCCCACCGGCACACGTCCTCGTCAAAATGTCCCATAAGCGGCGGCACATGGACGCCGTGACGCGGGGCGTGAGTGAGGTCGGGTACGTGGGTGAGGTGAAGCGTGCGCTTGGATTCAAGCTGCGTAACCCGGAGGCGTGGAAGGCTGAACTGGGTAAGCCGGAAAATCGGGAGTTGTTGGATCGTATGGCGCAGGAGATTGAGGAGGAGAACGCTCGCCGCCAAGTTGACTTTGCCGAGAGCGGCGACCATGGGAAGGGCTCATGACCTCCAAGATACGGCCAGTGGAGGTGATGTGTATCATCCCTCAGCATGACTATAGTTTGGCCCCAGCCACTCGTTTGTCGCAGATTCCGACGAGCTTGTCTATCAATAAGTTTTATGCGGGCAAGCCCTAACCAGAATGGCACAGCATCGATTTGATTGCGAAGTGTTCTGCGCGTCCTCTTCGTTCTCCGATACGCCCGGAATGACTTACTCCAACAAATTTCTGGGTAGTGTCGGTAATGCTGTTGACGAGCGTTGCGCGCGAGCATCGCGCGAGTCGCGCAAAGGCTGGAAGGATCGCGTCGATGCTGTCAAGGGTCCAGCCCAATATGGTGGAGCGATGACCGTATTTGGTGGAGGTTGGTGTTATGGGTCCACAACAAGCTTTGACATCACCATGACGCATCGGGATCCGCCCTCACCTCCCCTTCGGTATAAGAAGACAACCTCGCCGCGGCGGAACAACAACAACGCAGTCACGACTTTCACGAACCAACACACTCGCACCCTCCGCTTCTCATCTCGTAACCTCTCGTACCACATACCATCATCATGTCCGGCCAGTCAGACTCGTCCCACCTCCGCCGCCACGACCTCGCCGAGCGCTCCGCAAACTCGAAGACGGACGAGGCCCACACGTTCAAGAAGGCCCACCAGACCGTCGACCGCCCGCAAGTCACGGAGCGGGACATTCACGAGGAGTACATCCAGGACCCTCCGAGAGTCAGTACCGACCGCTGCTCCGCGCCGACTCGCGCATACTGACCAGTTTGTATGCGGGATCAGAACGCCCCTTTCGAGCCTAACACCGACCGCCAAACGCGGGGTCTGAAGGAGGGTGCGCGGGAGGAGACCGACCCGAAGCAGGACGGCGTGCTTGGCAACCAACCCACCGGGAAAGAGCTGAAGCAGTCCGCGCTAGAGTCGTTCACGACGGAGAGCTCTATTCATCCCGGCAACCCGTCATCATGAAGTGCTGTATCGTTAACAGGACTGTTCCGACCGGAATTCGTGATAGAAGCAATTCCCTTGAAATCATGTATCAGTAGACTCTCCATTGTTGCGTTTACCTGTTAACCGATGTTGCTGCACGTACAGGAGGTGCGGGGTCGTACCTCTGAGAAATGTGAGGATCATCATGTTACTCCCAGACGGTAGAGACATTGGCTACTGAACTTGCTTGCCGGTTCCATTTCGAATGTTCGAAAGTCCTTCAGAACGAATGTACTTCTAACTACCCACGTCAATCATGCAACAACTCCTGGTCTCCTCTGTCGCCTATGCGAAAGAGGTGGTGATGATCTGTGGTTGGGTGTGGAAAACGTTACGTTAAAGGCTTCCCCTATATGTTGCACGGGGAGAGGCAACAAAAGTTTAGCCTGACTGCATTAAGGGGGAATCGAACCCCCGGCGGGTCGATGGCAACGACCCAGGTTACCACTACCCCATTAATGCTTGCACACTGTGTAAGGCACCACTGCCACTGAGTGAGCTGCCTTTGGTTGGCAGGGCTCAGGGAAAGCGGGAAAGCCCAGCACGGCAACTTCACAGTATTCAACAACTGTCTGGTCCGTGCACGCTCGGTGTGGTATAAAGCCACCTCCTAGACACAGTGGTTTCCTCACCACTCTGGCCTTATTGGCTTAGATCAAGTGTAGTATCTGTTCTTAATAGTTTAACCACTATTATGGGGGCACCGCCCCTATTTCTGGTTATCTAATTTTTGCCGCCCTTGTCCCTTGGGCTTTGCTTGCAACCCAGGGGCGCGATAACCTTGCCACTGTAGTGTTGGCTTGTGTTGTCGGGGGATCTTCGTTCCTCTCCTTCTTTTTGGTGCGCCTTTGGGAACGGCCAGTTGGCCGGACTCTCTGCGGGCCAAATGGATTGAGAGTTGCTTCTATTGAAATTATGTTTGTCTTGTGTGCTGATGTGTGATTTGTTGTTGCATGTTGTTGATCGGTCCTCGAGTATGTATACTGGGTGTAATGTTACATCAAGGCTTCTTTTGGAAAAATCAATAGGACGGTTTTAAGGGACAGCTCACCTGGCGTCGTTGAGCGGCAATAACCTGCAATGAGTGAGCAGCGAAAGTGGACATTTCGGAGCGCCCACGCAACGGGAGTAACCCGGAGAATCAGTTCCGCTGTCTATTTCTGGCGCTCCGCGTTGTACGTCGCACACCCGTTTGCGAAGCGCCCGCAAGAACGCGCACAAGCTGCAGCCACCATGTCCTCTGCCGACCCCCAGCGTTCCGACAACGCTGCCTCCCCCGACTCACCACCCCCGCCCAAACCATCTTCGCCAAAGCGCGTCGTATACCAAGTTGAGACAACCGGGAACTACTGGACCGACGTGAAGGAGGCCGTGAAGGTGCGCCCCCCGCCCCCGCCTCTCCTGCACCGTGTGTTGTCTGTCTGAACACGCCGCCGCGTTCGCCGCAAGGAAGAGGATATCCGTGCGCGATGACCTGTCACATATTAACGAGATCCCATGCGCGCGCAACAGCCTCCTGAGTGGGATCGCGAGCGGCGTCGGGGTCGGTATCATCCGTGGGATGTCTACCAGTACGTGTCCGGCACAGTGGTCCTCAGGTTTGGCTTGGGTGGACGCTGACCGGTGGGGCTGACAGGCGTGTTCGCCGCGTCGAACTGGGCTGTCGGGACGTTCATGCTGATCTCCTTGGGTACCTGGTGCGTGTGTTCCTACTTGCCTCGTAACGATTTGCACTCGTTCACACGGGCATAGGACGATATGCCAGAAGAATCTGGAGGAGGAGCGGCGGCGGATTCAGCAGGTCATGGAGGTTATGCCGAAGCAGCTCGCAAAGTCGAATAAGAGCTCAGAGTCATCCACAGAGCAGAAAAGCACTTGATAACTTAGTACATACGGGTCTGCGCCGTGTCGTCGGTGCATGCTGACCCGCCCTACGCTGCCACGGCCGATGACCTCAAAACTCCCGTCATAACTCTCGCGGAGTGGACTGACCTGCACCATCAGGTTTCAGACTGCAAGTAACCGCTCTAATGGATACCATTATATGTACTACACGAATATACGTTGCTTCTCATACACAACTGCCCAACAAACCCGGCCCTGGAAGGTAGCGCGTGCATTCACTAGAAGTATTCAGGGTGGCCCCACACCTCTTTACTCCAATTCTCGACAAGCTCAGGGTCGTCTCTGTACTTCGCCTGGAAGTCGGAGAAGCCGCCACGGAGGACGAGGACTTGATGTGGAATGTCCTCGCCATCTCCCTCGAGTTGGTCACGGGCCTGGGCGTATATCCTCGCGGCCTTGGGTCCGCTGCACCATTTGTGAGTGCGGGAAAAGACGAGTTGAGAGAGGGGCTGACGTACCGGACCTGAGAGAGAGCACAATGGAACACCACGGTGGGGATGTCCTTGGTTCTCTCAACCAGATCGTGCACATGCACGTAGAACTGGCTGGAGGGCGCGTTCTGTGCGCCCTTGATGTTCCCGCCTGCCCAATCGTCGTCGCGGACGTCGATAACGCAATAGTCCTTGCCAGGGACTTTGTCGCTCTTCATGATTGCAGCGAGCTCCTGCAAAGCGTTGATGAGCACGGGATGGATGGAGCGTGTGATGGGTGTCGCGACTCACGTCTGGGGAGATGTACTTGAACATCACGGGGTGCCGACCGTAGGCGAACGAGGCGACTGGACGGGAGATGGGATCGAGACGAGGCTCGGCGCAGGACTGGGACTTTGAGAGGAACGGGTTGGCACGGAAGGCAGAGGGACACGCTCGAAAGCGGGAGAAAGCGCGAGGGGAGGAGCGCGAGAGGGCTGCGCGCATCCCAAATCGGGAAGGGAGACACCAGGAAGGATGAGAAGCGCGTGGAAAATAGCCGAACGAGTCGCAGAGCAGAGGCGTCGCGGACGGGTGCACGCGCCGAGATCCGGGTGGGAGTGCGGGGATTCTAGCTGGGCAGCTGAGCACGGAGGGAGACTAGTGAGCTCGCCAGTCGGTCATCGATCCTCTCGCGAACCGTGGACGTGCGGGAGGAGTGGATCACTGCCGGGCGAACCGCGTCGCGTTGCCTACAGACGCGTCATACGGAGCGCGCGGAGAATCTAGGAGCACTGGACACCAATCAAGCACAGCGCAATGTAAAGGCACAGCCCTTCCGTACGTGGTAGTCCAGCCAGAGCAGCGAGAGCGGGCAGGGCGTGCATGATGGGCGTGCAGAGAGAGCCGAGACACGCTCAGCTCGCTGGGGTTGGTCTGATCACGGTGCTGGCCTTTCACGAACGTGAGCGTCGAACGCGTGCGCGATCCGGGATCTTCCGGCGCCTTAAAGCGTGGCACGTCCCCAACGTTTCGTGCCAACGTCACTACTCCTCTCGCCATGTCTCTCCCTCAGCCCGTTCCCCCCTCCTGGAAGGTACGTCTCGCGCGTCGTGCACGGCACACACGTCGCTCATGAAGACATGCGTGCGTTCAGGACCTCGGCAAGTCGTCCAACGACTTGCTTGGCAAGGACTACCCTACCAGCAACGTTGCGATTGAGGTCAAGACGTTGACGCCCTCCAACGTCGCCTTCAAGGTCGGCGGCACTCGCGACACCAAGTCCACCTTGATTGGTGGCGACATCGAGGCCAAGTTCTTCAACAAGCCCCACGGTCTCGTCTTCACACAGACCTGGACGACCGCCAACATCCTCAAGACTCAGATTGAGGTTGACAACCAGATCGCCAAGGGTGTTAAGCTCGACCTTCAGACCGCGCTCACCCCCGACACTGGTGCGAAGTCTGCGCTGTTCACCACCACCTACAAGCAGCCCGGCCTCCACACCCGCGCGTTCCTCGACGTGTTCAAGGTACGTGTTTCCGCCCCCTGATGACGTGACATGGCGCGCTCACCTGACCTTGTCTCTCGTTCCGCCTCGCTGCATTCGTTAGGGCCCCACCTTCACCGCTGACACTGTCATTGGCCGCGACGGCTTCCTTCTCGGTGCTGAGGCGTCCTACAACGTCACTGAGGGCAAGATCACCAAGTACGCGACCGCGATTGGCTACAGCGCGCCCGAGTACGCCGTCACTCTTCATGGTCTCGGCAACCTGAGTACCTTCGCTGCGAGCTACTACCACCGCGTCAACCCCGACGTCGAGGCCGGTGCGAAGGCTGTCTACGACACCCGCGCGTCGCCGTCTGGCAACGTCGCCTTGGAGGTTGGCACCAAGGTTTACCTCGACGCCGCGGCGTTTGTCAAGGCGAAGATCAACAACTCTGGCACCCTCGCTCTCGGTGAGTATATGCGCGGGAATACCTCGCAATTTGGTCAACTAACGTTCGCATTCCAGGCTACACTCAGTCGCTCCGCCCTGGTGTTCGCGCTTCCTTCGGTCTCGCCCTCGACACCCAGCGTCTGAACGACCCTGCCTCCCCCGGCGCGCACAAGGTCGGCGCGAGCTTCGTCTTCGAGGGCTGAAAAACCATTTGCATACGAGGGAGAACTGGCATTACGGTTGTAATCATAGCTATAGGAACAATGCGTAATTCGCTCTGTAGTGCAATGCATGACACTGATGCCCAGATGATCACGTCAAGCATGGTTATCGCGTCGAAGGCCACGAAGACGACATACGGTGAACCTGTTCGGTTTTTGCAGCTGCGAAATAGCTGTCGCAACTAGGACGACCGCGAATGAAACCCACGTTATACGCTGTGACGGACTGTAAAATGTGAGAATATGTTCTGCCTGAATATCAGGGACGTGGCGAAACCTTCGTGGATGGCTGGCGTACGGTGTAAGTATACCCAGGTCAGCATGTCAATCAACACATCGGGCCCGTTGCGGACCTCCAAGATGTTGACATACGTGTGGCTGTAAGTAAGTGGCCACAAATACCCCCTGGCTTCTTGTGGCCCAATCTTTGCATCCTCACATAGAGATGGTTCACAGGGTGCTTCGATGTGAACCACGTGCACACCGCGCCATGAGCCATCGCACAACTTGCTACTAACTCGCAACGTTCCAAGAGTCGTCCGCAGGCGTCCGCGTCGCGCCAACAGCGATGCCGGCAGCATCTTCAAACCTTTCTCCCGGTGAGATATTCATTCAGAGATTGATTGATGAGTAGACGCACTGACGTACGGATTAGCTCCATGTACTCGGGCAGCACTTCCGATCTACTTGCGGACGGCCGTCCGGGCTGTGATGAGCTACAATTCCGACACCGATCGTGAAGCCGCGGCGAGCCCGCGTGAGCCTGGAGTCGCGAGTGAATGGTTTCAAGGAGGACGCTAGCGGGGAACGCTGCAGCGGGTGTCCGTCAGGTTGACGATGCTGTATACGTACGGTGCGGTATCGAGGTATATAGCAGGTGCGTCTCCCAGTACTTTGGTCTCTTCATTACGAGGCACGCGGACGGGACGGGCAGTATGCCCATGCGCGCCAGCTGGGCCTTCTTCAGATGCTGATGTTCCATCCTTCCATCCTTCTTTTCCTTCTACAAATACTCTGCTCTTCAGGGTTCGCCTAGACTCTGACGCGAACCTCTATTCCCGTAGGTGCAATTTACGACGCGAATGCGGACGCGCGGGAGCTATACCGCGCCTTGGCGCGGGTCCGGGGGCGATTGTGTGCTAAAAGTCGACTCCCCGAACTTCTGCGGAGACCGCGCGCGGCCTCGTGTACGTGCTTCGTGGGCGATGCAGTTCAATACGCACCATCGATCGCAAGTGGGATCCGGAACCGTTCTGTCTTTTTCAGGTGTTCCTAGCGTCGGTGGTAAGTCGTCGATTTGTATTCGGCCTCTGCTCCCGTACTCACTTTATCCTCGCCAGGATCGATCGCGAGCTCCCGCATTTCCCACATCCGTGGCACACATGCGCTCGGGCGCGATCCTGCGCTGCCCAACGCTTGGGATTTGAAGAACGACTACGCTGCCGTACGCATCCCGAGAGACGTACACATGACGTGCACCTCTGTTGGACATGTCCGGCGGCTCCGCCAATACATACAGTCCAGAACGCAGCACTTCGGTCTCTTCGCAGCGCTCCCGTCCACCGCTAACGCCGCATTTGCCCCGCCATTTCCTTCTCATTGCCCGACCCGTGACAGTAGTCATCACGATGCACTTCTCCCGCCTCTGAACGGCTGGAGGAGTGCCCGGGCGAGCGGTGGGGACCGTCCGGCATCCTAAGGGTCGTACAGGCGCACACACCGCTCTTGAGGTCCGAGTGGTTGCGCCTCCCGCCTCCGAGCACTCCTCGAGTCACGAGTCCTCGCAGATCCCCGCCTAGGCGCGGAGCCGGCCAATCCGCTGGGAACGTCGCCGGGGCTCTACGCACATCACTGACCTCTGCCCCCACCGCCCGTCCTATACTCAATCACGGGTCCTCGCGGGAGCGCACGGCGCGTGTCTTGCGGAGACCCAACCTGGCGTCTGGTCCGGCCTTGTGTGGCACGGTACGTAACGGCGGATTGATGCCGCGCGCCGTGAAGCTCAAGCTCAAGCTCAGTTTTGGAACTTGGATGTAGGACACACGTCGCTGTCAGACATAGGGATGTGCTGACCCCGGGACCCCGACAATCGGCAGCAGTTTCTCGCAGCAAATCGCCGTCGCTCTCTCTCAAGAACACAATCGATCTTCTGGATTTGCAGTCTCCTACAATGCCTGCTCAACATGGTGGCAGACTGCTGGGCCAGGAGGAAGTTCCCACGCTTTTACCCCCGGTGTCATCAGTCGCGCGCACATCCCTAGTCAGACATCCGCTATGACGCCAAGGTCCTGGATGAAATACGCACGAGAAGACGACGGTGTGGCAGGCCCGCCGGTGTCTTATTGCTGGCGCTGGAGGCCCGCGTGGGCCTGGAGCTCGGTCGCTCAGGAGCAGGAGCAAAGAGGATCGGCGCTGCCAGATACACTGTGCGCTGCGCACGCGGGCGGCAGGAGGTGGGGAAGTTTCTAATGGATCTGATTTAAAATCGTCTATGAACCGATTTGTTGACAGGGCTTTGCGGATTCCAGTGTGGCCCCTAAGCAATACGCTGTCCCCCTCAATAATTGTAGGTCTCGGGACGGGTGCCTGATCAAGCAAAGAGAAAACGTCAAGTTCATGAGTGGCATCCAATATCAATGCCGCCCGCACAGGGCGCCGTCACGCTCGGGCTGGAGATAACCACAGCAGAGGACACCCGTACGGACGGCATCCAGGGACGCGCTCGCCGTCCGCTATCGCGCCCTGGCCAGGGGGAGGGTGGTCGGCGTGCCATCGCATGCGAAGATGTGGGACGGGGTGCCGCGGGCGGTTCGTGTGCTTGGCCGATGAACCATCGGCCGCGGCGGTCACGATCGTGGCGGGGGACTCGCGGTACGGCGAGTGAGTATGTGCGCGTACGTATGTGTGAAGTACGTATGAGGTCAGCGCACGGCGACCTCGCGCTCGGCGGTCGCGACGGCGGGCAGCGAATCCGGCGGCGGGAGTTGGGACGGGACGTGTTCGGTGTACTGGGCGTGTCGCGTACACCAATCAGCGCAAGAGAGGGGGGAATGTGACTTGGTGCGGGGCACGCGACGGGGGAGAACGGTTGATGCGCAGGCAGAGGGGCGGGCGGTCTGGACTGTCGAGGAGGAGGAGGAAAAAAGGCCGATAAAATCTGGAATCTGGGGTGCGAATGACGTTTCTGGCAGGCGTGTATGTTCGCCGTGAGCGCGCGCGCCAGAGGAGGCGGTGGGAATGCAGAGGGCGTGAGGGCTGATGGCTGGATGGACGGTGTTTTGTGTGTGGAATGCATTGGGCTTGCTGGCGGGCAGCAGTGGAGGAGTGCGGGGCGCGGGGGTGTTGTTGACGGCGGGGGTGTGGGAAGGACCTGCCTGAACCGAGTCTCGGTCTCTGCTCGTGCTCGTGCTCGTGCCAGCACCCCCGCCCTGCTTTCCTTCCGGCCCTCATCCAGCGCCAGCTTCAGGCCAGGATGGACACCGACTCCGTCTTTCTTTCTTCTCCTCCACCCACGCCCCTTCTCTCCATTCTCCCCCCCTCTCTTCCCCCCTCACGCGCTTCCTCTTGCGCCAACTCCAAAAGCCTTGCCTCCTTGGCCGAATTTGATTCCAGATTCCCTCGCTCGACTGCCCTCCCGTCCGACCCGCTCGAGATCCTCTGGAACCACTTCGGATTCATTCCCAACCATCCAGATCTCGACCTGGATGGATATATGCTGTCGGTGAGCACTCATCCTCCTTGATTGCCGTTCCACCCGTCATCACACGCACCCCTCCCCTCGTGCCTTCCACGAGCCCGCTGGAGGCGCGGGCAATGCCTTCTCGCCCCCTGCTCCGTTTCTATCCCCCGCGCGTCTCGTCCCCATCTGCACGCGTCTTGCCGCTCCTCTTGACGCGAACGAACGCGTCCGGCCGCTCACACGTTCCGTCTTTCCAGTCCCCCCTCCCAGCCCCACCCAACTCTCTCGTCAACCTGACCCATCCGCGTACCTCTCCCCACAACCGCCAGAGCTCGCTCCCGAATATGACCAAGAAGCGTCGATCCTTGCAGGCTATCCTTGTCCCGTCATTCTTGCCCCAGCCGTCCACCTCCGCCTCCGCCTCCGCCTCTGCCATCTCCACCCCGCCCTCGCGCACCCGTTCCCACACCGTCACGTCCCCGAACGACCTCTCCGCCATCGAGTATTCGCCGGACTGGCTGTCCTTCTACTCTGGCGCCGCGTCTCCCCGCTCGGAGATATCCTCGCTAGGGCCGGTCACACCGTCGCGTAACTCTCCACCGCCGGACTTGCTCGATCAGGACCCGTTTGCAAACTTGTCCCCTGCGCCGTCGGTGCGCGGCTCGCGCGCAACGTCACCGGTACGGACCGTCTTCGACGTCTTTGGTGGTGATGAACAGGACGGCCCCGCGACGCCTCGGTCCCCACTGGCACAGACAGCCACGCTGCAGGAGGAGAGCTCCCGAGTGTTGCGGCACGCATCGTCGTACACGTCCTTTCAGGGACTTTCGAACCTGCCCTCGACTCCACCGCCGACGCCCACAGAGCCGGCCAAACCACCGCTCGTTCGGCGGAACAAGTCTTCTGGTCCTCCTCAGATACGGCCGGCGTACACGCGCCCCGCATTCGCCCCGCGGCCTTCCCTGCCATCCCTGAACACGCTCACTCGTACGAGCATCCACGTACCAAAGGTAATGCTTATACCGTCTGTGCTGATATACCTGATGCTGATTGGCCCTCGCGACAGGTGCGGAGAGGCCGGCCGGGCGCACATCTGCCGCTCGAGCCATGGGAAGACTCTGAATCTGCGCAGCCAGAGCTCTCGGAGCCGCCGTCGCCCACAAGAAGCGTTCCCAGCTCGCCCGTCGCACGGCGCCGCGGCCACATACGGCATCCCACGCTGAGCATGATCAGGGACTCGCGGATGTTCCTAGACGGCGAAAGCGCGGAGGACGGAGGTATGCCCCCGCTCGAGTCTGAGCCCGAGGCAAAGGAGCCTTTGAGCGCCCCTGATACGCCCACGCCTGTCAGTGTGCGGCCGCCCGCGCGCGAAACAGAAGAGGGCGTGCGGGAGGACATCGGCATGGGCACCTCGTTCCTGTCGATCTCCCCTGAGACGTACCGTGGCGGCTTTTTTGACGCAGAACAGCCGCCCACGCCGCCGCCCAAGTCGCCAAACGCGCCGTGGCACGTCCGCTCGGCGTCAGAGACGTCGGCGACGTCGACGAGCACCGTGCCCTCGCTCTGCCCCTCGTCTCCCTCCTCCTCATTCACGGACTCGCAATTGCAGCGCACCCCCTCACTACCCGACTCCGACTCGCACCTCGACACGCGCTCCATTTCTCCCCTGCCAGAACTCCCGCCTCCGCATCCACATGTCCACATCGATACCGAGCAACCCTCATACCCCGGCGTGTTCGCGCACCACCGCCATACCCAACTCCTGACTACCGACCTCCTAGCTTCGCTCGAATACGACTACTCCGATGCGCTCTCGCGCCTGAGCATGGCAGCTGCGAGCGGCCTCGCGGTCCCGCTTGCGCCATCCGGCCTCTTTCCCTCCACGCCTCCCGGGGACTTCCAACCTGGTTCTTCCGCAGGTACGATCCGCCCAGCCCAGAGCACCCGCATACAACCGGACGATCACGAAGACGGCAATGCGCCCCATAATGGGACGCACGTTCCGCGCGTCGCGTCTGACGCGTCCGCAGACTCGAAATGGAGCATCGAGGCGACGGACGCGCACCTCCACTATGCGCCGCCGCTGTCCCCAACATCGCCGCCCGAGCTCCCCAGCTCGAGCTCGGAGCCGTCAGCCGAGAGCAGCCCGTCGCCCTCGCCCAGCACCGCGCTCTCGCGCTCACGCTCGTCCTCAACGGTGTCGTCCGAGTACGATTTCGGCGAGGCAGACACGGACGAGGAGGGCTACTCGTACGACCTCGGCGCGTTCGCCGATCCCCTTGGCTCTCCGCCGTTCGCGCGCCCCGTCTATGGGTACGGCATTCCGTGGCCGTCGACGCACAATCGTACGAGCAGCGGCTCAGGGGGCTCGGGCGGGAGCGCGGCGATGAGCGACGTATTGAGCGACCTCGAGGACCTCGCGGAGGACCTTACGGAGCGCTTCAGCTTGTCGATGCAGTCCGCAGCGCAGTCCATACGCTCGTCATCCTCTGGTGACGTGTTCAGCGATGACGCGCCCGCTGATGCGCCTGAAGGCGATGGCAGCGCGCGCAGGAACGGCCGGCCCAGCGGAGGGTCAAGCCACTCGCAGTCGTACACCAGCGGTAGCGGCAGCGCAACGAACGGGTACAGCGGGTACTCGAGTAGCGCGCGGAACGGTGGCGTGAGGCGCGGGAGCGCGAACGATGGCGACGAGGACGGCGATGACGACCGCAAACGCCGCCCGCCACGCCTGCCCATTCCCGCGCGGGCGGCGGCGACTGACTCGGAGACGTCCGAGGACGAGGACAGCGGCACGGATGACTATGGCGAGGGATCGCCAGAGATTTCTAGGACCCGTCAAAGGCACGACACGACCCGCCCGGGTATGCGCGCACCTGTACCAGTGTCGGCGCCCCCGCTGTCGACAAGTCCTGCCATAATCAGCCCGGTGGCGGCGACGTCGGCGGAGGACGACGTGCCGCTCGCGCGGCAGATCCCGACTGCGCTCAAGGCGCAGCGCACGATCCGCCGGCAGGTGCGCGACGAGCTCGACCAGAAGCGCGAAGAGCGCCGCGCGCACCGTGCCCAGCAGGCGATCCTCAGCCAGCAGCAGCAGGACCGCACCGACCGCTCCTCGCGCTCGCCCGGTGCGCAGACAGGCGACACACAGCAATTGCTGCAGCAGCAGCCGGCAGTAGCCAGCACCTCGCCTCCTCGCGCGACGGGGCGGACGCGCACGAAGACGCTCCCGAGCACGATGAATAGCCCGTTCTCGGTGGGCGACCTCACGAAGAAGCTCCTGGGGCTCCAGACCGGCGCGTCCGCAACGGCGCCGCCCGTGCCCGTCCCAGTGTCACCCATGGCGCCCCGGTCGAAGCGGCCCTCATTCGACACGCACGACTTCTCCGCGGCCGCGCCGGCGTCGGTGTCTGCCCTCGCCCGCGGGCGGACGATGACCTCGGAGCCGCACACGTACGCGACGTCTTCTCGACAGACCTCGCGCGCTCCCGTGGAGGGCACACGCGGCCTCCGACCGATGCGCTCGTTCCACCGCCCCGCGCGCGCCGCGGACATCGACGTGCTCGCGCCGCCCGTGCCCTCCACGGAGCGCACGTCGCTCTCGGACCTTCAGCGCCGCGGCACGACCGCAAGCCGCCACCGCGCGCCGGAGGAGCCGCCCGCGTTCCTCGCCACTGCTCCACCACCCCTGCAGCCAGCGGCAAATGATGCCCGCGCACTCGACCGCGCGCGGTCCGTCAAGTCCGTCAAGTCCACGAAGTCCAGCGGCTCTCGCCGGCCGAGCGCCGAGAGGGCACGGCCCGAGCCCGAGAGCATCTCCTCTGGGGGCGCGCGCGCACGCTCCGTCGGCCCCTCCGTCGCGCAGGCGTCGGCGTCGACGTTCTCGCAGCCGGCGAAGGGTGGCGCGGGGCAGATGATGTGGCAGCAGCGGGTGTTCATCGGGAACATGCAACGCTTCTGCCTTGTCGAGATCGGCTCGGGGACGAGCGCGGGGGACGTGCTCTCCATGGTCGATGCGCAGGGCGCACTCGAGCAGGGCACGGGAAGCGGCGGGTGGATGCTCTGGGAGGTCTCCCAGGACTTTGGCATGGGTGCGTGTGTCTCTTTGCGTTGCTGTTCCGGGGGGCAAGTTCGCTGACGAGCGGGATCTGGCTACAGAGCGACCGATTCGGACGTTCGAGATGCTGAGCGACGTGTGCGGCGCGTGGAACTCGGACAAGACAGTGAACATGCTCGTGATCAAGAAAACGCTGCTCGCGCCGCTGCTGAGTCCAAAGGCAATGCCATCGGCGTCGCCCAAGTGTAGCGGGTACGTCCAGTGGGAGTACAAGCGTGGCAAGTGGCAGAAGCGCTGGATGGAACTCCGGGAGCACAGCCTGTGGCTGTCGAAGCGCGACACTGTACGTGTGTTTTTTTCTACATCGACGAGGAAATGTTCGCTCAAGTATGAGTCGCTACAGGGCAAGGATGCGACGTTCTTGTGCTCGCTGAACAACTTCGACGCGTACTACGTCACGCGTGTCCACAAGGCCCCGAAGCCGTACGTGTTCGCGGTCAAGTCGACCGACAGCCTCTCGTTCTTCGAGAGCACGGCCGACTACGTGCATGTCTTCTCGTGCGGAGAGGGCGAGGGCAAGAACTGGCTGGAGAAGATCCTCCTCGCTCGCGTACGTCTTTCCTAGCTCCTCCCGCCTTCACCTCCTTGTCACTGACAACTATCGTGCAGTCTTACGTGCTCTACCAGGAGCGCAACGTCCTCTCGTCGGCCTCGGCCGCCCCCGCTGGACTTGGCGCCGTCGGGGGTCTCCAGCGATCAGGCACTCGCAAGCAGGCACCCGGCCAGCGGCCTGCCCAACCGCTCGTGAACGTCGGCGCTCCCAAGGCCGACCCCCTAAGCGTGCCGACCGGCTTCGAGCCCGCGGCGGGCTCGCTCCTTGCGCGACGCCACGGATGAAGACCTCAGTTTTACATACATCAGCATCACTCGCCAGTCTGTCCTTCGTTTGTGTCATACTATGGTACATATCACCCGCTCCTTCGTTGTGTTCCACTCGCTAGAAACTGTACTGCACCGCCGTGTAATCTCTGCCGTCGCAATAGTAGGCCTCGCCAATGTACTCTGGAGCTATTTATCACCCCTTCGTGTACATGCCCTGTTCGAGCTGTCGCTCTTTCCCCCGCGCGCGCGCCCGGGTGGGTGCGCGCGACATCGCTATCCATCAACACTCGCGCCTATAGCTGCCGTTCCTTATCGTATATCCCCCCTGTATCGATCCCTATATGCAATGCAGTAGTATGTAGTCTCCCGCGGGTGCGGGCGGGAAAACATTTGAGAGCGAGACAGGTTCAAAAGTACAGCGTGATCGACATCAGTGAGATACCAAGTAAAATGGAACATATGCTACAGGTGCCGGTGTGATGTGCGGTGGCTGCGCGACCTAGGCAGAGACTAGAGTCGCGAGGCGTGTGGCCAGCGGGCGGAAGAGGGGGTCGGGGAACGAAGCCACGCCTCCGAATGGTGCTCGTTCGTACGCAAGATGGGGTGCTCAGTCCGCCGTCTTGAGCTTTTTCTTCGCCGGCCCGTCCTCGTCCTCCTTCGCCTTCGGTCTCGGCTTGGGCTTGGGCTTCGGCCGTTCCTCCTCGTCGACGTCCATCGCGTCGTCGTCGCTGCCCTTCTTCGCTTTGGGCTTCGGCTTTGGCTTTGGCTTCGGCGCGGCCGCCTTCTTCGGCTTGTCGTCGTCGTCCTCCGCGTCGCTCCCGTCCGCCGCCGCCTTGCCCTTCTTCGCGGGCGCCTTCTTCTTGGGCGCAGCCTTCGCCTTGCCCTTGCCTTTGCCCTTCGCGACTTTCATCAGGTCACGGTCGCCGCTCGCGTCGGACGCGGTCTGCCCGCCCTCGTCCGAGGAGTCGGATTCGGTGGGCGAGCCAGAGTCCGAGTCGGAGGCCTGGAAGTCCTCGTCTGTGCGCGATGTCATTCAGCGCGTCTGGACGAGGAGGTCAAGAAGATCAGGATGGACGCACCCTCCTCGCTGTCGTCGTCGTCTGCGCCAAGACGCGGCTTGGGCGCCTCCTCGCCGCTGCTCGCGACGCTCTGCATCTCGTCGTCGTCGTCGTCGGCGGCCATGATGAGCTCGCCCTCCATCATCTCGTTCTTCGTCCTGACCTTCTTCTCGTGGAGGTACGTTTCCACGTGGTCGTGCTCCTCCTTGTTGAGCGAGGTAAATGTGTACTCGGGCCCGCGCTTCGTCATGATCTTCATGTCGAACGTGCGCGCCGCCGTCGCGCCCAAGCCGGCACCGAGACGGGAGAAGACGACGAGGTGAATGTCAGCAAGCTCGATGAGCGTGGGCTGCTTCGACACGAAGAAGATGTATTTTTCGAGCATGAAGAGGTCGCCCTGGATGGCCTTCAGGTTGGCCTTGACCGAAGGGTGACCATCACGGCTGGATGTGAGAGTTCAGCGATTGTCCATGTATGTCATAGTGGAATACAACATACCTTTGGAAGTTACCAGCACCGACGATCTTCTTCTTGGAGAGCGCGCGGAAAACACCGGAGACGACCTCAAAAGTGGGATCTTCGTAGTTCTTCTTGAGCTTCTCATATTTGGCGATCTCCTCCCTACAAGATAGTTAATGGTGTCATATCACAATGAAACCGCTATAGACATACTCGGACATGTTCAACTCGGCAGTGATCTCTTCCTCACGATTGAACTGCATGACAAGGTATTGGTATCGCGTTTGACCTTGTCTGATTGGTACGTTCAAGCCGAGCTATGGGGGTTACTTCTGAGCGAATATGCCAGCACTCCCGGGACATCGATACCCACGATGAAGAGGACATGCTGGTCGTCCTTGGGCAGCAAGAATAGCTTCGAGATACTGCCGTACATGATCTTGTAGTCGTATGTTCTTCCACGCAGCCGCAGGAATTCGGGGTACATGTCGACATCATATCGTCCTCTAGGCGTAAGCACGTTCACCTCGTCGAAGCTGAGGATGATGTCTCCCGCAACCTGTCCGAGTTCGGCCTTCTCCTTGACCATATCGTGGAACGCCTGAGCCGCGCTGATCTCCTCGCCTTCCTCTTCGTTGTCCGACTTTTGAGAGCCCGCATCGGACCCACGCTGGCCTTTGACTTGGGTGCCTGGAACGTAGAAACGAATCTCCGCCATCTCATCAGGCGCATGACGGGAGGGCTTCTTGTTTTGCGTGGCGAACTCAAGAGACACTTCAGTACGACCCGCAATATTGGAGTTCGCCACATTGGGTAGTGGAAGCTCGAAAGCGGTCTTGTTTGAGACGAGAAACGCGAGGTCTTGGCCTGGTCACGGCCATATCGATAGTAGATCAAAACAGAGTTGACTTGCGTCCGCACCTTGGAAATCTGTCACGCCCCAATTCCACCCTTTGAATGAGACCTCTTTCGTTTCAAGCACAACGCTGAAGTACTGCTTGAGCAAATGGGAGAGCTTGTCGTGGTCCTATGTTGACGCCGCATGACCTCTGAGTAACTGGGATGGTCGCGCGTTCCTGCTGGCTTACCTCGCGCACGAAACCATCGAAAGTCTCTTTTGACCTGTCCTTCAGGCCTACTCGGAGCTGGTAGTTGCGCGCGACGCGTATCCACTGTGCCCACTTGATGTCCGCAGCCTGCATCGCAACCATATCGCTCCCCTCCTCGGCTTTCCACGCCATACCACTCAACGCGATTCGGAACTCTAGGAGAGCAAAGGGCCTTTAAGCACGCCTCCCATTGACCAGCCAAAGTGGACGTACTGCCAACGTCGGGGTTGAGCCCGTGGAAGATCTTGTCAAACTGCGTCGTCGTCATGGCCGCTGTCGGGACTGAGAGGTGCGAGGAAGACGGGGTGGGGGTGGTGGTGGGACGGAGGGAAGAGCAGCAGGCTACGCGCGCCTCCAAGTCGCGCACAGAGGACGCGTTGCGGAGTTTGAATACGCGCTCATGTTCGCGCGCGCCACCTTGGCCCAGGTCGCGCGCTCGTTCTCCCTCCCTCTCCCTCTCCCTCAGCCCGTCTGCCGCTCCTGCCCCCCGCCGCCGCCGTCCTCGCCCCGCGCTCGCCAACACTAGCATGGACGATTTCCGGGCTAACAGGGCGTCCTGGGGCCAAGGACTGCTCTCACCGCTCTCCCCGACGACCATCGACTCCCTCGAGGCGCGATCTCGTGATGTCCAGGAGCGGACGTTCTGCAAGTGGTACGCTCGTACAACGCATCGCGCGCGGCCACCCGGTTGACTCTGGCATAGGCTGAATACGAAGCTAGAAGCCAATGGCTATCCTCCGATGACCTCACTCGTGAAGGATCTCTCCGACGGTGTGCGGCTGATCCAACTCATGGTGAGTACTCAGCCGTCGTAATTCCGGTTGCCCGATTGATCTACATCATGCTCAGGAAATTATGGGTATGTTGCAGCATGCATATTGGGAACAGGCTCTGAGCTCTCAATCGTTCAGGCGATACATCCTTGGGGAGATATAACAAGACCCCCAGGATGCGTGTACAGAAAGCGGAGAACGTGAACATGGCTCTTGAATTCATCACGTCCAGGGGAGTAAAGCTTACCAACATCGGCCCCGAAGGTATGTCGGAGCGACCGTCCTTCATATAATGCTTCACTCTCGCTACAGATATAATCGACGGCAACTTGAAGCTCATACTTGGGATGATATGGACCCTCATTCTTCGCTTCACCATTGCGGACATCAGGTCCGTCCATTTCACCACACCTTCACTAGCACACGCACAGTATGTACTGAACGACCGTTCGATCTTCGTATACATGAAGCGAGGAAGGTTTATCCGCAAAGGAAGGTCTGCTTCTCTGGTGTCAGCGCAAGACGGAACCGTACAAGGAAGTCAATGTGCAAGACTTCTCTCTCAGCTGGTCTGACGGTCTTGCGCTGTAAGTTGTTGAGGACCTATTGAAAGGCAGCACAGGTAACAAATGTGACTCTTAGATGTGCACTCATACATTGCCATCGGCCTGACTTGATAGACTATGACAAGTTAGACAAGGTAAATGCGCTAGTTTCCTCTAGGTAGAAACAGGTCCCATCTCAGGTTCGCGTATAGGATGACCGCCACGGAAACACTCGTCTAGCATTCCAGGTTGCTGAAGAACACCTCGGTATCCCTGTTCGTTCACTCTTCGCCTTGCACGTCAATGATCTGTTGATATACTCCCGTCTCTCTATAGCAACTACTTGAAGTCGCAGATCTGTGCGATTCGCAGCACCCGGACGAACGCAGTGTCATGACCTATGTCGCAGGATTCTTTCACGCGTTCTCGTCTATGGGTGGGTACGCTCACTGCCCCCTCTTCTGAATCTCGCTCAATCGCATACAGAACAAACGGAGACCGTCTCGCGCCGTGTTGAGAAGTTCGCCGAGCTCATGCAGTCCGTATGGACGTCCAGGAATGACTACGAGCGGCGAGTACGCGAACTTCTGCGCTCAATGTCAGCAATGCGGACAAATTGGGCGGCCAAGTCATTCGTCGGTACCTACGCCGACGCGCGCGAGCACGCGGCGTCGTTCCAGAGCTACAAGCAGACGACGAAGCGCTCATGGGTCACCGAGAAGCAGGACGTTGCCACGTTGTTTGGTAATGTTCAGACGAAGCTGAAGACGTACGCCTTGAGGGAATATGTCCCTCCTCCGGGACTGTCTCTCCCCGATGTCGACGACGCGTGGAATGTCTTGCTGAGAGCGGAGGCGGAGCGGTCAAAGGCTATCAATGCGGAAATTCGACAGTAGGCCCTTTGGCCAGCGAAACACTTGGTTGAAACTGACTACATGCTGTCAGAATCAAGGAGAACCTCCGACACAAGCTTGCCAACCTCGCAAACGACTTTGAGAGGCGATTGCGGCTGATCTCTACCGAGCTTGTATCAATAGAGGGGCCGTTGGAAGAGCAGATGCAGGAAGTCCGGCAGTTACAAACGCGCATGCCTGCCCTGTCGGACTCTCTAAATGTCGTCGCGGCCGCGGAGGATGAATGTCGCGACGCCAATGTAGACGAGAACGACTACACGGTGTTCACAGTGGAGGATCTGCGGTTCGAGCTTGAACTTGTTTCTCAGAGTATTACCAAGAAGATCGCATTCATCGACAACCAGGTATGTGTCGTCTCCTTCTCCGAAGAACAGGATACTGACCGGTCCACAGATTGTATCACGGAATATGACGAACCTGACGCCTGCGCAGCTCGAGCAGTTCGAGAGCACGTTCCGATATTTCGACAAGGACGAGTCAAACACTCTGAACCAGTCTGAGATGGGCGCAGCGCTCGCGTCTCTGGGCATTGTCTACTCGGTGCGTACTTCTGTCCGTACTTCATAGGCTGTCTAACTCATCTGTGCCTTAGGATCAGGACATGGACCTCATCTACGACCAGCTGCTGCAGGACTACGGCGCAGTCACGTTCGAGGCATTCATCAACCTACTGGTACTGTCTCGTCCGTAGCCGCCGATTTACACGAACTGACGAACCGCCCAGGTGGATATCATGGAGGATCAGACCTCTCCAGCACAGCTACGCGAGGCCTTCCGTGGCATCGCTGCGGACAAGGTGAGATGGAGTTCGATCTCATTTTCCAAGCCGGGTACTCATGCTGCGACGCAGCCGTACGTTACGGAGCTTGACCTCCGTGTCGCGCAGCTGCCCGCGAGTGCTATCGAGTTCCTCCGACAGACGATGCCGTCCTCGGAGAACGACGTAGGCGAACCTGAGTATGATTACGAGCGATGGTTGGACGAGGTGTTCGAACAGGATGGGCGGTGAGGGTCTCCGTGGTTAGTTGCGCTCCGGCAGCGCTGTATTGCTCTCATTCTCGCGTACGGTACAACCCGACCTAGACTACTGTATCTACTATGAATTGCACACCCCTTCCGGGGACTGACGAGAGCGAGCGAGCGCAGCGAGTGGATCGTCTCGAGCGGAAGGGGAGGGTGTGCCACCGCCTTGTCCAATCAGAGCGCGGCAATCGCCGTGGTCGGCCATCGTGATATGCTTATAGAGTAGCAGCCGGGCCTGTCCTTGCCTCCTTCCAGCGTCCTTGCCTCTCCTCCTCATCCTCATCCTCATCCTCCTCCACCACATCTCTCCTCCATCTCCCAAACATGGTCCGTCGCCCGCCCGCTCCTGCTCACCCCCGCGCGTACTGATCCCCGCGCTTGACAGGCCTCCGGTGTCGGCGTGAACCCCGAGTGTCTGGACGCGTTCCAGGAGCTGAAGCTCGGCAAGAAGAACAAGTACATCATCTACAAGCTCAGCCCCGACAACACCGAGATCGTTGTCGAGAAGCGCGGCCCGCCCGCGAGCACGTACGACGACTTCCTCGCGGAGCTCCCCGAGGCCGAGTGCCGCTGGGCGGTGTACGACTTTGAGTATGAGCACGAGGGCGGGAAGCGGAACAAGATCACCTTCTTCTCCTGGTGAGTCCTCCCTCCCTCTCTATGCGCCGTCCCTCTACGCCTCCCTCCCTCCCCCCCGCGCTCGTTCGACGTGGCGCAGGCCCGTCCTTGTGCCGCCCCGTGTCGGTGTGACGGCGCCGTGCGGTGCGGTGAAGGCATGGCGGAGGGGCGGCGCGCAGGACGAGACGGCGAGATGGGATCGCTGACGGCTGCCGTGCTATCTACGCGACGCGCGCGATCGCGGCGATCAGGTCGCCCGACGACTCGAAGGTGAAGCAGAAGATGCTGTTCGCCTCGTCCAAGGACGCCCTCCGGCGCGCGCTCGTCGGCATCGCGAGCGAGATCCAGGGCACGGACTACGGCGAGGTCGCCCACGAGAGCGGTGAGTCCTCCCCGTCCGCCGCCCCTCTTATCGCGCCGATTGACTAACGCCATCGCAGTGCTGGACAAGGTCTCCCGCGGCCACTGAGCCCCGCACGCGACGCGCTGCCGACCGCCCGCTCGACCCCTCACCCGCGCGGCGCTGTTACCATCGACGAGACGAGATGAAACCACGCTTTGGATCGCTGTCGGCTGGCGGTGGCATCTACGGTCCAATCACGAACCAACGCTCCCGTGCCCCGCGCTGAAGAAGTGTAGTAGAGTTGTACAAATGCATATCAATACCACGGTCTCCAGTCCATCCCGGTGTGCTCGTTCCCCCTGATTGCAGTCCTCGCCCTCGCTGCATCATATTGTCACGGTGTACGCATGGAGGGTCTACATGGATGAGCCCAGTACGTACTACTGTATAGGCATTGCGTCCGGAGCGTTGGGCGCTCCGCGCGCCTGGATGACGGTATGCCGCTGAGGCGCGGTACACGCTCTCGACAGCCACAGCCACCACCACCCACCGCCTCTCGTTCCACTCCATTCAACTGCACTCATCCAAGCACTGACAAGCTCCCGAAATCTGTTGCGACCACTTCCTAAACCTCGCACTCACTTACGAGCGATGTCGGTCGTCCCAGCCGCAGAGAACGCGGTCCTGCCAGGCGGGTTCAGCGACCCGCCGACGCCGTACGAGGAGAACGTGCCCGAGCACCTGCGCCATGCGACTTCGCGGCTGCAGTTCCCGCCGTCCTACGTCGTCGTCGGCTTCTACAGGCTCGTCACGGACCGGAACCTATACGTGCCCGCCTGGGAGAAGTGCAAGCATGGCTTCGTGCGCGGCGCCACCGTCGCCCTCGTCTGGGTGAGTCTCACGCTGGCCTGAACGGTGCCAGGCGACGGGATGGTGGACTGAGCGGGCGTGCGCAGGCGGTCGGGACGTTCAAGATCCAGAGGAAGTTCGTCGAGGTGTTCCTCATCAAGTGAGTGCTCGCCTGGTCTGCAGACATGCGCTGAGCAGACTGTACTTGCATCACGCCCAATAGGTCGCCTCGCGTGACCGGCCTCTCGCGCGACGCCCTCTTTGGCATACCCATGCCCTTCGACCTCCCTACATGTGCGCACACCCCCGCCACGCTCTCCCCCCTCCCCCGCACGCACGCTGACCGCCCTCCCGCAGACGCGACGCTCTTCTTCCTCTCGAGCCAGGTGTCAGCCGTGATCTACTTCTTCCTCTCGCGCAACATCCGCGTCGCGCGCGAGCGCGCGTACGCGCAGACGCTCGCCTCGCGCGGCAAGCCCGCCGAGTGGTGGGGGCCGTACGTCGAGGAGTGGGAGCGCCCCCCGCGCGCGCCGCACGGCGGCCGCTGGGGGCTCGGCGCGTTCCTCTCCGGGCCCGTCGGGCGCGTCGTCGCGAAACGTGCGTACCCCGTGCTGAGCGCCCGCCCCCGCCTCGGGGCGATGCGGCCGTCCGCACCGTGAAGCTGACGTGTGTGCGGCATTCGCGCAGTGCTCATGATCCCGCTCAACTTTGTGCCGTTCGCGGGGCTCGCGATCGCCGCGTGGTTCAGGGCGCTGGGGACCGCGCGGTACCTCCACCAGCCGGTTAGTACCAAGTCCTCTCCGGCATCGAGCGACGTGCGCTGACATCTTGTGCCCGCACAGTACTTCAAGGCGAAGAACATGACGCCCGAGCAGGTCTCCATCTTCATCGAGGAGCGCAAGTGGGACTACCGAGGTGCGCCTGAGTCACATGGGGGCTCTTTTGGGTTCAGTGTCAATCGCTCGGATGCGCTAACGTTTTTGTGCAGCGTTCGGGTTCGCCGCGGCGCTCGCGGAGCGGCTCCCGCTCGTCGGCCTCGTCTTCTCTATTTCGAACCGCATCGGCGCTGCGATGTGGGCTCACGGTACGGTCGAGTTCTTGGCTAGGGCCGCCCACATGCTTATCTCACTGTGTTTTGTAGACTTGGAGAAGCGCCAGCACTACGTCGCGGCAGTCAAGGCAGGCCAGGTTCCCGAGCTGAAGCCCAAAGCGGAGTGAACTCCAAAACAGGGGGCAACTGAGTTATTGCATGTGTGCGTTGTTATGTGGGTCACCCGTTGTTTGCATTGGGATGAACTGTGACTTCGTGGTGTTGTCGCGTGAAGCATACATACGGTATGCCAGGGCAGTCGGTTGGTGTATCCGGTGTCACCCCGCCTCGGAATGGCTCTCTAAACCTCAACCGACTCGTGACAAACAACATCCAAAGTCCATTTTGTAGCAGACAGACAGTTAGATACATGCGCTGTGTCCAAAGTGGCATGTCCATGTTTACTCCTGTGCCGCCTGCTTGGGCGCCTGCTTTGACTGTATGCGCGCGCGCGTCAGCCACCGAACTCCCTGCGCTCACGCGGGGACAGCACTTACCTTCGCGCTCTCACGAGCGTCGCCAAGGTCGGTCGGACCACCATCCTCGTCGCCCTGGAAAGTGCCAGTGTGCGGGCGGCCGGGCTTCTCCTTCTGCTCGTGGTCGGTCTCAGCCTCGGAGGTCTGGCCGGGCGCGCCTTCGGAGTACTTTGCGTCCTGCGCCTCCGCGCGCTGGGCGTCCTCAGGCAGGTTAGCCTTCTGCTCGAGATGTAGGTGATCAGTACGCGCACGGCGTAAATGCGGAGTGGATAGCAGTGAAGGGGAGATGGGCGTGGCGGATATGATACGCACAAACGCGAGCTTCAGGGACGCGTCGATCTCCTCCGCGGACGCGGTGTTGCCGTCGGCGTCAGTCATCGCGGGCGTACCGTGAAGCTTGCCGTCCGAGGAGGAGGCCGAGGAGCCCTGAGGCACGGGCGTGGACGTCATCGTACCCGTCAGTGCTGGGAGGGCCCAGACCGGAAGGGAGGACTTACCGCCTCCTCAGCGGCCTGCGCGTCCTTGGGAGAGTCCGCGGCCTGTAACGTACGCAATCAATACCAGGCCTGAGGAGAATCGCGGAGGGGGGGATCGTACGACAGCTTGAGCGGTGGAGTTCTCGACCTCGGTCGAGGACTCGCCGCCCTCGGGCGCGGGTGCAGCCTCCTCCTCCTTAGGCGCGGGATCCTGGAGGAGCTGCTCGGACGGCGCGTTCGCCTTCGCGGCCTTCGCGTGATGCGCGTCAGCGGCGTGCTTGCCCTTGTCCTTGCCCGGCGAGACGAGGAGGTAGAGGGCCTGTGGGGGCGAACGTGAGCGGGGTCCTCGTACGACGTCATCGCGCGCGGGTACGTACTAGAGGCCCGAAGACGAGACCAGAGCCAATCTACGCGTCGTGCACGTCAGGTCGTCTTCGCTGAGGTACATGCTGCAAATCTTACGATCCAAGGGGTGTCACTGTTCGTCTTCGCGGCGTGCTCGACGCTTGTGCTGGCAAGCCGCCTGCCGGCGGGACGAGCAGCAGCACGCGCGGCCGCGGGGGCGCGCAGAGACTGAGCGAGAAAGCGGCGAGAGAAAGCACGGGAGGCCATCGTCAAACAATGAAGGAGACGGTGAGTAGCGTTGGGTGAGCGGCGAGGAAGGTCGAGTGCTGGGCGAAGAGAGAAGCTGGGAAAGCGGGCGAATGCGAGCCAGCCAGGCGCCCACCCGCGTGCTCGGACGGGATCGGTCTCCCCCGCGCGATCCGTCATTCGATGACGTTATGATTCATTTTGCGCGATAGGTGATGCAATCTCAGTGGGATATGAACATGCCAGTAATACTTCTCTCAACGCCCGCCTAGCTCAATCGGATAGAGCGTGAGACTTTTACGGTCTAGGCGAGTGTCTGATCTGAAATCTCAAGGCTGCGGGTTCGACCCCCGCGGTGGGCTACTGTTCTTTTGCCAATCGTCTTGCTTCCATGCGTTTTTGCCAGTGAACACAACCATCAATGCGAGAGTCTCCAGGGGAAAACACACTGCCAAGCTCGGAAAGCCGACTATTGCAGCACCAAACAAGGGCTGAGGAGACTTGAAGACGTGCAAACTGCATACGAGATGGCCACTCTCATGTCCACATACACACAAACACTATCTGTGTCGGGTGGCAATAGTATAGCGCACGGTAACAGGAAGACTGACCTTTCTTCCCAGGGTTTGGGCGAGCGGGGGCCGCCGCTCCACACTTACATGCGTATTCAGCCATCGGGAAGGAGAACGACCCTGATAGTGGTTCCGCAGGTGAGGGCCGTTCCTGTAGAATGCTTTCATCTAGGCCAAATTCAGCGAAAGAAAGGCTCTTCCGCATAGACAAATGAATGTAGAAGCCCCGCCTTAAACCCCCCCCTTCTCTTGCGCAGTGAGTGCGGGTACTGTTAAGCGTCAAAGAATCCCTATATAATCCAAGGGACGAGTTCCCTGGAGCTGCACTCCCATCCTAGATGACTTTTGCTCATTTTCCGAACTGGGCAAAGGTTCCCCTTCTGCTTGCAGGGCTCTGGGCGCACCATGTCACCTATACCCCACCGAACTCGTTTGTATCAGGCTCGGCCAGGAATGCGATGAGCCACATGGGGAAGACCATCCGGCCCAAATGGTTTATCAAGCTGTCCAAGGTACAGTGGCGCACCGCATCCATCTTTCGCTCGCACTGACGTGGACAACTCCCGGAACCGCAGGGCATCGTCCGCGCTGTCATTGTGTGTGAGATCCTCGTCGTCCTCGCCGCACACATCCCATCCGCCGCCTCGACATACGTCCTCGCTACGCTCGACCACGGCGATGCCGGCCGCGCGGCCCATCGCGTCCGCATTACGCCGACGTTCGCCGCAGGCTGGGTTCTTATGGTCGTCGGCGGGCTCATCCGCATCGCATGCTACCGAGCGATGGGGAAGCACTTCACCTTCGAGATTACGATCCGCAAAGACCACCGCCTGGTGACGAACGGCCCATACTCGGTCGTCCGCCACCCGGGCTACACTGCGCATTGCCTGGTCATCGCAGGCCTTCTTGTTGCCTGCTTCGGCGACGGGGCGTGGCTGACGGAGTGCGGGATGTTGCACACGCTTCCGGGGAAGGTGTTCGGAATGGTATGGGCGGCAGACCTACTCTACGTGCCTGTGGTGATGGTCTTTGTCAGAGTGAGGAAGGAGGACGGGTTGTTGCGGAAGGAGTTTGGAAGCGAGTGGGAAGCGTGGGTGGAGAGAACTCCCTACGCTTTGATTCCGTGGTTGTATTGATGACATGGACTTGAAGATCGTGGCGCGTCTGTACTCGAGTAGTCCCAGTAACCGCACCGCAACGGCATTGCAATCAAAGTCATCACGCCAAACGATATTGCTCTTCTACCCCTCTGGACTGCTCAGAACATTTGTCAGCAACCAGCGCCAAGCTCCGAGCCCCTGACTTGGCGTAGTCATGTATGGTGTTCACGGCCGAGAATAGCATATCATGCTTGTCTACCACGACAAGCGAAATCAGATGCTCACCAAACAACCCCCGAGGCGAGCCGCGCATCGCTTATAACTCTCTTGTGCAGAACACTGCAGTATAAACTTAGGCCTGCTATCCTGGATCGGGCGGCCGCACCCCTACGTGGGACCGTATGTGAGACTGGCATGCGAGTCTGTGTCATTCACGTACCACGCGCCGCTGGGTTAAGAGCCGCTGTGAACGTTCCTGACCGAGTAGAGCCTATGCAAATCGACCGTGACGCCGAGTGGTGCCAGTGCGGGGAGCAGTGGATCGAGAGCGGGCGAACGTGGCACCGCTGTATCAGGACAGTTGACTGAAAGGTGACGGAGCTCACTCGAGAGGTTTCATAGTGCTGAGCAGGAGGAGGAACTGAGTACTTGAACACTCTGCGTTGTGGGCGGTGGAGGTCGCGGTGGAGTTGCGGTACTTGCGAACAACGCAGCGCCACGTGGTGGACAAACAACGCATCAACAACGCGTGCCACAACACAAAGTATGCCAGGTTGGCACAGCCAAGGGCGCCTACGATTGCCATCCTATTTCCAGGGGCTTTCAACACGGCTCTGACAATGTTAAATACGGCATGACTGTTATGCTAGTAGAGGGTAATATCCTCTAAGATGCAACAATGCGGTGGGTACGTCCAGTTTCCTGCCATAATATCCGGGAATCTACGACGTGATGACTGCGCATATAACGTATCTGCATATTATGAGCCATCAGTATCACGATGAGTAAGAAGGATGAAGGGTCACCCACCGGAAAAATGGAGATGAATCCCCCAGTCCGGCGAACTCGTTGAAGTCGGCCTGTGTGGTTTTCTCGTGCGCACCGCGCCGCCTTCCCCCGGTTGAGCCTCCAGAACTCTAGCATAGTCAAGCTACAGATCAGAATTATGGCACAACGCGCACCGTTGGTGCCGTAGCAGTAGGACAACGTAGATGGAAGGGAACGTAACGTACGCCACGCAGAGGCATGCGACGTTTGACACGTGTCCAGAGTGATAGCGCGGGCTATCCTGAGGCTGATACACAAACGACCTAGTAATGCTGTCAGGACATACCGGCGCAATTTGTTTTCTGCAATTGATGATATAACAAGTGGGAACCCGTACCCGCCAAGATTTCCGCAGCCAACGACCAATGCGATCATGACGGCGCGCTTGACCTCGCCCCCGAAGTTCCCGCCGGTCTAAGCCAAGACAAATGCGACGCTGGGAAAGATGCCGCAGGACGCGACTACCGTCCATGCGTGCCCTGCGCCGGGAGATGTGGTGGTGATGACATACTCAACTAGGGCGAGTATGAGGCTAGCGAGCAGGAAGGGACCGCGTACGCGGTGGCGCACGGATGGGAACCCCATGATGACCGTGGTGATCTCGCCGCCCATGTTTGGAGGGATGGAGAGGACCCGGGCGTTTGCGGGCGAGTAACCTGAGCCCAGTATGATTGTCGGCAGGAATAGAGTAAATGAGTATGACGGGATGAAGATGCTGGACAATCTATCAGATGATGACACGCCGAGCAGGAGCGAAACACGTACAACAAAGACAGCAGAGTCATGAGGTACGCATACGGATCCCGCAGGGCTTGTCCGAGGAACTTTGCCTTTAGATTCGTAAAGAGACCCGCCCGATCCTCTTCAAGCATGGCGAGGAGCCATGCCCGTTCAGAATCGATCAGGATCTCGCATTGTCCGGACACTGGCCAGTGTCTTTATAGATACGTATCGACAGCATGCGCCAATTTCAGAGAAAGGCGTACGTCGTCAACGACGAAGTAGCCGAATATGGCAGCTACGATCGCCACGAGGACTTCTAGCAGGAACTAAAGCAGAGAGTGAGGTGCGCGATTTTCAAAGCACTCCTTGGCCATGGAACTCACAATCCATGCCCATCCCGGTCACCCGGAAATGCTTCTCGAGCCCGTTAGCAAACGTATCCAACATAAACAGACAGCGCCATACGACAAACTAACCCATCCATGTTTTCTATCGCATATGCAAGCAAACCCCCAAACGCCGCTGACGGGGGTTCAAGCTGGAATCAGAACGGGAGGCAAGCAAATACGACGCCAGCACTACGCACCTGCGATCGACGTGGTCGATGAGTATGTAGCAATCCGTCGTGCGGAGTCCGCTCGGGTGCATATGTAGGACACAATGGCGGGTGCCAGTCCGGCCTGCGTAACGTCAGTCTTGATGCCTTCTGCACATTCTTCCCGGTGACTGGGAACGTACTTCCGGGATTCCCAAGAATAAACGTGTCCTACCAGGTATGCGATGAGTAAACTGGATACGGAGAATCCGAGGATGTGCACACGTACGAGAGGAGGCCACAGAACTCCTTAACAAACGCAGTGCACAACAGGACTACACCCCATCTGAAGGCCAGGGTAGGGACTGTCATGGGTCTCAATGAGTAGCGCGAGGGGGTGCTAGGCTAGAGACGCGCTCCATCTTGACGGGGATGTCGCCTTCAGCATCAAGTTGCTGGGAGGCGGATGATCTATGGCTACTATCGCCGCAAACGATAGACAGAACCCGGACAGACGTACGACGGAACTCCGAACACACAGTACGTCACCTGTTTCACGGAAGTCAACAGACACGCTCGCGGTCCCGCGAGGGAGAAGGGGAGGCAAGGCCGTGATCTGACGTACGAAGAACATCCTGGAGCAAATGTTGTACTGAAGGCCTGTCAAGCGGAGGTTGGCCACTAGACCAGCAACATTGGCATTGCCTGCCACCACGGGCGTGTCGTGAGAACCCGTCTGCACTACGCGGCCGCACAAGCTAACGTGCGCAGCCGTACCAATCGTTGTGCGGTCCCTGCCGGTATACGCCGTGAGCACATCTCGAAGTGGTGGTTGAAAGAGTGACACTTACAGGAAGGAGAGAATGTACAAGAGACATATGCACGGTAACAGCCGCCGGTCGAGCTTGCGCATGAATACCCACGGATCTACCCCTCCGTCCCCCGTCGCTGGAAGCGCGTCCAAGGGACTGTGCAGAGAAGGGACATGATCGACCCCAAGGTGCTTCTCAGCACCGGCAGATTCAGCAGAGGACATAGCCAGCTTTCTGTCTCGAGCCTCGAGTTGTAGTACGCGGAGGATACCCACTCGACGTGTCGCGGCTCAGGGCCTTTCTCTAGTCAAGTTTTCCTGTGCAGCTCTCGCATGACACCTGGAGTGCACCTTACAAGGCCCGCGACCACTCGCGCGCCCCGCGGGTCTACTTCTGTTTCGGGTCCCGCGCCCAGAGCCCGAGCAATGTGACCAAAGTTGGGCAGTATCGCGCTGAGCAGTGGCAGTAGAAGGCTGCTCACGGCAGAAAGCGGCTGTTCGTTCTGTCCATAGTCGCAACAGGCGGCAAGCCTGCCCGTTGACGACGTCAGGCACAGTTCTGCGACATCATATTGAGAAGATCTGCGGCCAGGAGGTTTGGGTGAGGATGGATTGTCGGTTCCGACGTCCTTCGCAAGCGCTGCCTCTATACGGCTCGACAGCGCACTGGAGAGCCGGGGCCCACTGCACGAGGCCGCGAGCTCCTGCGACGAAAGCACATCAGTACGTCCCTAAACCTATCACACGCATATCAAGCAGAATAGATACTCAAGGGTCGCTCACCGAGCTCTGAACCAGCGCGGTCCACGCTCACACACGGCGGACCCACCCGGGGTAGCAGCGGCGCCAAGGATCCCAGTTCCCACTATGGAGGTATACGTACGATAAGCAGTACTGTATGTAGCAGCGGCAACGCCGAAAACCGTCTGTCCGTGCAGCAGGCGCGTGGATGTCCGCAAACGAATGGATGGAAAGGAAAGAATAGAACAAAATAAAATGCATGATGGGATGAGGAACCCAGCCGAATGTAACCAAGCGACAGGTCATCCCACCCCTGCGTACGAACGTCTTGTGGCAGGAGCAAAAGCGTGGAGGAAAGCGATAGTAGTTGCAACACAGATGTATGTAGGGTATGCCGAGACGGCCCGACCGCCTACAGGATGCACAGTGGGGACAACAGCAGCGCGAGGGTGGTAGGCAGGAGCAGCAAGAGCGGCGACCACGCGCCTGAGAGACGCAGCGCGCCCGATGGCGCAGCCGAGTCGGACGGCGCGGCGGCGGATCCGCTCGTGCTCGAGGGCGTGCTGGACGCGGATGCCCGCGTTGACGTGACCGGGGCGGCGACCTTGGACGTCGTCTGGGACGCAGCGGCGCTGGTTGATGCGCCCTCGATGATCAGGCTGCTCACGGTCGGCGCCGCGTCCACTTTGCCTGTGCACGAAAATGGATCACCGTCAGTCAAGCCCCGAGCCGGACAACGACGCGCGGAGGCTAGGCTACGCACTCTCGAAGTTTCCGCCAGCGTTCTGCGCGTCTTCGACCGCGTCATCCAGGAGCGCGTCCGCGTTCTGGGGCACGAGCGACACGAACCCGATGCGAGGCGGGTCGACGGAGGGGTGGGTGAGGTTCCCGTAGTAGAACACGACGAGGTTGCTCTTCATGAACGGGTCGCCGAGGTTCCAGCTGAAGAGCGCGCCGACGCTGGGCGGGTCCGTGGCGACGACGTTGCTCGCGATGCACGTCGACGCGTCGCCCGCGCTCCCCTGCGCGACAAAGTCCCGCGGGTCGATGGGGAACATCTTGCCGCCGATCTGGAACGTGAGGTTGTGGCCGGCGTCGCAGGGGAGCGTGGGCTTTGAGTTGGCGTTCGCGGCGTACGCGGGTGAGACGGTCGAGAGGATGTTGTCCACGACGTCGCTGGGACCGCGGACGAGCGAGTTGCCCTGAATCTGATTTTAGCGTCGAGTTGTACGGCAAGACAGGTGAACTTACCGTATCGATCAGCGCTGAGACGGAGGGCTTCTTAACGCCTGAAGGTTGCTGGGTGGAGTCGGGTAGCTTCTGACCATCGAGGTAAACGGCATCGATGTCGACTTCCCATCGGCTAGACAAACATTTTCATCAGTCAAGCAACAGCACGCGACACGGGCCGTTCAAACTCACAGAGGGTACTTCTCGTTAGGAGCAAACGACGGCGCGTCAAGACCGCCATCAGCCGGGTCGTACAATCGCACAGGCACCCAAGTGATGCTTGAGTTATCAACACCCTCTGGGAGCTGGCCGATGGTGATCTGGCCCTCGCCCGAGACGTCAATCGTATTGCGTTGGAGCGTGATCTTTCTGGAATTTAACACCGATGTGACTATATGCGGCAAGGGAGGGTGCTTACGGCGAATATAGGGTCGTCAATAGCGTCAGACATGACCATACGGGGCACTAGAGGGCCATAGTTGGGAATTTGTTCAACGAAGGTATCAGTGCCCCGAGCGTTGCGGAACTGCACCACTAAGGGTCAGTACTGAGCCATTATGAGGTAAGCAGCCTTTACGTACATCTGCATTGATAGCAGCGGCTTGGACGAAGCTGCGAATCAGAGCTCAGCACAACTTCACGGTTGTGCAGACGCCCACACTGACCTCTGGGCAGGGAAACCGAGACCGAGAATACCCGCGCCCCCGTTTGAGACGGCAGAGTTATTGGTGTCGTCGACCGCGGCAAGCGTCTGATTCTGCATGGCGATCGCGGCAAGCGTGACCGTGTCGCGGCCGACTGGACCGCTGGCGTGCGTGCCAGTTGTCGAGTCTCCGTACTGGAGGTTGACAGTGTTACCACTTGCGCGGAAGGACTTGGACACGTCGTACGCCTGGTTGGTAGACTGCTTGCATTGTCTTGTCTTGCAGGAGGTGGACATGACCCACAGGTCGCTTGACCCAGTATCTGTGAACAGGATACTGTTAGAACACGACACGACGGAGTGAATTGGCAGCAGCTGCCGTAAGAGATGATAGACCGTGGTCGTTAACGCAGAAGCATCAAGCTCGTATGTGAAGCGCTTTCGACGTGAATCGTCGACGCCCGGAGTGCAAGCAGGGATGCGAAAATGACACTGTCCATGACTCGCGGCGAGGAGCCCGGACTGATTCGTGCCTCTCATGACATGCGATGCAAATCAATGCAAGCGGGATAGGTCGTAGGACATGGGGTTTGAAGGCGCAGCGCGGCCCATAACAATTGCGGAGTACGGGTAGTATCAAAAGTGATATGTAGGGTCACCTCCGCACAACCGTATACAGACTGCAGTGGGTGACGTCTCCCACTTAATCATGCCCAGTAAAGCTAGACCAAACGTCCTCGTGGTCATGTCCTCGCCGATGTCACTGTGGGATGAGCGCAAGCGCAACTCGAACAGCTCTACAGGGTATGGTAGCCTGCTTGAGAGATACCAGACCCTGAAAGAAGCTGATTTACATGAAGGGTGTGTGTAGGATATACTGTGGGACGCGCAGCGGACGATGACAGAAACAATCTATCGTCCCCGAGGAGCTGCAACCAAAGTAAGCACATACCGAGGTTAACGGCAGTGGTCGAGTTGCCGACCGTGACAGCCACAGTGTAGAAGCTGCCGAGTTTCAGCGACGCGATCCGCGGCTTATCCGGACAAAGTCGCTCACAGATCAGCGCTGTCACCGAGGCCTACGGTTCCGCCCAGGACGTCTCCGTCGTCGGAGCCGGCATCTCTGCGGGCGACCTCGAGTCTGCGCGAGTGCTTGATGAACGGGAGGACGACGCCGTTCTTCCTGGACCTGAGCGCTGGGGCGGCCGACGGGCCGGGGACGGGCAGAGCGGGGACGAGCGCGGGGAGGAGGAGGAGGGGGAGAGCAAAGGTGGCACACCAGCTAGACGTATACATCGTGAAGCGGACAAATAGCGGGCGACCTGCGCAGGAGAAGGAGCAAAGGAGAGTATACCAGATAGCGAGGGACGGGGCCGTCGAGACCGTGCAGCCGTGCTGGGACCTGGGCGCAGCGACGGGGAGGGTGTGCAGCGTCGGGGGCGCATTGTTTATGTATGGCGTCGTGCGCGGGCGATGGGAGGGATTCCGAGGGGGCGGTACGGCGCGGTCGGTGCTCGTAACCAATTGCAACAGACACAGGCGCCCACCACCGATTGGCCCGCGCATCGTTCGCAGCGCGTCCTGGACAGGCCCCCCGGCTCCCCTCCAGCCAAGCGCGGCCAAGCAGCCAGCGAACGCCCCATCCGATGCCCGACTCGCCCTCGCTTTCTCCGCGGCGCCCACGACGCACGCCCGCGCACGCTGCTGCGCACCCTACGCGCGACAGTCCTCAGGTCCCGTCGTTCCGCAGTCCCAGCTATATCCGTCTACTACCCCACGGCTCAAGCCGGCGGACAGCGAACAGCCCCCGATGAGACAGGAGAACACGGCACGGGTGTGCTATCAATGATATCTGTCGCAAAACAAGGGCCTGGAGCCACCTTACCCCGCATGTCCATGAACGACTCCCCCACACAAACGCAGGCAGCGGAAGACATACCAGGTTCCAGACACAATGCGCAGGCTGTCGCGACGGCCGTACAACGCACGCGCAGCCTTTGCTGCGTACAACTTCACAAGCAGGTTCACGCCCTGTTCTAGATCAACTCGGCGACATCTCAACAGGGTCGAGAGTATGATGGACATGCAGATCGCTCATGTTGCGCCCAACGCTGCCAGCCCAGAACTTGCGGTGCCGACTCATCTGCCTTGGCTTGTTGGCCTTCTGTAAGACTTTGTTCCCCGATACCTCAAGAGTATCTTGGCGGGATGGGGGCACACGGACGGCTCGAAATGAGCTCGGGTGGTCGAGCACTCACCTGCGCCTGACCATTTAGCCTGTGAACTGTGAGCCGAGGCGGTGACAGGCAAATTGCTGAGAACATCGACCACGAACCGCATACCCGCCAAACAGTCCAGTGCCCGACTGCCCAGTTGTTCGCAGTCGGGCATCATCCGGACTGCGAACCGCCGAGGACAATCACAACGTCAACGCCCACGGCACACGACCAGCTTCTGCCATCCCAGATGATGCCGCTGCGCCCAGCCTCCCCGTTGGCCCGACGCACCCCAAGCCATGCCGGCATCATCCCAAGCGCAAAGTGCTGATGGACGCACTGCAGACATCAGATACACACACACCATACTCGTACACACCAAGCAAACCGACAGACTCGACACCCACGCTCACGCCCGCACCCGCACTCAGTGCAGCGCGGCGGCCACAAGCTCCAGAATCTCCCGCGTGCTCTTGCGCGTGTTCGCGATGTCCTTCGCGATAGGCTGCCACGTCGGCCCGTACCGCGGCTCGGCCGCGACCGCCTTCTTGATCACCTCCTCCTGGTGCTCCTGCAACACGAAGGCCACCCGTCAGCGACATGCACACGCCCAGCTGGGCTACAGCACGAGCAGGAGCGGGCACTCACCGGCGTGCCATGCTGACGCTCGAACTTGAGCCACCACGCCCAGATGTCGCCCCAGGTGTCGGCCGGGTTCTCGCTCGCGGCGACGGCGCGCTCGAACCAGTGCCGCGCCTTCTCGATCTTGCGTTCCGCCCAGAACAACCGCGCGACGCTGCACAGCACCCACGGGTCGCTCCCCGCCTTGCGCAGCGCGTCCGCCGAGCGCGCCTTCCGCGTCGGCCGCGGCTCCGACCAGATCGCCATCGCCCACAGCAGCCCCGACGACGGGCACTCCTGGAGCCCTACAGTCCTCGTCTCAGCGCCACGCACACACACACCACGGTGATGGCAGGGAAAGAGCACGCACCTCTGGCGAGCACGGTCTTCGCCTGGGCAGCGCCCCCGGAGCGTTCCTCCACGCCGACCGCTTCCGCCCAGAGCACGTCGTTGCCCGGGTTCGCCAATCGAGCCTTGTCCAACAGCGCCCGTGCCTTGATGCTCTTCCCGTCCGCTTCCTCGAGCCGGCTCGCGAGGATCCACAGGTTGGCCTCCTTCGGGCACGCCTTGATGCCCGCGGCGTACGACGCACGCGCGGCCGCAAAGTCCTTGCGCTGCTGATGGATCTGGCCCTGGATCATGTACAGCTTCGCGAACTTCGGGTACTTCTTGATCGCGGTGGCGAGCGTCTCGAGCGCGGTGGTGAGCTGCCCCTGCTGGCGCTCGAACACGGCGGACTTCATCCAGATCTGCGCAGGGGCGGGTCAGGACCGGTACTACCACGCTGTTCGCTATCAGCAGATCACTTACCCGTTCGGTATCGGCGACGGTGCGGGCACGGACGAGCAGCTCGCGCGCTACGTCGAGCTCGCCGTTCTCGGCCTCGAGCTTGACGGCGGCAAGCCAGATCTGCTCGCTCTCCGAGTTCGCCACGAACGCGCGCTCGAGGACCTCGCGCGCTGCGGGCACGTCGCCGGCCAGCCACTTCTCCTTCGCCCACATGAGCCACAGGACTTCGGCCTGCGGACAGTGATGCACGGCACGCTCGAGTATCGCGTTGAGCGATTCTCTGACGTAACCGTATCAGCGACCGGTAAATTGGTGGTAACCAACGAGAATTACTCACTTCGTGCCGCGGGCCTTCTCGAGATCGGCCGCCTTCCGCCATAGGCTTTTCTTGTCCGGGAAGACCCTGAGCGCATAGGCAAGGATCGCCCGTGCGGCACCAATGTTGCCCTTCGCCTCAGCGGCCTCTGCATCACTCGTCCAAGTGTCGAGACGGTCTTCCTCCTCGACGTCCATCGCAATGGTCGCCTTGATGATCGCCTCGCACGTCCGGATAGCTCCCTCGTTCTCACACCGCTCGGCTTCCTTGAGCCATTGTTCCCGCGTGAGCAAGACTTGGTGGCGACGAAGCTCGCGCACGCCGGCTTCGATGGTCTTGTCGACCATGGCGAGCTCCTTGTCGCGCTGCTCCGGGCTCTTCTCGGCCGCGTACGCCTCCTGCTCCAGTAGACGGCCTGCGGCAATCCAGATTTCATGGCTCGTCGGGACCGCCTTACGTGCCTTATTGAGCACCGCCTTTGCCTTGTCGGGGGTCTCGAGACGCGCAAGCGCGAGCCACAGTTCGACAGACTGAGGGATAACTTCGACAGCTCGTGAAAGGAGGATGCGGGCATCGGCAGCTGAGGACTCGAGATTAACTGTCTCCTTCCATAGGCGTACGGAGTTCGGGATGTGTTCCAAGGCTAAATTGGCCAGATTAGCCCATAACTTCACTCGGAACAAGGGACCCTGCTCACCTTTCCGGAGCACGCGCTTCTTCGCCTTGACGTCGTGTTCCAAGTCCGCAGCAGCAAGCCAGATCTTGACACTCTGCCCGACATGCTGAACGGCGTTCGCTAGGACCACCTTTGCGTCGTCGTTGTTCTGTGCGGGGAATCGTCAGATGCATCACACAAGAGATCAGGCATAAGTACACTTACGTGCAATCGCGCAGCTTCGAGCCAAACGTCCTCGTTCTTGGGGCACTGCTCGCAACCCTGCTTGATCATCTTGCGGGCGGCAACCATCCTCCCCGCATGCTCTTCCAAGCGGGCTGCCGCAATCCATCCGGGCGCGTGCTTGGGGTTCGACTTGACGAGCGAGTCGAAGAGCATACGAGCCCTCTTGATGTCACCAATCTCAGCATCCGTCTTCAGAACGACGCTATCGAGCGAAGTGAGGTAACCTTTGGGGTCGATAGCGGTTTGCAGACCGGTGGATGTAGCAGTCCCAGAGACCTAGGAGTATCAGTTAGCAGAGAGTTCGCATAGTGTTGCATAGACCAAGGGCATACGTACCTGATCCAGCTTCAGCGAAAGAATCTTGTCGCGAGCCTGGCTCATCTCCGCAAAGTTCGTGATAGTACCGTTCTCTGCGGGTGTCTCCAAGCCTCCATTCTGGGCACAGATGATCAGCCCTGACTTACACAGCGAGAGAGATACCCGACGTACTGTCTGTTGTCGAGGATCCAGCGCGGTCTCATACTCGGTCCTGGCCCTGTCTCCGACAATGACGCTGTCGGATACTACGAATGACCTCTCGTCCCTTTTACGCTTTTTCCTCGTGAGATTGCCCACCTCAGGAATGCTCTCCCATTCTTCGTCCGTGACGACCGCGAGACCGCGCTTTAGATCCGCAAACTGCTGCTGAATCTTGGGACGCTCAGCTCGATGTTTCGCTAGCTCCTCATTCTCTCGCGCCTCTCTGTGGCCGTGGGTTGGTAAGCACGGTTGGAGGCATGCACAAGAACCGATCGCACCTCCTCGCTCGTCGCCGGGCGTCCATGTTCTGATCCACCTGCTCATAAATCTTGTCCGCCTCCTCATCATCTGCCTCGTACGTGGTACCCGCGAAGAGACCATATTCGTTATCAGGATCTTGGAATTGTTCCGGGTCGACGTCGACCTCTTCTCCCCTCCTTGCTTGTGCCTCTCTGCACTCATTAGTTAGTGAGTGATCCAGGAAACAAGACACGAACACTCACGCAATGACTTCTGCCGAGGGTCCCTCTCGAGCTGGACCGATATCCGAACGGGTCGTGAAACCGGAGGCACTGCAAAGACAGGGTCAGTGTGCAGCCACCACACAACAACGTTTCGCACGTACCCCCGACCGAGACCGGCGACGTACGACGCCGGCGCAGGCATGGACAAGAAAGCCAGCTTATTCGGTCTATCTTTCGCAGCCATGGCAGCAGGGTTTCGAAGATCTTGAACGGTAGGGAATAAGGAGAGACGGCGGCCGTGTGAGTGTCGTCGCGGTTCTCCGCAGGTGCTGAAGTATAGTAAGCGCCGCCACACGTTCTCCCGCCCTGCGCGAGGGCGCTTACCAAACGGCGTAGGCACGGGCCCACCGTTCGGACTTCGCAGTTACTCAACGCCAGCTCTATCACCAGGCCGGATGCTCTCATAGCAGGATGCGTCCGGTAAGCTACCGGTGTCCCTGCTTTGAACCTGAGCAACGCAGGACGACTTGCGCATCCTTCATCTTGCCGCCGTGAGTATCTCGTTGGGCCTTCAGTGTGGGAGGCAAAATAGTCCGATCCAATTGACGTTGCTGATGAGGGTATAATACAGATTTATGAACCGAGAGTCCATGAAAAACCATAATGCTACACAAGCAGCCATATTGTCCGAGAGATAGGCCAATGTCCGAAGTCTGCCCTCAGCCTTGTTAGCATGAGCGCGCCGCAACCTCGGCGACTGGGCCCCCCTACGCCAGCCTGCGAGCTACACGCCCACCACAACTTCGCGCATGGCAGGCACGAGATTCTCCTTGTCAACCGAGAGTCCATCGGCTGGTGTCGCATGGACCTGGCAGGCATGCCCTGCAGCTACCGCGTAAGTCCTCTCCGTCGGCCCCCGCCCCTTGCCAGACGCCACGATCTTCCTCGTCTTCAGCGATAGCGCTGATATGACGACCAGGACGTTGTCCCTCGTGGACGAGGGGAGCTTCTTCTCGACCTTGCAGTCACTGTTGGACCAACAGTCGTTCTCGCTGCCGTCTTCGTCCATCGACGAGGTGTCGGTCTCGTACCCGGAGATGTCCTCCGGCAGTGGGGACCCGTCAACGTCCCCTACCTCGATGTCGTAGGTGCCGCCCGTGAGCTTCGACAACAGGTCGTGCGCCTTGATAGCCCTGGTGTTGAGGGCGGGAGGTGTCTTCACTCGCTGGCTCAGGCGAGATGAGGCCCTGCTCGGCGATCCGAGTGAGACGCGCGGACTTTCCGACCTTGGCACCGCCGTCGGAGTCGACCCCTCTTTCACCAGGACGACAGGAGCTGTCGCCTCGTTGGCAACACTGTAATCACCTTCGTCGTCGGTGTTGCAGAAGTCCCCGTCGCGCATACGGGCCTGCCGCCTCAGCTTCTGCTCCGCGCGAAGCTCCTTACGGACGAAGTCTGGGTGCGCCTCGGGACGGTCATACTCGTCCCCGAAGCTGCCAAGATATCCGGGGGAGCCCATGCAGGCCCATCCCGTGGGCGGGGGCGACTCCGGGGTAGCGGGTGAGTTGGAGAGCAATGATTCGGTTGAGCCGTCATCGGGACACAAGGACGGCACCGTTGTTATTTGAGGGCGAGTAGTCGTGAGCCAACTAGGGATGAATGGCTTCGTCGCGGTAGCGTTGGGGATCCGATACCACCAGGCCTGTTCCGAGGGGTACGTTGTGACCCGCCCCTGCCCCCAAGGGTTGGGCTTCGTCTTTGTTTCATATGCAACAGACTAGACAACCTGGTGAGTAATGTCGCGCTCATGCATGAGTACTGAAGCCAGACTAACGGGTAGACCTCCGTGCAGCAGATTGGTGTACTTGATCGTAGAACCCCCCTGCAGGCTGTCCGTGAAGCTGGCCTTTGAGCCTGGGTTCTGCATCCCAGCGGTGGGGCGGGCAATGACACGTGAGAAGTAAGCCATGTTGAAGAGCGTGTTCAAGTGGCGACGGTGGTGGTGGATGAGAGGCGGAGATCGTGGGGGCAGGCGACGTGGCTAGCAGCTGGACAGCGGGGCGAGTGTTCGGAGCGATTTGTACAAGTTCAAGTTGCAAGGGATCGGTACAGAGTCGGGGCCTTGTGGTATTTATGTGCGCACGCGCTTAGCCGGGTGGCGTGTTGCTTTGTCCGTTTGCATGCGCCTGTGGCCAGGACAATGTGGCGTAAAGAGCTGTAAGTGTCGGACAAAAGCCTTTGATACAGTCCTTCAAGTTAGTACGCTCTAATCTCCACGATCTGAGCCTCGTGTCTCAAGATGTTCAACCCTCAGGATCATCACAGGACCGTTTGGCTAAACGACGGCGCTTGTTATGGCAATCGGGCGCTTGTTTACCCCATCACAATTGCATAGGATGAGCAGCGCACCCTTCACATGCACATTTCTCACCACAAAGCTGACCGCTCGCTCTTCTGCCTCCTCCGCGCTCCGCCGTCTCCGTCCCCGACCCTGAGCCAGGTTTCCGTACTCGCGCAGGGCGCGGAGCGATGACGGCCCTCGCTTATTTCCTCCCACTTTATGCCTAACTCTGACGACGACGAGGGATCCGCCAACGACGTCGACGCAACAGGAGTCGACCCCGCCTACCTCGCGCTGTTCTCCGAGCATCTCGACCACTATCGCGCCCATCTCATTGGGAGGGACAGGCCCGAATCTCCGCCGGCATCTCATCTCCCTCCGAATGCTTTCTGGTCTGCCGCGGAGAAAGATGCTTTCTTTCGTGCGCTCGCCGTTCACTCCCGCCTCAGGCCCGACCTGATCGCTGAAGAAGTCAAGACCAAGACCTTACCTGATGTATGTGTATACCTCGCCGTGCTTGAGGAAGGCGCGCGCGAGGCTGCGCGCAAGGTTATCTACGTTGGCGGTGAGAAGAAGACCTGCGATGTCATGCTTGCCCGGAGAGAATTCCCGATCGCTCTCGAGGCCACGGATGAGTGGGTGCGATTCGAGGAACGCAAGGCTGAGGATCTCATCGCCTTCGAGGACTCGCACAAGCGCGAGTTGTTGGCCAAGGAACGAGATGAAGAGGTCCAATCTCGCAGAAAAGCGTTCCGAGCGCGCAGGGGTGAGGCCCGTACCGCGTCCAACGAGCGAGACCGGGAAGGCGAGAAGTTGCGCAAGAAGGAGTTTGAGGCCTGGCTGGAGGGTCAGAAGAATCAGTGGGAGGCGGAGGACGTCTGGCGCACACTGGATCAGGCGAGTCTCTCCGCACTGGAGAGGATCCTCAGAGCCGAGGAAGATGGCCTCGCTGGCTTCGATACATTGCCTGAAGACGAGGTTGAACATCATGCCGATACTGAGCCAACAGACCATCTGTCTGTGCCTCTGTCTACGCCAGCCACAGGCGAGGAGCTCATTGATCCTCTGCTTCTGCAATTGTCTCGCCCCAGCCCAGCGGTCCCTCCTGAGGCTGCTCTCAATGCCAACCCCGCTCCCTCGACTTGCCAACCTGAGCTGGTTGTCCCCGTACACGACGCACCATCTGCATCTGGCTTGCCCTTGTATCCTGATTTCCGGCCGTGTACTCCACCGTTTGCTCCAGTCTCCATGCCTAGCGAATCCATGCCCGTACTTCCTCTCCTTCCTGCTGTAACCATCTTGCCTCAAACGGTGGGAGAGGCGGGTGGAAGTTCAGTGGGGGATGGGGCAGAGGAAGATGTCGCCTCAATGTCCCCGGTCTCGCGGCGACGCTACCAGAAGCGGCTGTACATGCGCCGTAAACGTGCTCAGGCCTCCGGCGGAGTGGTTCTAGAGGACACCTCAAGGCTCAAGCCTGGTCGGAAGCCCAAACAATGTCCGCTCAAAGCTGGGAACCCCCCTCGCGAAGACTTGCAAACCGTGGCTACCAGTTCCTCAGTTGCGATCGAGGATGGAGTACCCGCGACCCCTCAAGGTCTGGATAGTTCACCTGCTAGGCCTGATACCACCCAGTCCCGCCACTTGAAAGTCTCTGGCATGACTCTTCCGTACAAACGCCAGGCGCAGTTCGAGTCCGTCGGCATCAATGCCCAGCGACTCCACCAGGAAGGCGTCGGACTTTTCCACACCCAGGCGATCGGGAAGCTGATGCAGTGAGTGTCCTCTTTTACCGGACTATATGCGTTGCCTACCTGAGCCTACAGGACATACAACCAACTTCACGATGTGCCTGCAGAGGTTGGCTCTCAGCTTTCCCTGGACACACTCAAAGTCGTGCATGCTATACTCGTTGAGTTTGTAGCTGAACTGATGTCACGGGCAATTGTGTCCCGGGAGCAAGAGCGCATTGCGAAGCTGCAAACCAAGGCTTGGCACCTGCAGGAGCATAAGGTTGGTCCCGCGTCGATCATTGCCACAACATGCGATCGTATCTGAATGCATCTTGTACAGAAAATCTCCGCCGTCCATGTTAGGCGCGCCATCACACTCCACGGTGCCGATCATCTCAACAAGCGGGCACACTTTGCACGTCTCTTCAAGGAGCTTGGACTTGACGAACCAAATGGGACCGGCGCAGATCAGGAGGACAACGAGGACGTTGAAGGTGGAGACATGCCTGGCGCTTCTCCCTCCAAAGTCTCGTCCTATATTGACCCTGAGGGTGCCGACGAACGAGGAGTGCTCCCTGACAGCGCGCAAGAGGACGACCCGCCGTTCAAACCCCTCTCGCCCTTGCGGATGATCTACCCTCCCATCATCGATCTGCCCTCATATGGCCCTCGGAATGACGACGACGCGGCTGCCCTGGACCCCTCTACGTACATGCCATGGCCGTCCTCTAGCCTTCTTTCCAACTCTTCAGAACCACTGCGCGAGGAGGACCTACTACCGGAGACTGTCGACGAGGTCGCACTTGTCGCCGAGCTACGCGACGACGAGAACATCGAGAAGGAGGACCATCTGCGTGACCTGGAAGAGGAGAAGAGGCTGTGGGCGCGTTTCGGAGGCAAACCCGGCGGTCCCGCGGATCATGGCGCCACTCAGGGAGATGTGAAACAGGAGCCCGTGCCTTGTACGAAGACAGTTCCGTTGAAGCGCAAGCGCAAGGTCAGGCCGAAGAAGCGCGCCAAGGAGGCGGAACAATCGGACGAGGCTGCAGGCGATGCGGGAAGCGGGGCTGGCGAAGGCGGAACGGACCGTACCGAGCAGGAGGAGGCGACCGGACGGCGCGTTCGCCGACGGAAGGGCAAGGGCACGGCGCACATGAACGAGGACCAGCTGCGATTCATGGAGCCCGACCCGAGCGGGCGGATCAAGAGCAGCGTGTACGTCCTTGACAGCGATTAGGCGTCCTTGACAGCGATTAGGCGTCCTTGACAGCGATCAGGCGTTCACAGTTGGGCGAACGGCACCTCGAGAAGGTTTCTTGGGTTTCTTGCAAAAGTAAAGTATGTGTTTGCATAATCTATGTTACTTGGAGCCGTCGATGTGTAGTTCATAACTGTTGCATGTTCACTTGTACATCACTAGGACCGCGTTTTGGCACAATCCACTATATCGATATGACCAAACGGCGCGGACGCGACCAACAAACCGTGCAGCCCTCTGATGCGCACTGTACGCCAACAACAACGCCTCCCACTTTGCAGTGACCGTGCGCGCTGCAGTTGGATAGTTGAGGCGAACGGTGGCGGAAGACGCTCAAGATATAATGGCAACGTGCTCGACCTGTTCGCTGTCACCTTATACCATGACCTCGCTCCGCAACCTACTCCCTCTAACTCCCAGCCATGTGCCTATACAGGGTCGTGTGTGGCGTCCCAAGGACGGTGCCAGCAAACAGGAGTCAACACCACCAACCGTTTTCGCCTCAGACGCCACGCCCCACATCTCCCATTCGCGTCGTCACACGCCTGAAGCTGATCTACCGCAACGAAGGAGCTTCAGGTACCGAATATGATATGTCACGACCCGCCGATCAGTCGCACCCTTTCCCTGGACGAGTGGTGGAGTTGAGGGAGAGTGTGGAAGGAGGCACCGAAGCGGTCATGGAGAGAGAGGACATGTCCGCAGACCCGAAGCGAGTCATTCCCCGCCTTTATACCAACCACCAAGGGGACGCTACGCAAGGCCGCGCCGGTTGCACACATTTACGCTCTCCTTCCGCCCCTTGGCGTAGCCATCAAACAACTTCGACCATTCGAGCCGCGGCCCGAACTCATTGGGCCTGGTGTGGTACCGGCGCGCGAGAGATATCGAACCGGACCTACAATGGGAACCGTACCTCGATTCGCACACACTGAAAGGGGTATCAAAAGCACGTCTTATGGCAGGCGGTACGTAACCCCGCCAAGAGTCGACCACATGAAGTCCAGCGCGTGGCGAGCAGTCACTGACGTCGATGAGCGCAAAGGCCAACTTCCCCTACGAACCACCGCGCCACTGCTGCCGACAGTGGGACCCACAGAACGAAGCGAGGAGCCACAATATACGGTCAGTATAGCTTCTCCCGCCCCGTCCGCCCCCCTTGATTGTCGCGCCTGACACCACGCGCCTCTAGCGCACGCGTAAGGCTGTCCCAGTCATGCTGCACAGGTATCATTCGCCACGTTCACGCGATGGAGTACCGACACCTTCGCGCCTGATTGCGCATGCCATGTTGAAAAACGGGCAGGGCGTAACCCGTGCGATTGAACGCCAACTTCTGGGCTCGCCAGCGACAGGGACGCAGGAAGACGCGCAAACTGGCAAGCCCGACCTGCCGCGGGAGGGAGACCTGCGGTCAACGGAGCGCACGCAAGCACCCACACGAAGCGCACGGCCAGCCTCGCGTCTCGGCGAGGAGCCACTACGTCCTCATGCGACGACGGAGTACTCAAACCCCGCCATAACGCGTCCGTCACCACGCGGAGGCCACCGGTGTCGGCGGCGAGCGAACGCTGACCCCGACACGCAGCTACGTCCACAACGTCTACGACCCATCCTCTCTAAGCCGTTGCTGGTCGAGCCCGGGGCAAGCGCCTGATAAGGTACCGGTGGGGCCAATATGCTCCATGCCAAACAGGACTCGCGAGGAACCCCGCTGAGTCGCGGACCGGGGAGGAGCAAGCCGGAGAAGTAAGCGAACAAGGAAATGTACGCACCACCTGGCGAGTATGAGTGCTGACTCGTGCGGTGCGGATGGACTGCAGGCAAGGGCCGGGTAAAGATCGAGAACTGCTGATACAACCGTACAAATGTACTGATAACCTATACGGACCTGATGTACACATCTTCAGTTGAAAGGTCGCCTCTCCATCCACACTTCTTCTTGTCACTCGAAAGTGCACATTTGTACAGGATCGGGGACGAAGCAACGCCCTGTGCAAGAAGTGGAGATAGAACGCTGAGCGCAATGTACGAGAGACGGTATGCATTCACTCAGCTCAGTAGCAGAAACTCACTGTTGCCGGGCTGCGATCGGAAGCGGAGAAGGAGTTAGAAGGAAGAAACGTAAGTCGGCCTGGACACGACCTACGACCGCTGTACGATTAGACGTGTGTGACATGGACAGAGACATAGGTACGTATCCAACTCGTTTGCATGGTCGAAGGTACGCAGCACTCATGCTATGGCGGATTCTCGCAGGTCGTACCCAAATACTCAGTCTTTCTTATCGTACCTGGATATTTGCCAGTGAATTCAGTGGCAGCAACGCCATCGACCCTACCGATCTTAGGTTGACATGTACTACTACCTGTGTTCGCCACACTGGATGCTGTGGGTGACCCGTATCAACATGGTAGGTCGCTGATCCGGCTACCGGAGCTTCGGGAGTCTGCTCAGCACTGCAAATTGACCGGAGATCTGCCAGTGCTCGAAATACCGGTGATGCAAATACCGTGACTTACGGCTACGCAGCATCAGAAGCACTGCGGTGCCTCAGGTGCGCACGGCTGGTTGGGTCCGTTCAGTTCCTGCCCCAATCCTACGAAGAGACGTTACACTGCTAAAATCCTCCTTCACGATCTTGCAGGAGAATAGCGGGCGCTGTTTAGGGCCCAAGTCTTGGAATTGGCGCGTGTCGAGCCACATATTCCACCCCCAACAAACTACCTTCACGGTGGTGTGCCAGTCCACGTAGCCAAGATGTAGTAACCGCATTGAGCTGAAAGATTTGCCTCCGCCACAATTTTCCACAAGCCAACAGACATTTGCTACTGGCTTTCCGACTTGACCTGGAAGAACACCGGCCAAGCGCAGGATCTGTCCGGACATCGCCGGAGGCTGGCGCGAGTTATTTGCGGCTACCGGCAGGCTATAGTAGGTTCTAACCAAAGCGCTGCAAGTCGACTCGGAAGTCCGACTCGAACCGGCACCGCAGTCCTGCACTCAACGATTGCGGAGGAGAGGTGAGCTGTGCCTTACCGCCCTGAGTATGGCATACTGAGGAACCGAGGCAGTGAACCCACTCCAGTCTCGACACTATTGCTCCTGGTTTCATAACTACCCCGACCGTCCGCAAGTGTGGCCCGTGTATACCGGAGCGCTCAGTACGGACCGTGCTGTCGTTTCATGGTTAGAACACCGCCGTGTCCTTGTGCTTAGCCTGCCTGTCGCCCCAGGATGCGTTGCAATCCACCAGCACAGCTGCCATGGCAGCTACGCGTCACTGGAATGGTTATAAGGTCAGAGGTCCCCACTTGCGGTAGGAACATATCGCAGTCTCGAGCTTTGCGGCACTGCTCTCTTCCGCCATGGTTTCCAGCTCCTGCATCGTTGCGATCGCCTCGGTCGTTTGTACGGGGCTTGTCCTTGGGGCTAGCGCGTTCTTCAACTGGCGAGCGCGTTCGCGCAATCTCCCATTACCCCCGGGTCCAAGGCCTTTGCCAATAGTCGGTAACATTCTCGACATGCCGACGTACAAACCGTGGTTCAAGTTTCGCGAAATGAGCGCTCAATATGGTAGGACAGTCGAGTTGTCTCCTAAGCTCAACATGTCTGACTAGCATTCACAGGTGACCTCATCTACCTGCGGGTCATGAGCCGGTCCATATTGGTGATTGGTTCAGCCAGTTTGGCGACCGAGTTCCTCGACAAGCGGTCAGCGAACTCGGCGGATCGACCCAGCACACCTATGACTGAGCTGTATGTTCTCAGGCTTGTGCTTGTTGCTGCACTAATTTAGAGCGACGCCGCCTGGCATGCACTAATACCTCATCTCCCTTGCAGGGCGGGGCAATCATCAAACTTTGCTTTCATGCCTTACGGTCCCATGTTCCAACGCTACCGCCGCATGTTCTGGCAGCAATTTCATCCAGGGGCAATTTCCGAGTATCACTCTGCGGTGCGCCAAGGCATTCATCAATTTCTCGCCAGTCTCCTGGTGTCGCCAAAGAATGTCGAGCACGTCATGCTACAGTGAGTGTTTCAATCTTAGCAGCTCGCACTCTCTGAAAACCTGGGGCTAGCTCTTTCACTGGGAGCCTTCTCAAGGTCGTGTACGGCATTGACGTGACCGGCGACGGCGTGGACGCGAATGTTGCCATGTTGGAGGAGGCAGCCACCTCGTTCGGTGAGGCTACGGCTGGGCACCTCGCACTGGAGGCGTTCCCATTCCTGCGTTTCATGCCTCCATGGTTTCCGGGAACCGGCTTTCAGCCGATCCTTTCCCGGTGTAAACTTGCCAGCGACCGCCTCAGGAAGGGCGGTTTTGCGGGCACTAAGCGCGCACTGGTGAGTAGTAGGTGCCGAGTATAAGGGATTGACTAGTCTTACCCCTGCTTCTGGGCTCAGGGCAAGGATGTCTCCAGTGTTACTGCGAAGCTGCTGGCGAAGGCGCAAGAGTGTCTCAAATCTGGAGATCCAGCGGAGGACGAGGACGCCATCAAAGACATATCCGCTATTTCTGCGTTAGGTGAGGGCGCAGAGAACTTGACATCACAAGCATTTCTCATAGACTTCGCATCTGCGCCTTCATACAGCGGGATTCGATACGGTATGGTGTTCGATGAACTCGCGCATGTCCGGCGAGCTGAAGTTCCTACAGACGCTCTCGACGTTACAGGCATTGTTCCTCGCACTCGCGATGTACCCTCACGTGCAGAAGAAAGCGCAGGAGGAGCTGGACGCCGTCGTAGGACCGAGTCGTTTGCCCAAGTTCGACGATCGTGACAAGCTGGTGTATGTCAACGCGATCATCAAGGAGACCTTGCGGTGGCATGTCGTCGGCCCAATGGGGCTCGGCCACCAGACTATCAAAGATGACGAGTTCCATGGCTACTTGATTCCCGCGGGTACCATTATCCTTCCGAACGTCTGGTACGCAATCTCACATCTCACATAAGTATATACGGTGCGCTGACTTGGCTGTTGTTGCGCATAGGGACATCCTGCACGATCCGGAGGTGTACGAGGATCCGTTCGAATTTCGTCCGGAGCGCTTCATTCGAGACGGGGAGCTCGACCCGACGGTACGCGATCCGGTCGCGTTTATGTTCGGTTTCGGAAGGAGGTGCGTACCCTACAAGCTCTTGCATACAATGACTGAAGCTGACGCTTCACAGAATCTGTCCGGGGCGGTTCTTTGCGTTGGATTCGCTCTTCATCAATGCCGCGTCGGTTCTGCACGTGTTCAATGTCTTGCCTCGGTTGGACAAGGACGGTGTTCCGGTGAAACTCAAGTACGCGCAGACACACGGCCTTGTGACGTATGCTTTCCTTTGCCTTGAGTAAAGTCGTTACGTGGTAGATGATACTGATATCTTGTCATCAGCTTCCCTGAGGAGTATCCTTGTATGGTCGTCCCCCGCTCCACGGAGGCGGCGGACCTGATCAAAGACACGCAACATACCTGAGGCATGTTCATGGATATGAGTTGATGATGCATGTATCTTTTAACCTGTGCAGACCCCATGTGTACATGCGGCCTCTATGTATTCAGAGCTGGATTCCCGGGTCTGACCACCGACGCTCCCCATGTAGCATTTCGGACGAGGCATAGACTCCGACCGGGTTCGACCCTAACCAGGGACATGGCTTATCTGATGACTACCGTTTGCACTTCCCTATTGCTTAGAACAGCCCTGGAATCAACGCGTACTGCGTTCGCTTAACCCATTCGTCCCATTGCGAGCCAAACTCCTTCCTCAACATCTCGTCCTCCGTCCTCACCCTCGCGAACACCATCATCGCCGGCACGTACAGCAGCTCCGCGACCCACGCGACCGCAAACGCCCTGCCCGCCGCCGTGTCCAAAATCCCGCACTCCCGCAACCACGAGCCGCGCCCGAAGAACGCGACGAGGCAGCCGAGGACGACGAGGGCGAGCGCGCTGTAGCTCGGGTGGCGCACGACCGCGTACGGGCCGCTCGTCACGAGGCTGTGGTCCTTGCGGATGGTGAGCTCGAACGTGAAGTGCTTGCCCAGCTCGCGGTAGCACGCGAGCCGGAGTAGCCCCCCGGCCATCACGGTCGCCGACCCGAGCGCGAACGCGGGCGTGATTCGGACGCGCAGCGCGCCGTGGTCGGCGGCCGAGTGGTGGTCTAGCAACGCAAGGGCGGACAAGGAAGTAAGGGACGGGAAGTGTGCCGCGAGCACGGTCGCGATTTCGCACAGGATGACAGCGCGGATCGTGCCCTACGCGAAGACTGTTCGGATCGGTTGCGGCCGTGTGGCGGCGGGATGCGGCTCACCTTGGAGAGTTTGCGCAGCCATTCTCCCCGTATCTTCCTCACCGCCTCGCTCATGACCTCCTTGCCTGTCGTTGGCACAACTGGGTTGGGCGGGGAGTAGGTGACACCGTGGGCCCATAGGATCACAAGCAAGAGAGGGACCTTGGCAAGGCGCGTGACGGTGGACATCCTGATATTCACTGGTGGGAGTGGCACGAGTCGAGGGTGTTCAGGCTGTCCTGAGACCACCAAAGTTGATCACCGTCCGCGTCCAAAGCCTTATAACTGCATCCAACCTGGGGCTGCCGTACAGCGGCTTCTATCTCTCTTCGGCGGAACAGAAGAGGGCCACCTGACCAGTGACCGGCTCCAAGATAAATGGGGGGATCCTGGCGGGTACTCAGCGGTTGGCGTCAGGCTATGTGGCTGGGTTCCCTGTACAGTGCCCGGGGATAAAGTCAGTGTGTCAAGGTCACTCGTACCGAGATGATTTTGACGTCAAACTGACATGCATGCCATACCGGTATGAGCTAGTACATGCTGTAGTGCTTGTCCAGGACCGATCTGACCGAGCCGTGTGGCAGCGGGTACAGTATGCATTGACAATCCGTGTGAGTTTCTTCAACCGATGCCGAAAGTCTCGCTTGCCGGCGATTGTCTATTTCTGGTAAGTCGGCGCGGCCTGGAATCGTGATATGTGGCATCCTGTAATTAGTCAGAACCCCTTGATGAACAACAACAGAACAGCGCGCCGAGGCGTGATCAGATTCCCAAAGGTTGACACTGGGGGTCATTGGACTCGAATGCTGCTTCAGACGACATCAAGAGAGTCATGCTATCTCAGCTGCTTGGATCAATGGAGCTAGGCAGGCGCGTGGGCGGCGAACTTGCAGGGAGACTAGGACGCGGCCATCGAGATCTGTCCTGTTACCCCGTACGTGTGATCACCTGGCACTGCTTCGAAAGCGGTAGCTGAACCTTCTTACCTTTTCGGGAATTCACCTTGTAGGTCACAGCCTCCGGTCGCATATTCTTCAGCGACCACCCCAGTTGAAGCGCATGATCGCGCACGCGCGCGACATAGACAAGGGAGAACTACAGCGTTTCTGAGGTCCCACATAACGCCCGAGGGAGGTGATGCTACCGGCTCGCAGCGGTTGTCATCGACATAGCCCGAGCCAACCCCCCATGCCAGTCGTAGCTGAACGATATGGCTGCATGGGGCTTACCGCGGCGACCAGGGAAAGATTATGACCCTAGCAGAGGGTATATGGGCTCTGTGCGAACATCAAAGACCAAATCACAGCATCTGAAAGCTAGATGCAGTGTACGGATACACACAATACCTCCAAAATCGGTTCAGTACATCGACCAGGGACCCCGGACCATACAGGTATCTATTCCAGCCTATACAGGACGAGTGAGCGTAGGGTGAACGGATCAGACAGCAAAGAAAGCGACAAACATCAGCACAACGCGACGAGCCCGGGCGGCCTAGAAGTCGTCCGAGAAGTAGTCCGCGAGCGACTCCTTGATCTCCCGCATGCGCATCGACGTCGCCAGCAACGCGCTCTCTCTGCAGTGGGGAATGCCGTCGAGAAAGCCCTGGCTCGGTATCTCGCGCTCGACCATCGCCTTCATCACGCTCTCCGCGAGCATGATCTTCCCCAGCAGATCCTCGCGCGGCAGGCCCGGCAGCACCTGCGTCCCCGTCTCGAGCACGGTCCGCCAGAGCGCGCCGAACGCCTTCGCGCACCGCTGCTGGCTCGTGCACCGCAGCCCGTGCGTCAGCGGCGGCGGCTGCCCCGGCAGCGCGTCCCACAGCTTCGTGAGCGCGTAGTACCCCGCGAGGAGCCGCACGCGGTGCGCGCGCGTCAGCGCACGCTCCGTGTCCCAGTATGCCCGCCCGCGGAGCATGAGCGCGTGGTAGGCGAGCCCGACGACCGGCCGAAGGCTGAAGCGTTCTGCGGTGGTGAGCGTGAGCACGAGATCGCGGCCTTCGCCGATGAGCCGCTTCCAGCGCACGATCGTGCACTCGAGCAGATCAGCGCGTTCGCAGAGCGCTGCGAGCTCCGTGATTTGCACGAGCGTAGGCGGATGTGCGGGCGAGGCTGCGGGCGTTCCTGGTCCGCCGTGCGATAGAGTGGGAGGGGCAGGAGGAGGGGCAGGGGCAGTTGTCAGCACGTCTTCAAACGCGCCCGGGCGTGAGTAATAGTGATGCATCGCGCTCAGCGCCCAGTTCATGATACTGCGGAATTGGTATTTGTGTGTTATGCGGACCAGGTTTGCCAGTTGTGTACAGTCGGCCTCCCCGGACATCGCGACAGTGAGCTCGTGAGGCCTGTAAGGGGCATATGGTGAGAATGTGGTAGCAGAACCCGACATAGTAGGGATCAGCAGCGCAGTGCAGGAACTACTCCGGCTGATTATAGTGTAGATGGCGACCTTGCACGTACCTGGACTGCACCCCTATTCTAGCAAAGGTGGCTCCCTCACCAGGGCCCGAGGCGTAAACCACTCAAGTATACGCAGGATTACAAGACTTGCCATTTAACGCAGGCATAACTCTGGCGGAATTGCCAGTGACTGAGTCTTCATGTCACTCATACGTAGCGCGTAGCTAAGAGGGGCATACGACCGAAGATAGAAAACATGAGCCAATGTCAACCACACATGTTATCTGCTCTGGAGTAGGCAGGGTGTCTTCAGGGTATCATTTTCAGTTCATATGGATGTTCAGGAATGCAGGACAACGCGGGGCACTTGTCAAGAACATCGGGAGGGCGCTCGTGACGCATAGCGAACGGTGTAACACTGTAAGGCACTCACAATGCATAGAGGGCCCACAGCAACGCGCGAAAATCGTCCGCAGTGTCGCCCTGGAGCCTGATCGGGTTGTCGTCGCTCTCGCCCTCCTGCGCGGCGGTCATGCTCGAGTCCGACCGCGCCGAGTCCGTCTCGCCCGAGAGCTGGAACATCGTCTCGAACGCGGACGTGTCCTTCGTCAGCACCGAGCGGTGGATCTGTGCGTGCATCGAGCCCTGTCACCCCGCCGCCCTCGCGCAGACTGCGGACCCCTGTGCATGTGCGCGCACCTTGAAGAGCGTGTTCTCGACGAGGAGCACGCTGTTCCCGTCGTTGATGTAGTATGTCGGGTCTCGGGTGGGCAGCCGCGGGCCCGGGATGGAGAGGAGGAGCATGCCATCGTTGAGGAACGAATTCGTCATCGTCATGAGCGGGCTGTCGGGCGGAAGGGCGGGATGGTCGACTTGATCCATGGCGCTAGCGTCTCGGGTAGCGGCGGGGTATGTCCTTCGCGCGTCAGAGAAGGTGTGGCTGTCGACAGCAGAGTCCGGGGGCAAGTTGCGCTGTGTTAGACGGCCTGGGACGGCATGGAGAGCAACGGAGGGGTATATATGGACGTCGTGCTCGTGGCAGCGGAGGCAACGAGCCTTTCCCTGGCAGATGTAATGGGCGGGTTGATAGACGCGCTAAGCCCTCTTCGGCGTCCTCCCCGCGCCTGGCGGCGACAATGTCGTCGTATGTACTTTTGGCCTAGCACGAAGCATTTCAGATGATTGTGCGGCTCTTGGAAGTATGCAGCCTCCATCGGACTAGTATTCGAACGACTCGAACGACTCGTACTTGGCAGGCCGCAGCTGCAACCATGGGCGTCTCCGGCATAGGCTGCTCAGCGCATGACGTAGCCGTCGTTTGTCGAGAGCAGGGTCCGATCACAAGGTATGGCACTCATGTCTGGCCAAGCATTTCCAGGAACAAGAACGCACACAGACCTTATACAGTCATCTACACACACCGAGGCATGCCAATGCACCTGTCTTTCTGTCTGAGGGGTGGGGTGTACAAACTCGACGAGCTCGGTCATCATGCTCGCACCGGATCAGCCGCTCAGAACCTCGCAAGAACGAACAGCAAGCCAGCAAACTGGACCAAAAGCCCCGCAGCCAAGATGTACCGGTAGAGGTAGAGGTTGCGCAGGATCGCGCTCGGCGGCCCCTTCGCGCCAGCTTCATCGATAGCAGCGATCTCCTCGTCGGTCAAGGAAGCTGTTGACATGCATGAATCAGCGGTCTGTCCGCATTCCCAGGTAACGAAGAGCTTACGCAGATCTGCCACCTCGAGATACTCCTTCAGGTGATCCTTGCTCGAGCTCGTTCTGTATCATCTCGTGAGTTGCGGGGACAGTCAGGCTGTATGTCTTGCTGGACGTACGTAACAATGGCGACACCCTTGCTCCTCACCCAGGCGAGCAAGACCTGCACCGGAGTGGCGTTCAGGCGCTTCGCCGCAGCCTTCACAGGCTTGTCCACCGGCCCCCCAGGATACCTGGTGATGGGCCTATGGCAGGGGATCAGGATCTGTCTAAATTCAGGTATTCGGCGAGCACCTACTGAAGGCTGCTATACGCTTCCGTGATGATGCCATGCTTGGTGCTGTACTCAAGCAGCTCCTTGTGCTGCGCATAGTTGTACGGGTGGAACAGGATCTACCCCCCGGGAGTCAGATGTGACCTGGTCCAGCAAGCAATGCGCTACTGCACGAACCTGATTGACGGCGGGCTTGATCTTGGCAACCTTGATTAAATTCTGGAGTTGTTCGAGGTTGAAGTTGCTGACGCCAATGCTCTTCGACAATCCAGTCTCCTTTATGTTCTCGAACGTCTGCCAGTCCTTGGCGACGTCCTTCAGAATGGTGGGGTAGTGTACCAGGTACAGGTCAACCTGCTTCAGCCCAAGCTATGCGCATTCCTGTCTTCAGCGCGCAGTCTTGACAGAGTATGGAACATATTCTACCTGTTTAAGGCTATTCTGAATCGCCTCCGAGATGGAGGTCAAACCGGACCACTTGGTCGTGATGAAGAGGTCGGAGCGGTCGAGCGCGCTGTCGCGAATTGCGCGCCCGACGCCACCCTCCGTCCTGTACCCTGCGCAGGAATGTTAGTGAACGTCTTTGATCAGAATGCGCGTCAGATTTCACATACACTGAGCAGTATCTATGTGAGAAAACCCTGTCTCTATGGCCTGAATCACATAGTCGGTGACGTTCTGTCCCCTCCACTTGGACCCTGTGCCAAATGCAATGACTGGGAACTTGGGGTATGTCAGCGAACGTTTCTCCTACGCATATATAAGCCGCGCAAGGCATGCCGACCAGTGAAGATGCTGCGCTGTCCGTCACCACCCCTGCCCCGGGTGTTGGCAGAGAGCGAGACCTTGGTCGGTCATGCATGAGGACTGCCTCAACGTACCTCGTTGCCATCGTTCAGCTTGACCGTTCCAAACGGCATCGTTCTCAGACTGAAGTTGGGGGTCGTCAGGAGGGCTGAGGGGGAGTCGACGTGGTGGTCGTGAGAGAGGTCAGAGGACGGTTTAATATGGCATCGCGATGAATGAGAGCGGGAAGTGCGCGCGGCCGTTTCGCAAGGCGACTCGCCGACTCCGTCATAGATAAGATCCCGCAATGATCTTATCTGATTGCAACTGCACAGCTTTTGCCCTGATCGTTGATCGTCTGTCTGACGGCCGACGCTCACCTGACACCAGCTCGCTCACCACCGTCGTCTCGAGAGCGTCGACACGCCGAATCGTACTTGTTGATCCTGCTCCTGTACTTGGTGCAAGCTTGTTTAACATCATGAGTGGAGAGCCCTATCTGACCAGGACCACGAAATACAACATCGCGGATTCCAACATCGCGCTACTGGGCTCGGACGTGAGTTAAATACCCTGCCGCCTGAGTCGCACCCCACAACCACCACATCGATCTCCCGCTATGCCGGCACTTTGTCTCACATTTTCGCAAAGCTCGAGAAGAAGGTTCGTCAGCATGTGGGAGACAATGAGTCAGCATGGGAGGGTGCAGGTCGCCAGCCCGGAGTTCAGATCTGGCGCATCGAGAGTTTCAACGTCAAGGAATGGCCACGCTCGCACTACGGGTACTTCTACGATGGAGACTCATACATTATTCTGAATGTGAGTCAGTTTGATGCGATTTTGTGAATATACTCATGTGTGCCCGGGCTTGTAGACCTACAAGAAAGACGAGAACTCTGAAGAGCTATTCTACGATCTGCACTTTTGGCTAGGCGCCGAGACCAGCCAGGACGAGGCAGGTACTGCAGCGTTCAAGACTGTAGAGCTGGACGATCGTCAGTATTGCATGTGTGCATGTACATTATCACTCTCATGAGACACATCTCCATCAGATCTGGGAGGCAAGCCCGTCCAATACCGCGAGATCCAGTCGTATGAATCCTCGCGCTTCCTCTCCTACTTCCCGCGCTTCATCTCCCTGCATGGCGGAATCGCCTCCGGATTCCACCACGTTTCCGCTCCGCCCCCAGACCATACTCGCCGGCTGTACCGCGTCAGCGTGACGCAGTCCTCTGGCCGTGCCCCGTCGCAGCTGCAGGTGCGCGAGGTGCCTGCGGCGGGCGCGAGCGTCGCGCAGGGCGATGTGTACGTGCTCGACATGGGCGACAAGATCTGGCAGTTCAACACGCGCGCGAGTCCTGGAAAGGTGCGCTTCAAGGCTGCGGAGTTCCTCCGCTCACTGGTGGACGAGCGAGGGAGCCAGTGCGAGACGACTGTTTACGGTCAGTGTTGCTCCGTCGGCCGGGCTGAGCAGTCCACTGAACAGGATCCGGCAGATGAACACGGAGAAGGCGCGGGCCTCTTTCTGTCTGTCCTAGACCTGACCAGCGTCCCTGACGCAAAGGAGGTGTCCACCGAATCCACCCCCACTGCGCTCTTCCGGCTGTCCGACGCGAGCGGGCAGGTCACCTTCGACCCCGTCTCGCCTCCCATGCTATCGTCCCTCTCGTCAGATGACGCGTTCGTGGTGGACGATACCGGGAACCGCGCCTCCCCAACGGTGTACGTCTGGGTGGGCAGGAACGCCTCGCTGACGGAGCGCCGCCTCGCGCTGCAGTACGGGCAGTGGTACTTGTACCAGCACCGCCAGGGGGCAGGCCGCGGTGCGTACGCCGTTCATATCATCAAATTGAGGGAGGGGCAGGAGACGGACGATTTCCTGGCGCTGGGCCACACTGTGACCTGAACATGAAGACGTGTGGCCACGGAGCCTGTACTGGGTGGTGTGACCCCTGCATTGAAAATCTAGCACAGCGATGTACTGATTGTGTTGAACGCTATGCAACATTCCCTTGTCACAGGCTAGACTGTCAGATATGGTGCAGGCAATGCGCACTGCATCACTCCCATGGCTTGGAAGAATGTGTTGGTGCGTCAATCTGTATTAAAAACTCGTGTTTGGTAGGCGCCAAGGAGGCCGCGTATATCATGCTGTCCTCGTTTCCTACACCTCCATCTAATCATCCGGACTTCGACCCTCGAACGATGCATACCTACTCGCGAGCTCGCGTTCAACGTTAAGAGGAAGGAGGACACGCCCCGGCTGTTGTTGAACGACCGCCAAACGCCTCCGGCACTCTTCACGACCACGTCCCCTCAGAACTACTGTCAGAATCGGCCCATTCGCGCGCACGCCCTCCGCGGCGGTCGGCGAGCAGCACTCGGATTCCAACGCTCTCGCCAGCGACTTCCCGTGTCCGATCCCCCGCTACGTCATCCTCCCAGAGCAACGCGACATCCCCGCGCGATCCTGGATCGATGCCCACTTCGCCATCTCCGCATAGCCTAGCTCGTGAGTCAGCACATTTCTGAGCATGTGGATGGGCACTCAGTCTTCTATTCATCGCGTAGAGCGGACGTCTCAAGCTGGGTACTATACGCGATCGAACACGGTCTCGCCCATTCCGACTCCCCGCACATCGCCGTTCAGCCCGCGAGGAGGGGCGTCGGAGCTTGCGTCACTAATTCCACACACCCGACGCCCGACGTTTACAGAATCAGCTGTCCCCCGACCATTGGCGGCTTATTATGAATGGACTTCTCAGTCGGACATTCCAACAGCGCGCCGGCCAGAGACTCCCTCTCCCCTGTGAAGTCATACGAAGAGGCTCTGAGCGCAACTTCCTCTAAGGAATTCCCAGAAGGACGGTGCTATTGGCCAGAATATTTTGGTGACAGTGACGAGTTCGAACCGTCTGTCGAACAGCCCCACAATGTCTTGGGCGTCATTCCCCCCCCGCTGATCCAACCTGGGGCACTTCCTACCTCAGACGGCTCTGGACCCAGTCTGCCCGATGTCGAATCGTTCTCCCACTCGCCCCATCGCTCGTCCAGTCCGGCACTGGATGATCCACAAGAGCACCCCAACCAACAGACGTCTCACGCACACTCCAGTAGCGTCGGAACTGACGGCGATACAATGGAGCAGCCCGATTCGCACATGGGCGACGAAGTACCTCACGGAACGGCAGTTTCTGACGATCCGGGATTGGCAGGATCATCCGAAAACCCAAGTTGCACGCAGGCTTCGCCCAACGCCTCTTCGACGACACAGACCACTGCTGGCTCTCAACAATCAATCGCGGGTGCCAGTGACGGTGGAACTTGGTACCAGCACTTCTTGAAGTCGTTCCAGAGGGAGGCCCTCTCGGCCTTGAGCTCGCAGCAAGCTCCTGGGGGTGTGGCGCCGGCCGGGACCTTCTGGCGCGCGGACTACGTGCAAGTACATGCCTTCATTCCTGGGCCGCCACAAGCTCAGGACGATACACCCTCACCGGTGGCAGTATCCTCCCCACCTGCGAGGGACAACGCCTCACCTATCTCGCCTCCGCTACCGCATGTGGAGTACACAGCCGCCCCTGTCTGGCTGCCCCTCGAAGGCCAAGTGGACGTTGATGCCGCCTGTCAAGACGCCGTGGTGACAGCTAACGGCCTCTGCAACGCCATCGGCTATCTGCAGCAAGCGATGCTGAAGGAGCGAGAGGAGACTGCGGCAGAGATGGGGCGGCTTCGAGCGGAGGCGGCCGCCGCACCCGAGCTTCGACGCGAGAGGGACGAGCTCGAGGCGCGGTGCACAGCGCTGGAGTCGAAACTGTCTCAAGTGCATGCGCAGTTTGAGAGGATGATCCACATGTTCTAGGTGTGGGTGGCATGTTGACTTGATGTGCTGTTTGCGTGATGTGCTGTTTGCGGTGTACGTCTGCATGTACAGAGTAGCCAGGACACCTCGCGTTATGGTGCCGGCACAGTGTCCCCAGCTGTATTCATATGGCGTTGAAGATGCATGCATGATCTCGCGCTTGTCCATCATCTCTTCCTCAGGTTGTCGTAGATGGGATCTGATGGCAGTAGGATCCACCACGCTGACCGCTGCCAGAAATCATTACCGCGCGGCGTTTCACCGAACACGTTGGCTGCCTTTGAATACTCCATGACTGCTGTCAGTCGCTGTGCTAGTGCGTACATCTCGTCCACCTCGTGTTTTACACTCAAACATGGTGCGCCGCCAGACTCCTGACTGACATCCCTCATCCCCGCGCATAAAAGGAACAAAGATGGTAGTCCTGGTGACAACGTCCCGCTCGCGTCTTCTCTCGTCAGTCAATAGTCTTCTATGGAGAGCCTTCCACCTGCCTCGCGTTCCAGTGCCACAAGTGCGACACTCTTCCCGCGAACCATGGCTTCCCCACGGGTGAGCTTGAGGTCGAGCCCGACGCCCACCGCCACCGCTGGTCATTCGGTACGAGTTCCTCGCAGTAAGTTCTCTCAGTCCTTAGTCTTTTCATCTCCAATCGTAACACAGGATCTCTAGATCGTATTTCTCTCCGAAGTGGGCTTCAAGGGGTGGGCAGGGTCGGGCAGGCCCAGGCGGGCGTTGCACCAGAGCGCACGTGCCGTCCCGTCGCGGAAGACATTATCAATAGGATTGATGAAGACGCGCTACACAAACACGTCCATGCTGATCAGGTGTCAACGGCGATCAATGTACCCACAGTCACCCATGAGTCGGAAAACACCAGCTTCAGGTCGCGCTCAGACCGCGTCTCGACAAGGACGGCTTCCGAGTCGACAGATTCGGATGAACTGCCGACGAAGAAATTCAACTTGTGTATCGTCTCAGGCTATGTTCCAGACAGCGACGAGGCACAACCAAGCGATGACCGTAATGACGACAATCGTTCGGACCTCCCGGACCACCCTATCTATAGCCATCTCCAGCAATTCCAGGACACCTTCGAGCCGCAGGTCCAGTTTGAATCGTCCGGCCTATCTCACGAACCTCGGTATATGTCTTCGGCTTCCCATGGTCTCGTTGCCGGGGGCCCTGAGTCTGCTCCCATCACACAATCCGCCTTTGAGAGGCGCGACACTGCCTCCCACTTTCTCTTCCAGCCTCAGACCGCGACACCGATCCCCAAGAGTTCCCCCGCCGTCCGACGACAGCAGCGCTATGCTTCCCACATACCTCGCCCTCAAAGCATCGTCAACCCACTGTCCGGGAAACGTCATGACCACCATGTAGCTTCTGAATCTGGTCTATCTAGCGAACCCGCGACAAGAGCTTTCGTTCGTACCAGCCCCCGCGACCCAGGGTCAACCTCAAGGAGCCCGACGCCTGCGTCTTTTCCTTGGACCCAATCAATCGTTCTCCCTAGCTCCCTATCTCCCTCGGCAATCCCCACGCCTCACAACGACTCGGCCAAATCGGGGAGACGCGGGACAGGTTCAACACGGGCACATCCTGCAGAACCTTCGCTCGCGTCGGACGCCGGCTCAAGCGTGAGTCTGAGCAGCCGACCCTTGGATCGTGCCAAGAGAGGACATAGCCTCGAATCTGTCACAGCCGATGAAGAATTTCGACACTTCGTTGACGCACTCCCCTACATCAGTCTCGCTGAACCAGCCGCGACTTCGAGAGGGTCCCCTTCCCCGGATATGCCTATGCCACAGACGGTCGCTGCAAGGACATCGACCTCCGAGGCTGCCCCTCCTCTTAGCGAACAATCCGCCGCGGGTGTAACTACAGACATGCCTGTGGCCCAGTGGCAAGGCAAACTGAACCGCATGCCCAACGGGACTACCATCTGGCAGGCCGCCTACGTGTTCGTGCCGAAACAGCGCAACGCTCCGCCAACCCCAGAGGATACCAAACCTGCGCAGACCCCGCCCCGGCCCCGATCATCGCGGGACACACAACAGGCTCATCCCGCGGCGCATTCGTCTCCCCCGCGCCCGTCATCGGCATCCCCTGACCCCGCCGACATCATCCACACCTTACAACAACAGTTGCTACGGGAGCGCGCACAGAGCAAAGCGGAGATCGACGGGCTTCGAGCTTCGGCGGCTCTAGCGGAGCAGCTGCAGCGCGAAAGGCACGAGTTGGCAGCGCGGTGCGCAGCGGCCGAGGGGAAGCTTTCGACAGTACGCGCGCAGCTCGAACTCTTGTCCCAAACTCTGCAGGTCTGAACGAGGGGCATCAGTCCACTGACCCCTTGTAGCGTGTACGCATGGGTATGTGCTTATGTATTGACGGCGATCCCGGCTTATGACTCTGATATTTGATAACTTAGCTTGGTGTTCTGTCCAATGTATGTACGTTCATGCTGTTTGTATGCTATGTATTAGCGGAGCCGTAGGCGTCCCTGAAGAAACGATGATCATTGTCGTAGTAGGAATTGAGAGTTGGTGGAACGTGCTTTGCTAGTAGACCCCTTGACGTCTTGTGGCCTTGGTGCTCGAGCTCGAGCTTGACGTCACGGCGCCCGGACGAGGGGGTTCGGAGGTGGAGGGGATAGAGGATGGGCGACCGATCGGAGGCCGGGTTTGGACCCTTGTACCGTCTAGTTCTGCCTTGAGATCGAGGTAGATGCATCCATCAAGGACGATGTCGAGGACTTGCGTCCGACCGTCGCCAGACATGCGGCAAGTGCTGAACGACAGCTGCACCTTCCCTTCGATGTCTCCGAACGTCTTCGTGCCGTCTCGCCAGAGCGAGACGTGGTCACTCGAGCAAACATGTTCCGGCGGAGGCCGCGCTGGTGTGGTAGACGTGACAGGATAGGCGACGGCCCAGTGGCCGCGGCCGCGGCTCGCGTGACTCCGCGAGAGGCGCGAGGACGTCGCCGCGTCGCAGTACCCAAGCCACACCTGGAACGCCTCTCCGCTCTCGTCGTGGATGAAGTCAACCAATCGCGCAGGGTGTCCGGCCCACACGCTCGTGTTCTGCAGGGGATAGCGGCCAGAGGAGTCCCAGAGCTCGAACCCGTACGTTGTGCGAAGCTTCATGACAAGGCTTTGGGGAACCCTGAACGGGCTCTCTAGGCTGCGGTTGATGGAGACGAACAACGGCGGCGATTGGTTGCGGTACGCCAGGAAGATGTGCTGCCACGTCGCGGTGACTCGCCGCCCGTCGAGGACGAGGTTATCCAGCGTGCCACCAACAGGGATGAGCCGGTAGGCATCCAGAGAGCTTATCGCTCCTGAGGGGTCGGGTAAGGAGCCAAAGGAGTAGCACGTGTGGTAGAGGGGTCGGTTCGGGTCCGGCGTACTGCGGCACTTGTGAAGTAGCAGTCCGAGCTGCTCGCCATGGCGGAAACAGAAGAGGACAGCGATCTTCAAGCCGAGGGCATCGATGACAGGAATGTGTGCATGTACCCCATACGCCGTCATGGTGAAGGTCGGAATTCCTGTCACCCCCGTCAGGTTCAGTCCTCTAAACAGTTCAATATCGGCTTGAGACGCCTCAGACTGTAACATCACACGTGAATTCACTGATGAAGAGGGATTAGTTCACAACGTACCACGCTCTTCTTCCTGTTCCTGAGATACTCGCGCTGCTTCTCAACGTCAGAAATGTAGTACGTTGCGCCACATTTGCGGAACGCAGAGGGGGCCGGTGCAAAAATAAACGACTCAGGACAATGCGCATCGATTGTCGTTTCCTGCACTACAGCTAGTTCGGATGGCTGTGTGTCCGTGAGCCGCGCATCGCTCTTGCATGGGCCCCAGGCAAAGAGCGAGGAATCGATTGAGTTCTTCATGATCTCTTCCTGCAGGCGCCGGAACGCCAGCCGGCCCTCCCCGTACAAGGTGGGCATATTGATGCCGAAGATGCCCATCAGGCAGTACGCCTCATCCTCGACCCGGGTGGTGCGCCGGTCGGCGGCCCATGCCATGCGCTTTGCGACGTGGATCGCTTCCACGGGGCACTCGAGGCGAAGCACGACGTCCTCTACCCCCGTGATGTGACTGAGCAGCTTCGCGAGGTCCATCTTCGTCCCGATGGCCTCCCATTCCGCCGATAGGAACAGAACGAGAGCGGGCGCGATGAGCTCCTGGAGCGTCCACCCGCGCCGATGCCACTTGCTGTTACGGAACGCAGAGTCGCCCTCGTACAGAGCGCAATTAGTGGGGACGTCGTAGAGGAAGGCGTAGCACACCTCGGCGAGGGAGTAGTAGCGGAACATCGAGTTGATCGCCTCCGAGAGCTCCGAGCTGCTCGTCTTGTCGATGCAGCACGTATCGATCCAGACCCACTTGAAGCCGTGCCGCTCCGCGAGTTGGCAGCATTCCTTGATTTTCGAGGAGACGAGATCGCGGGGGGACTGGCCGGGCTGACACTGCGCAACGAGGGCCTTCACTTCTTGCAGCGTTTGCTCCTCCCCGCCGACCCAAACGTGTGATAGGATCGCATAGCCTCCTTCCGATGCGACGCTCTCCGGCCCTGCAAACCAATGCAGCTCTGCGCTGTCAGTGCTCAAGAGCCACATCGGGACTCTTCTGCGGTGCATAGTGGATCAGTACGCATAGACCAATAATGGATCGTAATTGAACGCACTGACAGCTTGAGTCAAGTGATGTCGCTGTGGGGGCAAAAGACCACAGTCGAGCTGAATGTCAAGTAGCAAGATCAGTATCATATATCATGACTATGAGGCCGGACATCGCCGATCCCATCCTCGAGGCAGTCATCCCGCATGGATGTATGCCCGTGACAGCGTGGAAATAGATGCCACAGACCGGACAGAGAGTCCACGAGGCCAACGAGCGACAATGCGAAAAGCCTACACGTTTTGAATCCGCTCGAGCGAGCCGGAACCTGACTGTCGAATGAGAGACACCCGCTCAGCGAGGCGGCATGTACTCCTCAGAGTACATCAGATTGCCGATCCATCAGCAACGTCAATCGTTCACAGGAAAAGTATGTCGCGGTTGTCACCATCCAACATCATCGTCACCTCCCTCAGTGTCCATATCCGAGTCGCTATCACCGGAGTCGCTCGTACTACTATCTTGACTCGGTGCCCAGGGACGGATATCAAACACGTCCCCATTCCCTTCCGTTCTCAATATCCTACCAAGCCCACCGTCAGCATAAACAGCCGCAAAACACGGCCCTCTGACACGTACTGGTCAAACAGTGCGATGGCCTGCGTGTCGTCCTCGTCCTCGTCGGTTGGATCACCCACGATGCCCATGGCGCGCAAGATGAGCAGACGCGCGTTCGGGTCCGACGACGGCACGTCACGAACCCGTCGCTCTGTCTCGCCTAGAGGCTCGGTTGAAGGCGTGACCGAGGTGGGGCTATGGAGGCGGATGAAGCGCTCGATACCTGCAGTGAGAAGATACGGACGGTCCGGATGGATGAGTGCGGTGTTGACGATTGAGGCGTGCCCTGTGGACGCCGGTAAGTCCCGGAGAGTGGTGTAATTGAGCATGGGTTGTACCGCACCTGTTAATCGGGCATGGGGCACGGCCAACTCAATGGGTACATAGCGCGGTTTCAGGTGGGACTCGGTGTATCCTGGCATATCATCAGAAGCTGGGCCACATTTGATGACGAGGGCAACGCACCGATCTCACCCGGCAGCGGATTGCCAAACCATTCCCATCCCTCGACGACTCTGCGACGTTCGAGAAGCTCGTGTTCGTCCGGGATCTTCCACAGGTATGCGCGGAAGTCGTCGGATCCAACCGCAAAATACGAGTCTCTGTCTGAGCTAAACCCGCCGAAACTGCCATGCTGTCGGAGGTACATGTCAGCAAGGCGCATATATACTAATTTCTGCGCATTTGTGGGGACTAGCCTTCATGGTGCAGCTGTTAGACCATGTACGGTCACCTGCGGGGACAGGGGTGCCATCTGGTTGATACCTACCACTAAACGTAGCAATCGGGTAACTGTCGTTGACAGCATACAGGGCCGGATGTGTGTGCTGGGATTCACGTTGGGAGACTGAGTGAGAGATATCGTCCCGCGTGCTTATGTACGTACCAGCATGGTCAGGGCTAATCTGCGTCCTAGTTTGTCGGTCAGTCACGGATATGGGAGAGGACAAAGCTTGCGCACCCTCACGGTCGAATACCAGACTGCTTGTCTCGGGTTTCGCCATATTTGGCTTACCTTGTTGTGAGATCGTGGTGACGTACTACGTAACATGAGCAGCTGCAACACGCAAGGCAAGTCCCTGACCTTTTGCACGATACCTTTACACCGGCGCTGAGAAAGTGGACCAAACGCCATGCGCACGTCACGAAGACACACAACTCCTTGGGTGTCACTTGTGGCGAAGAGCTGCGTCATTGTAGGGTGGTACTGGACGCAAGAGAAAGGCGCGATCTGCTGAAATATGCCTTGGGCAGGTGTGCGTTGGTTGTCTGCGCGCATGTCATGAAGGATGATCCGACCGTCTTCACTGCGGAGAGGGTGCGTAGTCAGTAATGGCGGTCTATGTGAGATGCAGTCGTACTCTTACGAGGCACTGAGGAATACTTCATCCTGTTGCGGGTGACAAGAGATCGCACGGATACTATCCTGATGCACCTTTTAGTATGAATGCACTGAGGTGACCAGTATACGAACCTCATGCTGGTGATCGCTCGAGGACGGGGAGTGGGAGGGTTCACCCGTCCGAGCTACGGGTGAGACGAGGTGGGCAAGGTCATATTGCAAAATGTCGCTACGGGTGTCTCCTCTGAACTGCGTATTAGGAGGAACCGCGCGTCTGCTCTGAGAACTCACGAGTATAAGTATTGCCCCGAAGCTGAGAACGCCAGCGTGAAGACATTCGCCTAGCCGAATCAGGGATCAGATGCATAACAAAAAGAAATGACGCCTGTGGTACTTTTGGTCCTCTGAATTGCCAGGAGGGTATGGAAAGCGCTTCTTGATTGAAGTCCCATAAATGCACATTCGGGTCTTACAGGCGCAGTCAAACATCGAATGAGCATCAACCATGATCACCAGTTGAGTGGGACGGAAGATCTCATACCGTCTCCACCACTAGCAAGCCATCGTCCATCAGGTGAGATGGTTAGTGAGTTCACACATGAAGTATGACCCGATAGTTTCCTACCAAACAGATATCAGTCGTGGACAAGGGAGTGCAATTGAAGTCTCTCAACTTCGAGTATGGTGCGCCATTGAGTAGTAGAGCTTCGACTGCATTTCGTCTTGACGCAAGTATAGAGTACTTGCTGAGCGATATCGGCGCGTCCCAGAGGCGGTGGCAGGGGTTAGCGATGCTTGAAATGGATGACGGCATGGCTAACGTCGGACGTTGGGGTCTTCCGCTGGAACGTGTGAACGCTGCAACAATCAACCGCTGAGGCTCATCTCTACAACAAGCCCGCGTAGCCCGTGTCGAGGAGAGTGTTGGACGACGGAGAGAATGGGCCTCTCAAGTGTCGGCAAGAACACCGCGAGTTTGCTCGTCACGCTTGTCGTCCTCTTCCAAGTTACGGGCGTCAGCGATCGGGAAACGCTGCACGTGCAGCCTCTGGCCACACTCGCTGGCCGACTCCGAGTCCAATCTAACTCAACACTGCTGCAGTAGATCGCGACGGGTCTCGAGTTCGGCTCCTACCTCAAGCTGGACACTGTCAGCGCGTGCTAGCACAGGAAACACACGCTCGATGCTCGCGAATCGTGATCAGGGCCCGATTGCCGCCGACGGCGCTCACCATTATGGGGATGACTCCTTGAATTTGTCTGGACCCTTGAACATCCTTTATGCCTCAGATACCAGCCTCAGTGGAGGCCAGATCGCGCTAAGAAGGCAAATACTGTCTCTTGTATAGATCCTCGAAGTTTTCTCACACAAGATGTGTCGGATATCTAGTAGTCTCCACTAGTAAGAGCTGTCGCCCCTATTTCGACGGTTCTGGCCTGAGAGGACGTCGCAACTTCGAATTCAGAGGCTACCCCGAAATACAATGTCGGTCACATCTTTTCTTCAGAAATAATGAAATACATTACACTGAGATCCTCACATAATCCTGTCGCTTCACAGGGACCCGTGCTACCCGTCCGCTACTGCGGCCGCACTTAGTGTCGACGTCTTCCGCCTCATCCTAGCATGCCTTCCACGTAAAGACCTGCTGAACATGACCTGTGTCTCCCATCTCGGTTGGGAAGAAGCTCGTAAAGAACTGCTCATGAGACCTATCAAACTACTACGCATCGAGGGTCTTATCTCGTTTCTCCGTTTTGCACTCGCAGGTGATATCAAACAGATGTCCTACATCCGCGAGCTCAGCTTCACACACATGCGGAAGCCTCTCGGTAAACAGGAACAGCAGGATCTGTTACAAGTCGTAGGGCATTGCACAAATCTCAAAGTTCTCGCGCTCCGTTGGTGCGATATCCTCCTCGCCGAAGACTGCCTTGCTTTGGCCATATCGTCAATACGAACCCTCGAATCCTTGGTCATTTGGACGTACGATATCAATCCCAAGCTCTGCGGCACTATCTGGGGTATCGTCATCAATGCGCAGTCCTCACTTCGTTCAATTCAACTGCCCGTCGTGCCAGATGGCGAAGCGGGAGCCGAGCTGCTCAGAGACATCGCGCAAACTCACAACCGAATCGAGGAGCTCAAGCTTGCATTTGGACACTTCGTCTCCCCCAAAATTTCATTCTCATGGGTTCGCAGCCTCAATGTTGTGTTCGAATGGCACTTTCCGCCTCTCCGCGACCTCTACGAATGCTTCCCCAGCATCCGCGAGATTACCATCGCAGCTCACAGTCTGGTGGATATCTCCTCCCCAAGCGATGTCATTCTCGCTGCGCACGAGATGGCCTCCTCTGACTACCGTGCAGGACACGCATGGAGGTCTCTCGATTTGCTGCGTGGCTCCATCGACAACATCTGGGCCCTTGGCATCCTCTGTCCGGTGCGCAGCCTGGACATCGACTTCTACGACGCATCTCAGCATGGCCACTTTGTCGAAGCATTGTCTCGTCACCGACCCAGGAAGCTCACCGTTGCCTTCTACTATGCACCAGGCATAGCGCCGCCGCTTTCCGAGCCCAACCTGCTCCTTTATGATGACTCCGATATCCATTCAAATGCAGGGGTGAAGTACCTATTCGTGAAGATGATGTTCTCGCCTAAGGAAGCCCCCGCGACATCCAACATCACCGTAAGCACTTGTCATGGCTCCACCATCGCACTACTACCTCTGACGGCTTGCCTTTCCTCGCTGGTTCGCCAGGACTTCCTGCGACCCATCGTCGCTTCGTCGCGGGTCGAATGTGTCCACTTCGCTCTCGCAGAGCTGTTCAACGAGGAGACCGATCCGGATGCGATCGTTGATCAATCTCCTGGAGGGCATTCTCACCCCGATGTGGCCTCGGACATCCAGAAGATCGATACGGGCGCCATCGCGCGAGACCTCGCAGAGCACTGCGCAAGCATCCGGACCGTAGCGGTCACTCTTTGGCTGGTAGGGCACAGCGTGTGGAGTGTTCAGAGGGAGGATGGACAGGTCACGGCCCAGGTGGTTGAGCCGTACTACGCCCGAGGAATGTTGATGCAAGAGGAGAGACGTTGTTTAGCAGACTAGAGATGCGTGTACTCGTGTACCCTATCCCGAAGTGTATGATGATGTGTTACCAACTAAAGCGCCGCTTTCATGGGGTCGTTGGTTGTCCAGTTCAGTGAGCTGAACAACAACTCGACACCCTTCCAGTTGACCAGGTTTCCCAATACACTGTGGATCTTCTCAATTATGCGATCGTTTGACACTAAGCTACACTGCGTAGACAACTACAGGACTATGAGGACTTCGGAATTTGAACACATATACCCACGAACTAATGTATCTATCGACCTCCCAACAAATCCTGCAGTCGTTCCCGCAAGTCCCCGCCACACATCCCTGCAAACTCTGTTCGCGTCTTCTTCCACTCACCCTCCTGCTCGAAGCATGCCGGTGGAAGGAGGATAGTACCCTCTCTGTTCTGCCGATAGAGTACGACGTCCCTGACGACCTCGTGCGCGCCCTGGTCTACTACCGCGCGCAGCAGCTTCTTCGCCTTCTCCTCCCCCTCTGACCCGAGATCGGGCCAGATCCTGCACGCGACGTGGTGCACGGCGACGAGCCGCACGAAGCCGTCCAGCGGGCCCTTGACGAGCGCCCTGAGGTACGCGCCGACGACCTCCGCGTCCGGCTCGACTGGCCAGAGGTACTCCGCGACGCTCCCGGTGACGACCGCCTCGGGCGGGACGCGAACCGTGCGCACGACGTGTCCGAAGTCCGCCCAGAGATACTTGCGGTAGTCGACCGGGTAGCGCATCGAGAGCGGCGGGAGGAGCAGGCGCGCGAAGAGCGGGTGCGCGAACGAGATCGCGTCGTACAGCCCGACAAAGTCCGTGTACCACTGGTAGAACGGCACCGCGCGGCCGAGGAAGCGCTTCGCGACGACATCAATGCTGTCCGAGGTGTGCATCGACGGCGGCGGGGTCTTGAGCGTCCGCTCATCCGCCGAGGCCGCGAACGGCGCGAGCACGTCCGCCATGAGCCGCTCGACGATGGAGTCGCGGAAGACCTCCTCTTGCGAGTCGTTCTGCTGCTGGCCGTGCTCGAGCATGAATACCTTCATGCAGTTGAAAACGACCTCTTCGCGGCTCAGGAGGAAGCCATTCAGCTGGTGGAACCGGAGAACCTCCTGGCTGACCCGGATGAACAGCAGCGTTGCGCGCACGACTTCCGTCTCCGACGCATCCCACGAATCAGGCAGGTTCTTGAACACCTCGGACTCTCCGGACCGCAACAGGTGGTCCAACGGGCAGAACAACCAGTCCCGCGCCAGCGGGAGCGGCTGATCGCGCTTCTCGTTCGGCGAGAGCAACGAGAGGGGTGGTAGCCTCTGTGTTGTCGCCGTGGAGATCGACCGAGGCGTCATCCACAGGGAACCCACTATGACACCGGACTTCGGCCGCAGCGTATGCTTCAAGAACGGCACGATGATGGATAGACCGCCCTTCGCCCACACGTCCTTCGGAACTGACCACCCTCGCGACTGCAAGAAATCGGCGGTGATCGTGTCGGCGATGTCGGATGCGGTTTTCTGCGCGAGCAGTTCGTTTCCCGGGAAGAGCCTGCAGAGGATCGCGAACGCCTGCGCCATCCAGAGATCCGGGGCCATGCCAGGCATCTGTCGAGACAGCCTCAGGTAGCGGGCCAGCAGGGATGTGAGCGGACGGCAGATTGCGTGGGCGTAGGGGCAAGACTCTGGCGTGTACAGGCCGATCCAGAGGGGGTGGTTGGTGATCGTAGCGCACAGGTTCGACAGATCCGCGAAGGGCAGGGCGAACGGTGGCTCGGACAAGGGCTCCGCAGAAGAGCGGGGGATGCATGAGAGGAAGAGACGGACGGCGGCCGCAAGTACTGCCACATGGCTGCTGAGTGACCGCAGAGTGGGGGCGTCTGACAGCAGGATGGCTTGTCGCATTCCGGAGCTGAGTTTGCTTAGCCCATCTCGGGCACCCTTCAGAGCATTCTGGACCACCTGTTTCTCGACGCCAAAGGAGAAAGACTCTCTGATAGCAACAAGGACGGCTGCGCGTTCGTCCTCACCACCCCTCAGACCATTGACCTTGGCTCCCTCCAAATAGGCTGCAAACGCGCTCCACACATGTCGCCAAACTTCTCCATCGGCGCTCCTGAGGCGGGTGCGAAGTGAGAGAATGTCTTCCGTCCATCCCCAACCAACAATCTGACTCCATAGAATCTCGTGGGTAGGCGTCGTGCGGTGCGGATCTTGGGCGCACACGATCCATGTCTCGAGCAGCTGCAGCCAAGCGCAGCGGAGAGGCTGAGACTGGCATTCCGCGGACAAGATATAGCGGTTGAGCTGCAGGAAGTGCTCCTGGGCGGTCGTTGCAATGTGTGCATATAGACCGTACGATCCTAACGCTGTGTATAGGCGGAGCGTCTCTGCTAGTAGTGTGGTCGCTGAAGCGCGTGAGAATGGTGAGGTGGGTGGCAGGGTGATTACGAAGCGGAGGAGGGAGTCTGCAGGATCGACGAGAGCTGTAGCGTTCTCGCGAGAGGAGAGGGCTATGGTGCGGAGGAACGTCAGGGCAAAGGGGTTGGGTGTCGGTGTGTCGTCGGTGGGCGGGATGGGCGTGAGCAAGAACCTCTGGAATATAGTCGCAATGAGCCCTTTGGTCGACACGACTGTTGTGGCATTCTCATTCGAGTGTTGCACGAGCCGATGGAGCACCTCCAGCAGGTGGGTCAAAGTTCCTCGTGGTAGCTCGCCGACCGCAAACACGTTGGCGATCTGCGGAAGCAGGTAGTCCAGAGGCAAGGAAGAAAGAGCGCCTTCAGACGGCGACGAAGATGGTCCCAAGTCAACGTCGCGCAACTCAACGTCGTCCATGGACTGGATACCTTCATCCCATGAGACTGTGCATTCCCATAGCAGCTCCACGGCCCTAACACCAATGCTCCCGCGCTCCCCCATGGCCTCCATGGCGCTAGCAAGCATGCGCTTCCGTAACGTCAACTCCTGGCCAACCAGTTCGGGGATGCCTCTCCTGCTTTCGACCGACGTCCTGGCGAGCTTGTGCGCGATCTTCGCCAAGAGCCCGAACATCGATGCGCGTTGTGCAGGTACTGTGGACCGCGACAGAAGGAAAATGTCCTCTAGAGTGTATCCGGCATGAGAGCCCTCAGCATGATGGTGTAGACCGAGGTGTGTTGGCAACGTCGAGGTAAGGTGGGCAGGTATTGGGGTTCCAGTCAAGTCAAAGCGGACGGTAGGTTCAGCCTCTGCTTCTGGCTCATTGTCAGGCTGTGCTTGGATCCATTCCAGGGTAGGACCGTGGGTAGGCGCTGTGGGGAAGAAGCGTCGTCTGATGTCTTCAGGCGTCCCCGCCTCGAGTTCGGTGAGCCTGGCATCGTCCTCCGGACTTCCTGGGTCGGCGAGCACATCGTCGCGAGATCGCAAAGGAATTTTAGCACTCTTCCAATCGCCCAGTGATACAGTGGGACCGTCGCTTTCCGTCGGGGAGGGTAGTGCGAGCGCTTTCCTCCGAGGGGATGGTGGAGCAGATTCGTACACATGGATGTCTTCTGGAGTGATATCTGCGAAGCGGATTTTACGTTCCGCACGGCTTGGTGGCCGAGTACTACTGGCCGATGTGGGGGGAGAGGATGGTCTCAAGATACTGCCTGGATGAGCGGTCACATTTTCATTCTCCTGACACAAGTGTATGTACATACTGTATGACCTCGTCCGTTCACCGATACGTGGTCGACTAGGAGAAAATGGAGGGGAGGGTTGCGCACCGACCTCTGCATTGTCAGGACTGCTGTCCTTCCGCTTGCCTTCCCGGGCCTCACGGGCTTTCTTCAGCACTTCTGCCACATTAGGCCCAAACTTCTCCAGAATCTCCGCCCTCTCCTGCTCGCGCTCCTCTGCGGTCATGGCATCCACCCGGGAGCGATTCTCCTCTTCCATATGCGTACGCCATCCATCCGGGTCGCCAGGGGGTGTGATGGGCTTGGACTCAAGGGTTTGTTGCGCCAGAGGGCTAGACGAGGGCTGAACCACAGGGACATCGCGCAGACGTTCTCCGCCCGTCTTCTGCGACGCCTGTCTGGCCCTCGCGAAAGCGCTCTGAGAACGATGCTGAACTGCTGGGAATCCTGTCTTCGTCGTTCTGTCCGATGGAGCTGAGGGTTTCCCCACAGGTTTTCGCTCAAGGATAGACCCGATGAGTGTGGATTGAGCCATGTCGCAAGTTTATCGCATTCCCGTGAGCAGAGAGATACTGTACACGCAGCAAACTGACACCGAGTCCTATGAGCGAGCGTGTCGTTCAAGAATCTGCAGACTAGGACGAGTGGCCGCGGCACAGGGTGGAGAGTTTGAGATGTGCTCCGGCAAAGGACAAGCAGCGACAAATGTGGTGAAGTCCTTCGAACTCAGACTCCAGTCCGGGCGTCGGAGTTCGAGTAGTCTCCGCAAACGAGAGCGTCTGCATGCGAAAAAGTCGTTCTCCGACGTCATCCCGATGTGGCGGATTCCCCTGAATTCGAGTTTGTTCTGCTGCCTCGCCCACGGATATACACCTCGACCTCGGCCTCTGCTCACCCGTACCGCTCGTTAAGGACGCCTCATACCGTGTGGGAGGAAAAGGTAGGTGCCAAATCGTGTTTAAACTGTGTGATCGGATTCAGATGCTAATTCACCTCGTGTAGAATTCATAATGTCGCTTAAGCTGCCGGCCACACACCTTGAACCCCCGCCGGCTGATGACCACGATGTCCAGGGGGAGTCTAGCTCCGAGGATGACGATGAAGACGAGACCTGGGATGACTGGGTCTCCGACTCTGCGTCAAAACGCCCCTGCAAGTCGCTCTTCGAAGACAGGACATTTGATTCAGTACAAGAGGCCCTTGCATACGACGAGGCCACTCACGGGTTCAGTCTGAAGAATGTATCTTCACGCTTAGGTGAGTCGGCTCAATACTGAGCGCATTGCATCTCTCACTTCGCAATGAACAGCCCTTGACCTGTACCAGCATATCAGGCTCATCAACTGGATCCGTAAAGAAGTATGAAGTAATCGTCCCCCCTCGCGTGCGACTGACTGAAGTCTCCCAATCAGCATCCTTCGCCATCCGAAGCCTCCGGTCTGACCGGTACCGAGGAGTTTTTCAAATCAGACGAATACCTCAAACCTGCTCTCGAGGACGACCCATTACTCCGTTCGTTTGCTCTGTGCTTTGCGAATCATTTTCCAGATGCTCACATTGATTACAGAGATTGTTCCAGACGACTCTTCGGATGAGGATGACGAAGAGGACTTGGAGAAGCCACAGACGCCAAAAGACCTCAATGCTGCGACGCGCCGCATCTCAGCGCTACAGAAGAAGCTGCAGCAAGCAAAGCAAGACCTTGTATACTACCGTCGATTCGTGAGCGAACGCCTGAATCTGGCGGGTCTCGCGGACGAGCTGAAGAACCTGGAAGTGTCGCCCACTACTCACGCAGCAGTCCCTCTGCGTGATGACGATTCCCATTACTTCCAGAGCTACGCAGAGAATGGTCAGCGCAAGGTTGCCCTGATTTCACGAGCGACACTAACTCCGCCTTACAGACATCCACTCCGTCATGATTCAAGACAAGGTTCGCACCGCTACCTACGCCAAGTATATCCTCTCGAATCCGGATATTTTCCGGGACGCCATCGTGATGGACGTTGGATGCGGCACTGGCATTCTCTCTCTGTTCGCTGCGAAAGCTGGCGCAAAACACGTCTTCGCGATTGACGCGAGCGCCATCGCAGAGAAGGCTGCGCAGATCGTGAAGGATAATGAACTCGACAACGTCATCACGTCAGTGCTCAGCTTGTTGTATCCGACTAGTAGGCTGACCACTGTGCAGTGTTATCCGTGGCAAGGTTGAGGACATCAAACTACCCGACGGGTATGACCACGTCGACATCATCGTCTCTGAATGGATGGGCTATGCCCTATTGTACGAGTCCATGCTCGATTCTGTCCTTCGTGCGCGGGACCGCTTTTTGCGCCCACAGGGTGTCATGGCGCCCAGCCAGAGTAAGATGATGTTTGCGCTCTGCGAAGCTGGCGAGCTGTATAAGGAGCGTATCGGTTTCTGGAGCGACATCTATGGTATTGTATTCCAGCTCAAGACAAGTCATACTCGAGCTCATACGCTCACACCCTCCAGGGTTCGATTTGTCTGCGATGGCCAAGGATGTCTACAATGAGGCCGTGATCGATGTGGTCGGTGGGGAGACTGTGCTCAGTGAGCCTGTCATCGTAAAGGTAAGCCTTTGTTCACCATACAGAGGTAGGCTGAGTTTCATGCCGTCCATCCTGTTAGGACCTCTACTTGGGAGACATCACCCCGAAACAGCTGGACTTCTCCTCCCCCTTCACTCTGGTCTCGACCGCTGAGCGCCGGACGAAAATCCACGCCTTCGTCCTGTACTTTGACGTATTCTTTACGAATACGGGCGCCCCCATCCTCGACGACACGGATGTCTACATTGTGCGCGAGGGCGACCCGATCCTCGCCGAAGTCTGGCCCGTCGGCGGGCGGCCGCACCAACCGCGGCGGATGAGTACCGGCGAGCAGCTAAAGGGCCAGGGCCGGCCGAAGGTGACAAGCTTCAGCACCGGACCCGCGTCCGTGCCCACACACTGGAAGCAGACAGTGTTCTTCCTGCGCGAGCCCATCACGGCAGGCGAAGGCGAGTCCACTCGTTCGGCGGTAGGAAGTGATTGATGAATGGCGGTGCTCATGCAAGTCCGGACAGGTACTGTCGTCGAAGGCGTGTTCAAGTGCCGGAAGAGCGACGACAACTCGCGCGAGCTGGATATCGAGATCCACTATCGGGTAAAGGACCCGGAGGAGCCGACCGCGTCGGGCGACCTCACCGTGCAGTTGTTCAAGATTCGGTAGCGCGGGCATCAATTGCAGTGGAAAATGGCAGAAGAAGTGTCGTCAAGAAGTGTGTAGCACTATATAGTAGATTCAAATGTGTCGTGTTTATTTTACATTCAGACATAGGATTGCTTTGATATCATTGTCATCGCGCCGGATACGGAGCGAGCGGAAGCCGTGATAAACCGCATAGAAGTATGCGAACGAGTCAGTCGCTATGAATCCTCGATAACGTTGAACATCTGCGGAACCGTGTCGGAATCATAAGTTGGTGGAACACATGGTCTTCCGATATTGTTCGTTGAGCCGCCGGCTATCTCGAGGTCAAATGCTGCGACACCAGCCTTCGAGGTTGCAGCAGTGGCGTTCTGGTGTCCATCTGGCGTCGAGTGCTTCCGTGGCTGAACTTCTACATACTTCGGTACCCCTGGAGTACGCCGTAGGTTGCACTGTCCTACCACTAGCTCTGGGCCGCTATCATACACCAAGATCCTCTGCGGTGCTCCACTCTGCCACGGTGGCATCACCGAGGTGTGTGCGCGGTTGGTCAATCGCCGGACGAATATCGAGGTCTGATTCCCGACATGCAGGAAGGCCTGGACGATGATCTCAGACGTTGCTCCCGGCGCTTCACGGCGTACTCACTGTGGCGCATGGCAATGATTATTTCTTGGATTCGGGCCGTTTGCTCTGCCCTCCTGGTGCGTTATCGGCCGCAGGTTGAGGCGGGGAGCTCAATGTGGCCTTCTTGGTCTTGTCGCCCTTGTCTTTCTTCTGCTTCTTGGGGTTCTTGGATGGTACGGCACCGGAAAACCCATAGGAGGACGAGAGCGCGGCAAAGGCTGACTCGTAGTCCTTCGGCGGTGAGGTGGGTTTATTACTGGCGTTGGAACCAGACGCCCCGACCTAGTCCAATGAGAAACGGTCGGAGGCCGCTCAGTTGGGCACCTGTAGTTTGGGACACTGGCAGTAGCGAACCTTCGGAACAAGAGCGGCGGTCGAGGATGACGGTGTAATGCTGGCATCTTCGGTGGTGGGGAGAGAGACCATGGACGTGGTCGGGCTGTTGTGTGACATGTCTAGTTGCGGCAGTGCAAGAGCGATATTTCAGTGAGGAGTGGATGGGTTTTCTGCACGGTCGCAGGCAGCCCTATCAAGACCGCAGGATTTATACCCGCACATCCCCTTCGCGGAGTCCGCGTGCCGTATGTGCAGTATGTGCAGGGCGTTCCGCAGTTGTGTACTGTGACCACGGCGCGCGAGTCAGCGCAGCTTGAGTTCACCTTCGGCGCCGCAACTGAGACCGGGCCACAGGCGTTCGCAAGTGGTCGTCATTGTCTAGACCTCTGGTCCTGCTAGAGAATATTCAGCGCAGTGCCATTCCACATGGGCAAAGACTACGGGTACCTCGCTTGTGATCGTTTGCTTATTCAGTGAACACCATACAAAGTCTGACTCCGGTGGGGTTGACCGCATTGACTCCGCTGGCCGCGGTTCCGAACGGGACGGACATCACTGTGTTCAGCTCATGACACAAGTTTGACAAACGGCGGCCTCTGTGACTGTATAGCGCAACTACGCACATACGATGATGAACTTTGAGACTAGCAGGGAACGTCCACCAATGACGGAGAAAAGCAAAAGCCGCGGTTCGCAGTTGACGAACCTGTTGAACTTGAGTGTTGAACATACTCCGAGGGCGCTTATCCCAGACACGTGTTTATCAGCATCGCTTAGACTCCAGGTCATAGCGCCTGTAGCTTGTGCTGAACCCAGCCGCCTGCGCACATATGCGTGAAAATTCTGCCTTTGCTGGACCAGAGGGCAGCGTTTCTGTGCGACAAGACATGGTCGAATGGGGTGTGAACCAGATTTCCCGTCGGTGGCCCTTCCGCAGGGCCTACCTGCTCCAGAAGTCCTAGCGGCAGCAATCTACGGGCGCTCGAGATATGGCCTGGCCTACGCAGCTTGATCTGCTCCTTCGAGCTTCAAGTCCGACTGCGCCGTGGGCAGCCTCTCGACAGCAATTCGAACTTCCCCGGGTGCCACAACCACGCTGATGTCACTTGTACATGCTGCGCACGAGGCGGAGTCTGCGGAGGCGTTCCAAGACATCCCTGTGATGTAGTACTCTCTCACACCTTCCCTGGTTGGTCCTGACGTTCTGGACCACAGAGACCTGAAGGATGTCGACAAGTTGGATGCTGAGAGCAGGAAAGCTCTGGGCGACGCAGTCAGGGACGCGTGCATAAACGTCGGATTTTTGTATGGTACGCACGCGTGGTTGGCCTCCGGCGACTGCGAGAGCTGATAACAGTTTCGTCCAGTGAAGAACCACGGTATACCAGATGATACCATCAATGGCGCCTTGGAGGCATCCAAGGAGTTCTTCTCTCTCCCATTAGACAAGAAGATGGAGGTGGGAACATGAGTCTGACCTACGACAAGCTACTGCACTGATTGTCTACTATCCCGTAGCTCGATATGCAGAAAACATCCAATTTCAAAGGATACAACCCTGTCCTTAGCAGCAACAACGATCCCCTGAACCGCGGGGACCTGCACGAAGGCTTTGAGTTCGGCTGGGAAGAGATGCAGCGCCGCGAGAACGACGAGAAACGGGCAAAGGACGGTGCGATGACAGGCGGAAACGTCTGGCCCTCCGATCTCCCTGGCTTCAGGGAAGCCGTGCTGAGCTACTAGCAAGTGACGACGCGCGACTTCGTGCATGAGGCACAAGCTGACGTTTGCGCCATCTCGCAGTCATTCCGCCGTGCAGCTAGGCCAGAAGCTGTTCCCTCTGTTCGCGCTTGCGCTTGACCTTCCGGAGACATTCTTCGAGGACAAGGCCAGCAACGCATTCGTGGATATTCCAACAGCGTTTCAAAACTGAATTTCTCCTCGTTAGACTCGAAACGCTGCAGCGCTCATGCGCGTGCTGCACTACCCCCCACAAACGGGACCTGTCGACGACCGAGTCATCGGCATCGGCGCACACACTGAGTAATGTCCCCTCACGCCCTCTCACCGGTTTCGCTCTGCTGAGGGCCCGTGTGATTCACTGCTCATAGCTTCGAGGTATGTGTCAACTCCCCGAAGTCCAGTGTGCTAATTTGACTCACCTCGGAAACCCACTTACCCCGCCAGTGCTTCACGATCCTGTGGCAAGAGCCGGGCATACAAGCCCTCCAAGTGCTCAACAAGCAGCAGCAATGGATCGACGCCCCGCCCATCCCGGGCACCCTCGTCCTAAAGCGAGTAGCGTGACAACGTTCATTTATGGGACCCCTCCACTGACAATGGCGTGACGACAGCCTGGGCGATCAGTTCGCGCGCTGGACGAGTGAGCGTCGCCTGCAGAGCTCGTTCGCGGGTGTCGAAACGTTCAACTGACACTCTCCTTCCCCTCCCCCAGACGACGTGTTCAAGTCTACCGTGCACCGTGCGATCAATAGGAGCGGGGTGCGCCGGTACTCGATCCCGCTCTTCTTTGGCACGGACTATGACGTGAAGCTCGAGGTGAACATGCAGGCTCTTGAGACCGAACAGGAATAGGTCTGCTCACCTGCGTATCGAAGCCAATCCCCAGCTGCGTTTCCCCCGAGAGACCGCCAAAGTACGAGGTCGTCACCGCCGGAGACTACGTCCGGGAGAGGCTGAAGGCCACGTATGGGCACTGAAGTTCGAACTTGGCACAAGTAGCGACAGTGCGTATCGGTGTGGGGTCATGAAAGAAGGGAACATGATGGGATTACAGGAAATATATGAGATGCAGGTGCTGGATGATGTGTGCAAATACAGAGTATGACGTGCGGACTATCACAGCCAAGTAGGAGAGAACGACGAAGTCATACAGTACATACCACTCTCGGATAAAGACGAACGAGGTGACCAGAGTCAGATGTGGGGGGGATAGCTCCACAAACAAGGCATGTCATGTCTCCCCCAGGGGGATGACGAAAAGGGGACATTGGCTGCCCTCCTTGTGCTTGCCTACCACGTACGGCCGCGTAAGCACGCTGCAACGATACGATTAGCACATACTGAGGGGACAAGACACGTAGAAAGACGTACACATTAGCCTTGCCGACGGGGTCGGCCAGCGCGAACTTGAAGTTCGTCAGGAGTATGAACGCGAACATCTTGATCTCAATGATGGAGAACTTGAGGCCGATGCATGACTGCGCGTGACATAAACCACGAGACCTGTGTCGAGCGAAAGATGGGCGAGCACGTACCCGAGGCCCCGCAGAGAACGTCAGGGTGTTGCTATACAGCCCCGGCTGGGACTTGACAGCCTCGGGCAGGTTATCCCAGCGGTCCGGACTAGCGCATAATGAGCGGCGTTAGCCCCATATCACAGAAGGTGAAAGCAGGTCTGGACGCACTTGAACGTCCACCCATCGGCGCCCCACACCCTCCGGTCGAGATTGAACGCCTCGATGGGAACATGCACCAACGCGCCTTTGGGCATCACGAAACTGTCCGCCATCTCCGTCCCACCGTCCGCGGTGCGCAGGGGGACCGGTGTCGACGTTGGCAACACGTCGTCCTGCGTCGCGACGCGGATCGACGAGTGCACGGGCGGGATCAGCCGGAGGGTTTCCTTCAGCACCTTCTCGAGGTAGGGCAGCTCGGCGATTATGTTGTACAGTGATGCGACTTCGTCCTGGGTGAGCGTATCCAAGGGCGCTGCGGGCGCGATGGCTTTGAGGTCCGTGCGAAGCCGTTCCTGTATCTCGGGGTACTTGGCGAGCAGGAAGAAGAGCCAGGTAACAGTGAGCGAGCTCGTGTCCGAGCCGGCGAACAGAAAAGTGTTGATGTTGTTCAGAATGTCCTCGTCGGAGATGCGCTGGTCGGGGGGCAGGTCAACTGCGATATTGGACTTCACTGGGGGAGCGCGTGTCAGAGAGTGTCATCGACGCATTGAATAGGAGAGACGAACAAAGTGCGCTGAGAAGGTCTTTGCCGTTGTATACGCTGTCAGCTTTCTCGGCCTCCTCGATCTTGCGTTTCTTCTCTTGAATCAGACGACCTGCTACGCGGTTGATAACTTCCTGGGACTTCTGGATAACCTTGAATCGTTCGGTCCGCTGTGACTCATCATGAGCTGCGGACTGACAATCATCACAAATAGACGTACGAATAGTCTGTCAAGTTCGGGAAAGTATAGAACCACTACGTCCCAGAGCTTCCCCGTATGCTGGGAGACAGCAATCTCGAACATCTCCTTGTAGGCCATGAAAAGTTCATTAGACTCGTCTCGTATGGCGTTGAAGTGATAGTCGAAGCCTGCCCGGCCCTGAGTACCATGCTGAGTAACGCCACAGAACAAACTGACCAGCAAGACCGATCACATCGAACGTAGCGCGGCTGACCCAGTGACAAACGTCGAGCTTCACCCCACCACACTTTTTCTCGTCTTCGGAGAGGTCTTGCGCTTGGGAGATGAGCTCCGACCATCTGTTCTTGAGGTCCATACCGGTCCTGAAGGTAACCGGGACGAGGGCACGCATATTCTGCACTGAGAACGCGGGTGTCGCGACCCTTCGCTGCCGCTTGTGCACTTGTCCCTCGGCAGCAAGCATGCCCACCCCAATCAAACTCGAGATAAGGACGCGAGACTGCCATGGCTTCTCGTATATTGTCGAGTGCTTCATGATATGGGCGAGAGTGACGGGGTCTTGGGTGAACAGCCGTTCTTCCCACTGGCAGCAAACATATTAACGGCAGCGTCTATTCAAAGGAGATAGGCACGTACTGGGAAGATACCGCGGATGCGCACGTTCCGTCCAAACTCTTTGATGAGCTTCTCGTGCACCCTGGGAGACCTGGACGGACTGCACGGCGTTTGAACACAGCGAAGGGCGTGCGGGGAATATGCATAGATACAAAGTAGGTCACTCACTCTAGTACTGCATTCAAATGGTTCCTCCACCATCTGTGTACATCCGGACCAGGTAGCCTGCGAAGGGGGTCATGTCGGGGCCAGAGGACAATGAGATAGAACAGGTATGAACATCCGGCTGCTACGACGGCAGCCAGAAGACTCAAGAGTGTCTGGAGTAAGCTATGCATGTCTTTGCTCTGCTTGGTAGAGCTGGAGGAAGACATAAATATCGAGAACAGGGAGTCCAGGTCTGGGCGTTTCAGGTTTATTGTCTCCGGAGACAATAACTATTCGATATCCGTCAGCCAAACACCAGGCATTCTCGTGTAGCCTAGTTCTCAGTCTAGATAGATGGTCAGACAAGATAGTATTCGAGGCTCTCGGGCAATGCGGGTGTGATTCAGGGGTGACAGGATGAGCGCACATCTCAAGAGGCCCAGCGTAAGTTCAGAACGCGAGTGTTGCGCGCGCTTTGCACGAGCGCTCCCACGCAAAGAGCTTCTCGGCCCGCCAACTCCGGTTACTCACCTGTGTTCCACCCGGATAAGCGCCCTTCGCGTAGGTATACTTTGCCACAATCCACGACGCCTCGGCCGTTGGTCAGATCCAGCTGCAGATCGTGTTTACTACGTACAAGAATCATCCTTTCAGGATGGTTTTGTTCTTCACGTCAACAGGTATGTGGCTTTCAATGATAGTCTGATCGATAGTTGACGGTGTCGTAGCGGTGAACCCGCCTGCCACAATTTACATGGGAAAGGATAAACACGAGAGTGGGTTGCCAAACAGACAGCATCGGTATAGGCCTCATGTCATGGTCGCTCACGGACATGTAGATGAGGATTTGATCAAGTATGCATGGCCACAAGACGTTTGGTTCCACGTCGACAAGCTATCCTCAGCACATGTTTACTTGCGAATGCCTGACGGGATGTCCTGGGAAGCCATTCCCGAGCCGCTGCTCACCGACCTCGCACAACTGGTAAAGGCGAACTCCATCGAAGGTATGACGCCGTAACGAGGCAACTTTCCGTCATCAGCTGACACTACCAGATCTGCAGGGAACAAGAAGGATAACTTGACGATCATCTACACCCCTGCAGACAACCTGAAGGTATCAGCGATTGTCATTGAGCACTCGCGATTGGATCTCATTATTTTCTGTACAGAAAACGGGCGACATGGCTGTGGGACAGGTTTCATTCCATAGTGACAAGCGAGTAAGTGCGCGTCCCCCATTTTCGCTCGTTACGTGCTGACGTTATCCCTCAAGGTGAAGCGCGGTATGCTCCGCCCCAAGGCACATCATTGCTCTTTCTCTGAGCTATTATACAGTGCATGTCCCCAAGCGCGAGAACCTGATTGTCAACCGGTTGAATAAAACCAAGGTCGAACGAGAAGTCGACCACGAGCAGGAACGCGTAGACCGCATCAAGAAGGAGAGCGCGGCGAAACGAGCGGCTGCAGCTGCCAAGGTACCCTCGTGCTCCCCTCAGCGCATGGATGTTTGCTTATAAGACGACATCGATCAACCAGAAAAAAGCAGATGCGGAGTTGGCGCGGGCGCGTGAGGCAGAAAAAGCCTCACGATCCTACGACAACCTGTTCAATGTGGAAGACGACGAAGCAGATGCCCCCAAGAACCAGTCGATTCAGGAAATGATGGACGACTTCATGTAACACAGGTGCGAGTGCGTAAATGTGAAATACCATGACACGGATTCCATCGGCAAATATTTGGGTGTAGGCATATCCTTCCTTCCGAAAATCCTACAAGGGTTACAACGGTCACAGTCGACCATGCTGCTATGATACAGGTCACATTCTTCAGTAGTCGGCGATTAGCCGGGAAAATCCTTCAGGGTTCATCCACGAGTCCGGTATGGCTACAAAGGTGGACTCAGCTGCACCGTCCATGCCATCTGTGTGCAACATACCTCTCAACTGAACGATGGACGTGTCGCAGTGGGGGCGTTCCACCCTTTCTTCGACGCGTCTTTGGAGAAAGATGTGGCGGAGTCGCTGAGCTTTGCGCTATCCCCATTTTTCGATCCCTTTGGTGTGGAAGAGATCTGCTTTTTCTCGTCGTAGAGGGTGCTGCTCGTGCTGACGAATGATGCAGCTACCAGTACGCGGTTAGCAAGGTGGCTGTCCCTCGATTACAGTCAGAGCTCACCATCGTCCTTAGGTGGTTGGACCTTGTTGTCCGCGGATGGTTGGGTGGCGGTTTGGCTCATCGTGGTAATATGCGTTCGGGCTTGTCGAGAGTGATGAGGTGATCTGAAGGGTGCTCTTTGCGCTTCTTGAATCCACAAACCCGCCACATATATACTTACTCGCTATCTACATGCCCGACCAGTCCCGCCGCTTTGATCCTTGCGCCAACATGCTCAGCAAGGCACTCATCCGAGAGGGTCGTACCACATACCGTAGCCAGTCATGGAGCGCAGGCTGGGCGCATGCTCCTCTGAGCTCTGCGCAGCGTACGAAGAGCTGCGCGCGACGTCTATAGAATGCCCGCTCGCAGGGGCCTAACTGCGAGCATGATAATGCCCGCGCAACGATCACATACAACACACGCCTCGCGTCTCTCCTGGGCGCGACTGCGTGCGCCCTCGCGCTCCGCCGGGCCGCTGAATCTGGGATGTGGACCGTTGGTGGCTGCGCAGGCTGCGGCTCGCCCGCGGGCCTTACGCGCGCAGTCCCGCCTCAGGTGAGTATGTTACTGTACGGCGACTGCGGAAACGCTGACCATGAGGCTCATGACGTTAATCATGAGTTGGATGTCGTCGAGGTAAGTTGTAAGGCTCGCCGGATGTGTTCTGTGGCGCCAAATGGGCACGGGTCTACGGACTATCGCCATTGGTCCACCGTTGCCCAAACCGAATTGGACCTTATATAGTTGATCGCTCTGAGACAAGGTGCAAGCTGGACTGTGAGTCGATTATGTCCTCGTACTGACTCTGACTTGATCGCGCTCTGTACCTGGGACGACAACTTCGCGGACATACAGGCGTATGACGCACCAAGGAAAGACAAGGAACGACCTCCTTACATAGCTTGCCCGCGAAGTGAACCTCGTCTGTCATGGTCTCTCTAGATACTGCCAGCTGTAGTTCTCTTCTCAATGAATTGACCTACTACACATCTGGAGGGGTGCTTGAACGGAGTGGTGCATGCTCATCGCTGAATCTGAAGTATAGCAACGTCAGAAGGCAAGTTCCCGAAAACGTGCTGCGCACCTCAACGCTGACGCCTAACACCACAGACGGCGTATCAATCTCGCCGTAGCGGGATATTACGACGCTTCCCACACCGTCGTGGCAAACAGCGAGTTGCGACCGGTTTGTGTACAGCGACCGACATGGAACTTGAAGGCATCGTTTGGTATGATCATGCACCTGATGACAGCCAGCGCACTCCCATGACAAGGGTCTGCCGCCTCGTGACGCCACTCCCCCCTCCCCCCGATGTTGTGAGACCTGTTGACCCTGCAGGATGCCGGTTCCCATCCATACACGGCATTCCGTCCCTTTGAGTCTCAGCGGGTGCATAGCGGGTTCCCAGGCACGCACTACAACCGCCAGTTCTGAACTTCGTAGGCCGGCGGGTGTACGCAGCTTTCACTCGGCCGACTGAATACGATCGACCTGCTCCGCACCTCCATCTGCCTATCCAGGATCCCCTTGACACACCATAGCTGCCAACCTCTGAAAGCTTCACGGACGATGGCCACTGATAGCGTTGGTACAGACGCTGCCAATGCGGCGCCAAAGGCATACGGCTCCGCCCCTGGGCGCTGGTCGGGCTACATGAGGGAGATATTCGCGAGCAGACAGCCGCCCCTGCTGGGCTCCGTCGACCCCGACAAGATTGAAGCCGCTGCACGCGAGAAGCTGAAGGACAGCCCAGGTACACACAACTCTCCTCGAGCATACATTACTCGATTGGCGGCGCTAAGGCGGAGCTGATCTCAGGGTCCTTCAACTTTGTCTTCGGGAACGCGGGCTCGGGGGAGACATACCGCAACAACCGGAAGGCGTTCGGCAGGTGGCAGATCGTTCCCCGCATGCTGCGCGATGTCACGCATAGGACGATCGAGGTGCGCGTGTCGTTCAAATGCTGCAGATGAGATGCTGTCCTGAAGCCCAAACAGACTACCTTGTTCGGCGTCATCCATCCTTCGCCGCTCATCATCGCGCCTATCGGGGCCCAAGGCATCCTCCATGCCGATGGCGAACTTGGAACAGCGCGCGCTGCGGCGAAGCTAGGGATCCCAATGATCCTTAGTGGTGCGGCCAGCCGATCTATGGAGGCCGTGGCGCAAGCCAACGGGGAGAGCCATCGTTGGTACCAGCTATACTGGTACGCCCCTTCTTTGTGCACTCTGCAAGCGAACCTATCTTTTACCCCAGGCCTGTCAACGACGAAATCACTCTGTCTCTCCTCTCGCGAGCGAAGCAGAACGGGTATTCTGCGCTCGTCGTGACCGTGGACACCATGGCGATCGGCTGGCGGCCGTACGACGTCGACTCGGCATTCCTACCCTTCATCCACAGCGTTGGCATCCAGGTCGCTCTGTCCGACCCGGCTTTCATGCGTGCCTGCGGGCACGAGCCCTTTGCGCACGATGACGTACCCGAGTTCCCGTACGACCCCGCCAAGTTCGACCAGCTTCATGCGCAGGGGGACGCGAAGACGAAACGTGCGGTCGAGCTCGCCGCGGCGTGGGGCCAGCAGGCGGTCAACGGTATGTTCAGGACGTGGGAGGATATGAGGTTCCTCAGGAAGAATTGGGAGGGCCCTTTGATCATCAAGGGAATCGTTAGCGTCGAGGTAACTCAGGCCACTTCAGTCCTCCGTTACTGCTCACGGACTTATGTGCCTCTACCAGGACGCCGAGCTTGCGATCGACAACGCGATCGACGGGATCATCGTTTCCAACCACGGTTAGCCCGTCATGCACATACTCTATCGCCATCCTCCCTATTCACGGATCACCGTGACGTCCCTTTTCTCAGGGGGCCGACAAGTTGACGGCTCAATCTCGACTCTGCTCGCGCTCGAACGCATCATGCAGTCGCCCAAGGTCAAGGCCGCGCAGGCGAGCGGGAAGCTCACCGTCCTCTTCGACTCGGGCATCCGCTCGGGCGCGGACATGTTCCGCGCGATCGCCCTCGGGGCCCAAGGCGTCCTCCGTGAGTTGCCGTGCACGCCTCCCACTTCGTTTACCGTACCTGTGTGCCACGAATCTGACTGTGCACATGCCCCTGCCCGCAGTTGGCCGTACGTATGCCTACGCGCTCACCGTCGCGGGACAAGCAGGCGTGGAGGCGCACATCAAGAGCATCCTCGCGGACTTTGAGCTCTCACTTGGGCTGTCCGGATATCGCAGCGTCGAGGAGATATGGGGCAAGGCGGGCGAGGTGACGATCAAGGTCGAGCAGTAGCCGGGCGGCGCAGTGTAAGGCTGGCGGCCCCAGCGTTTGACAAGTGTTAACGTGAGTATAAATAGACGATGACTGTGAAATTGTACGGTATCATCTGGGTGTAGACAGGCGCAATGTCCATGGGTCCACCGGGAACGGTCCATCCCGCTTGCGCCTTGCTGAGCTGTAGGCACTGGTTCACAGTAGCCCACCCCGGGCTTGGCTACCCTGGATACGTTGCGCACTAAAACGCGTCAGTCTTTAGGCAAGTGGTCATTGTGGTGGGGTACAACACATGTTGGGCCTGCCTGGCGTTCCTGCGGCTGCTGCGCCTTCTTCTCGTCTATCGGTGTGCATGCGCACCTGTCATCATTTGGATGTACTGGACGTCTCAATGCGCAGATATCCTCTCACTCATGCCGCGATATGCTTGGATGTGCTGCCATCGACGCAGGTTGTCCAAGCCACAGTACACAGTGGTTAGCACACACACGAACGAAGCCTTCTGCGATGACGAGACACACCTTGCGCTGCGGCTCACTCGCGTGGAATCTCGCACGGCCGTAGAAGGACTGGTCATCAGGGTACTACGAGTGCGACTGTAGCACCGTGGGGTAAGATACGTATGTAGGAGTACCAGTATTGCACGACACTAGCACGATTGCGGGATGCGGGTTCGGATTGGTACATAAATATGAACGACGCGACCTCCGAGGCAAGTGCATATCGGGCGTCCTAAAGATGACTGGGACTGACCAAATGGAGGGAAGGAAGAAGTGAGTGCGCAAATACTGTAGGCGAAGGAGTGTGGAGGGCATTGAATAGGGTGATATGGTAAAATAGAGTATGGGATGATAAGAAGTAGATGCTGGTGGATCATGACCAAGTATGTACGACTGTCCAAGATCATGCTAGCACTGCGGACTCTAGGTCGTCGATGACAGTGACGTCCCGCACGAAGGCCCTCAGCTCCTTCACGAGCGTGTCCCGCGGGTTCACCAGGTCGGCCACTTGAAGCCGCTGCCGCGTTGTTCGCACGACCAACTTCGGCAACGCCAGCCGGCTACCAAACGTCGTGGCCAACGCGCATGCCAGCCCACCCACGTTCGCAGGGACGAGATCATGCACGACGAGCGTCATCTCCGCCAAGGACGGGCACACCGCCGGGGACGCAAGCGCCTCGAGCGCGTGCGCGTGAGCCCCCTCGTCGTCGCTGCAGTTCATGCTGCCTAACGTGAGGTGCGTGATGCCGCGGAGGGCGCGGAGAAGAGTCGAGAGCTCGGCGCGGGTGGGAAAGAGCCGTGTAAACTCGAGCGTGAGGGCACGCAGCGAGCGGACATCCCGGAATACAGGCGGGACCTCGCGCGCGAGCCGCGCCATCGTTGCTGCCCTGGTCGTCGACTCGGAGAGCTGCACGGAGAGCAATTGCTGGCCGCGAAGGGAGGTGCGGATTTCGACCCACCTGTTGTTCTGCCCAGAGTCGCTGAGCGTGAGGTGGTCGATAGCGTTGATGCAGAAGAGGTCGTGGTCGGGAGACAGGAATCCGGAGAAGAATAGGTCCTCTTCGCTGCGAACGGTCGACCGACAGCAAATGGACGTGTGCTGTGGAATGATGATACGGTCTAAGAACTTCTTCGCAGCCGTCGAGGTCGTGTCCATGAGGTGCAGCTCCTCTAGTGCAGGAAGCTGGAGTGCTTGTGAAGACGTTGGACAGTCCTCGAGTGGCATTCTAGAGCGCAACATGAAGGATTTCAGCCCGCCCGAGCAACGCTTGATCGCGTCCATGATGAGTGTGAGTGTTGTGTGCTGTACGCGATACGGCGCCGAGCGTACAATATGCAACGACTCGAGCGAGGCGACCGTGATGTTGGGGTGTAAAAGCTTGGTCGGGAGCTCGAGATGGCGGAGTCGCGGGAGGGCTGCGTCTTCACATCGCTCCCAATACAGGCCAGGAGGGGCCGGCATCCTACTGGGCATGTTGACGACGACACTGACGAGGTTGGGCAACCCCCCGCCCTTCAGAAGGGAGTAGAGTTGGACGAAGCCACCATTGTCTGTATCAATCCTCAGGTCGGAAATGCGGTAGAGGTGAGGAGCGATGACCTTGCTGGAGCAGAGAATGGTGGGCGAGCAGCACAGCAATCTGAGGGGCAGGATCCCGGAGCGGGCGAGGAGCATCTCCAGGACGTCCGTCTTCTCATATATGTGTTCTCGACACGTCGGTAGCAAGTCCGCCCAGAATTCGGTTGTTCCCAGGAGGACGTCCCGCCAACGACGGCAGACGCTCATCAGTCTGGCCTCTTTCAGAGAATCCGGCCTCAGAAAAGCGAAGATGTGCATCAGGATCTCCAGAGGGATTTGGGAATGGATAGGCAGAGCGGCGTTGTGGAGGTGACGTAACGTGCAGGCATGTTCTTGGTAAACCTCCGCCCTTGCCAGAGTCCAGGTTGATGTTCGTGACGGTTCAAGCCCCCGTAGAATGCGTTGTTCCTCGTAGGGTAGGCAAGATGAGAGAGAGGGGGAAAGAAGGGCATCGGCCACAGTGACGCTGCTATGACTGGCCACACTCCGTGATTGACATGCGAGCTGCGAACCATAGGTATCGGTTGACATGATGCCCTGGGCGGAGAAGTAATCTCGGTAGTCTGGTGGTCCTCCTGGCTGTGTGAACTCACCGTCTGTGGGTCTGTATGGTGAGCTGGACAAGAGCAATTTCTGTCCGCTCCTTTATGTATACGCTAAGCCTCGCACAGGCTCACGCGGCCCGCGGCTGGCTCTGATCAGCATGCGTGTTAAGTGTCGTGGGGCATGACATGTTCTTGGCACTTCCCGCGCTGGGTAGGCAGGGTCGGAGAGACAGGAAGAAGGTCACCGGACGGTGCAGGGCTGTGGTTGCTGGCCACAACAGTAAACTGACATGCAACTGGCAACTCAGAGGCATCGGGTGCCCTGCCCCCAGAAGTTCTGTTAGCATTCCGTAGCCACATGTGAGGCCTCCTCATTGTACGCACTCACCTCAGTCCTCAGGCCTCGCCAACTGTGGGTCGGTATAGATGGCGGGTGAGGAGTGGGTTCCGTCGACTGCTTGACGCGACCCGCGGTTGGGTGCTGGGATCAGCATGCATGCGAGGTGTCGGAGCGGCATGCCATGTACTTGGCACTTCCCAGACGTGCACATACGAATACCCACTGTGACAGACTGCAGTGCATGGGCAAGGCTCCTTCATGGTCTTCTAAGAGCCTGTCCGCTCGGGATGAGCGCATGTGGTATGGTCATGCGCAGGTGGGCGTTTGTGTCGGATCGAGCGTGCGGCGGAGGTCCGATGATGTGTCCTACCACTTACCAACGTGTTGCAGATGTCCGTCAGAAAGCCGGCAGCGTACGTGTCGGATGTTCTGTCCCACACGCTATATATCAGCTTGACTGCCCGTGCACGCTCGTCGCCGCACGAATGCAACCGCGGTTCTTGGTCAGCGCCCCCGCAGGCGTGCAGTGCGGGGCGCGTCACGTGCTAGGCAGATAATCTCTTGACTAAGGAGATGCAACCTTGTCCGTGACCGCCATCTTCGCTATAAGTTCGTGCTTGCCCACCACGTTCAGGCCATCGAATCTCCGCGCTCTGTACAGGGCTATCCCCCTCGCTGCCTCCGCAAAGTACTCCACTTCCTCCTCGTCTTCCACCCTCAAGATGGCACCCACGAACGCACCCCCCGTCAACGTCCCCCAGAGCTCGAAGATGCACTCGAAAGTGGTACGTTTGCAAGCCAGCGACCGACAAATACATGGTGTAAGATCTGACATGATACAGGTCATCATCGGCTCAGGCCCTGCTGGTCACACAGCGGCCATCTACCTCGCGCGTGCCAACCTGAACCCCGTCCTGTTTGAGGGCTTCATGGCCAACGGTTTCGCCGCCGGTGGCCAGCTCACCACGACAACAGATGGTACGTAAACGGAAGATTGTCATACGTAGCTGCGTCTGACGGTTCCAATACGTGTGTAGTGGAGAACTTCCCCGGTTTCCCTTCTGGTATTCTGGGTCCCGAACTGATGGACAAGTTCCGCGCCCAATCTCTGCGGTTCGGCACGAAGATCATCACCGAGACCGTCTCGAAGGTCGACCTCTCCGCACGTCCATTCCGTTACTGGCGGGAATACCAGGAGGATCAGGAGCCGGAGACTGCGGACACGCTCATCATCGCGACCGGCGCGTCTGCGAAACGACTACACCTCAAGGGCGAGGACATCTACTGGCAGAGCGGCATCAGTGCGTGCGCTGTCTGCGACGGCGCCGTTCCTATCTTCAGGTGAGTACCCTCCCAGTCTTTTTCCCGTGCTTCGCTCGCACGGACCCCTTCGAAATACACCGGCGGCGAAGATACGCTGTCGACCGCGGGTCACGTGCCCACCTCGACCTGTCGCGATCCGTCTCTTCGTGACGATTGGCATGCTGACCATGATTCTCTCAGGAATAAGCCTCTCGCAGTCATTGGTGGTGGCGACTCGGCAGCGGAGGAGGCAACCTGTAAGTCTACATCCATGCCTTCTCAATCGAGCGGTGGCTGACGGCGCGTAGACTTGACGAAGTACGGCTCCCACGTCTACGTGCTTGTCCGTCGGGGCGAGCTCCGTGCGTCAAAAATCATGGCGAAACGGCTTGTCAACCACCCGAAGGTGACCATCCTCTGGAACACCGTCGCGGTCGAGTGCCAGGGCGACGGAGACCTACTAAACAACCTCCGCGTGCGGAACGTGCTCACCGGCGAGGAGAAGGACCTGCCCGTGAACGGCCTCTTCTACGCTATCGGACACGAGCCTGCGACCCAGCTCGTGCGCGGCCAGCTCCAGACGGACCCCGACGGGTACATCGTCACCGTGCCCGGTACGACGCAGACGAGCGTCCGCGGCGTCTTCGCTGCGGGCGATGTCCAGGACAAGCGCTTCCGCCAGGCGATCACGAGCGCTGGCAGTGGCTGCATGGCCGCGCTCGAGGCTGAGCGGCTCATCGCAGAGGAGGAGGAAGGTTTTGAGGAGTAGACAGTGGGGCTCTCGCGCTCGCGCTGTCGGACTGCTCTTTTCTGGGCGTCATCTGGCATAGAAGTACTTATTAGGTGTGCAATAGAACTTGTATATATCACGCAGGATACATCATCTACCATGCTTGTCAACCAACGTGCGATAGAACATGGTGATTGCGAGGCTGAAGTGGCCCTACTCATACAATCCGCCCTTATGGAGACATCGAGAATCCATGGCTATGCGCTCAAGCCGCAGCGTGAGCATGAGAAAACACAGGTTTCTGACAAATTTATGGGATCCGGCAGCATACCGAACAGCAACGAGACAGAACTGTGTCATTGGTTTGCCATGGGACCTTCATCGCCTGCGGATTCCAAGTCCAACCGTGTCCGCGTTTGTGTCTGTCTCCCAATCCTCTAGCGAATCGTAGTACGCCTTATCCTCCCTGAATACCCCACTCGTCGGCGCGCGACTGAATCCTGGCCTCGCCACCGGACGCACGTCCTTGAGAGCCTTCATGAGCGCCTCCGCGTCCGCGCGGACGTCGTCGCCGCTCAAGCGATACCGCTTCGGCGTGAGGCCCTTCCCGAACGCGCGCGTGACGTGGTTCGCGCACAGGAGCGCGACGGCGATGTTGACGACGTGGAGCGGGACGAGCGCGAAGACCGCGCCCCAGACCGCGGCGAGGTTCGCGCGCTCGAAGCGGAGGAGCTTGCCCTTGCAGCCCGGCAGCGGCGCGCGCGGGTAGCAGCGCGCACTTGGCGCGGCCTCGTGCAGCGCGGAGTAGAACCCGCAGCAGCGGAGGGAGTCTTGCACGACCGCGCGCCCGCGCGGGGTGTACCACTGCGACCAGGCGAGGTTGAGCTTGCGGTCGAGCGCGAAGGCGGAGCGCTTGTACGCGGTGTAGCCGACGGCGAGGAGCGCGAGGAGCGCGGGCCAGAGCAGGAGCGCGTACACGGCGAGCAGCGGGCGCGAGTTGAGGAGCACGCCGGAGATGCCGACGAGGAAGGTGAGGAGGAGGATGGACGCGGCGAGCGTGATGAGCACAAGCAGGTCGTAGTCCGCGACGTACATCACGTCTGCGTGGTCCCAGGCTGTGGCGCCGTGAGTGGATGAGGCGTTAGGGATGTACGTGTGGGCTCACCTCGGAACCAGGTCAAGAGGGCGCATACGAGCCCGGCCGTTCCGTACACCAGAACGGTGCACACGGAGAGCACCAGACACCATTTGTGCAACGTCCATTTGCCCACACTCATCTCGAAGCCAAGACCTTCTCCTTCCTCCAGCATATTGGCTGCCATTGCACCATGACCGCCAACAGCGGACTGCCCCGAAAAGCTCAGGTTCTTCACCGACCGCGGCCGGGGGAACTTCCTGGTAAACTTGTCGCTCGTGCCCAAAGCCGAAGTGAACATCGGACGTTTGTCTTTGATTTCCGTCGGGACTCTCCCCGCGACAGCAGACCTAGCAGCGCGCGTCCGGGTATGGTCCGACACCGCGGTGCTCTCCTCCGAGTACGTAGAACATTCGGACTCGGTCCGCGCGACGAGAGGCGGTGGCGGCGGGGGAGTAGGTGCGCGCACCGGGCGGGCGCGGAGGGAGAGCATGCGCGGGAAGTACGTGCTGAGGCGTCTGCCCAGACTGGTGCCAGAGGGATAGTCCGGGGTGGGCAGCCGCGAGACTTCGGACGTACGCGAGCCCGCGGACTGCATGGACGAGGCCGACGGAGCGCGGTCAGGCTGCAACGGACGCGGGGTGAGCGGGACGGGACTCAACGCCCGATCGTCGACCGCCTCTGCTTCATTCCGTACGATCGGCGACAGAGACGGGGACCCGAATGCAGGCAGGGCGAGTGCGGTGATGTGGTGCGGGGTCGGCGTGTTGAGGAACTCCTCGCCAGGTAAACCGGGCAGCGGCTTGACGCGGGACGTCGCCATCGACCGGCGCACGAGCAATACCGTGGGTGCTTGCCTGGTGGCATCGTCTGTATCTTCAACTTGGACTGTGAGCGTGTGATCGGTGCGTTCACTCTGTTCGCTGAGCGAAGTCCTCCGGACGACGGCCGCGACTTGGGAACTCGCGTCTGCTGTATTATTGAAAACGCCAGACCGGTGTCGGATCCCTGCACGACTGGTTAGCGCCGAAGACTTGGATGGGAGGCGACGATCCATTGTGGTGGTCTGTGAATTAGAGAGCGTCAGCCGCTACCACCTGACGCAGATTGACGGTATTGTGGCTTGGCAGACACCATTGTGAGGCTAACCCGACCTAGCATGCATGTCAGCCACACGCAGACCGCATTCGCATACTGACACGCTCGACCTCGGCAAGCTGACACGGCGCACTTGCAGACAGAATTAGTCCGAGAATAAGGATGGCATACGCTACTATGAGATCGTGACATCGAGAAGCATGCAGATGACGAGGATAACTAGTGGGGGCACAAGTCCGTCTGTCAGTCCGATCGAAGAATCCGAGGTAAATAAAAACATGGCAAAACGAGGGTGGAGAAGTGTTCAGACAGAGTTCTGAGGGAGCTCGATGGGGCACGCGGCGTCGTTCACGACTGTCGATGCGCTCTTCGTACCGATGAGGCCGGCGATATGCATGTCCAGCACCAAGCGGAATTGCACGGCTAGTGCCCGTGAGTGTGTAGCTAGACAAGACGAGTGGGCTGTGCGCACCTGGTCGCTTGCCGTCGACGAAGATCGCCTTGTTCTTACATCCGTTGTACCAGTTGTTCCCTACGGAACGATTTAGTAGGTTATAAGGTATACGCTGTTTCATCGCACGCACAGGTAGTATCCGAGTCGTTCGTTGCAACGTATGTGAAGTTCAGAGGTAGCGTGATGATGGGGAAATCTTTCGCAGGCACGGTGAGCTTTCCCGTTTCTCCAGTTGCGACTTGTCGTGATGTCTGCAAGTCAAACACAGTCCCTTCGATGTTGTTGAACGTCAGCGGGAGAAAGTTGCTTCCAGTGTCGGCTTGCAACTTCATCTCGGCGGGGAAGCTGAAGTTGGCGGGTGCGCGACTGAACTGCGTGGGAACAGTCGTGTTGAACGGGGAAGTGGCAGCAGAGAGTGGCTCTGAGCCGTTCACGTTGAAACCCGGCACTCGTGGGATAGTGAATGCAAGCACGATGGCAATCCTTGGAAGCGTCAACACACTGGAGCGAGCGAATAATTGACAGAGTACTCACGCAGCACAGAGGAAGAAGATGAACCATGCAGTGAATTTCCTGGTGAAATACTTCCCACAAAGGCCACGCTCTCCACGATTCCACTGTTTCCACTTGGTCGCAGCCGCTTCTATCTTCTCTTCGCGTTTGGCTTTCTTCGACATTCCCCGCAACTCGTCTGCTTTCCACTCAGGTCCCAGAGCTGGTACAGTGACCATCTCAACATTTCCCGGCGTGGAGGGCTCCTCAGCACCAACGGTTTGTGTGGATAGCTTTGCATAGCTAGGCGGAGACAAGAAAGCCTCGGTATGTGTTCTAAGCACAGAGCATGATTGGTAGCAGAACTCACCCTGCACCATCGTGACTGTAAGGAGTAGGAGAAGGAACTTGACGATATCTGGACAAAATTGAGCATCTGAACACAACAGAGCATGAATGGAGCAGACCCATCATCCGTGATTCCAAACGCAGTGGAATACCGCGGCCCGGCATTGTTGAAATCAGCATACACGTCCCATGCAGGCTCCGCCTGGGACTCCTCGTCCACGCCGCCTTTGAAGTTCACCGGCGCCGTCTTTCCTGCATCGAAGTAGGAGGTTCGGTTGTAGCCAGCGGTTGGGTTTGCAGCATCGTACGGATCTGCCCTTGAGGCCCTGTTCGCGCCATAGAAAGAGGAGGCAGAGTCCGCTCGCGCCCGTCCTTCTGGGCGTGTGGGGGGCGGGAAGTCGTTATTGAGTGCGTCGACGGAGCTCCTGCGGCCGCCATAGAAGGAGGAGACTGCTGATTTGCGGTCGTAGTCCATTGCCGCAAGACAGATGGCGAATGAGCGTGAGGGGGGTCGTGGAAGATGAGAGAGAGGATGAGAACGGCGATGAGCCCGCGACTCACGCATCTGGATCATGCGACAGCGAAGCGCCCACGGCACCTCTCGCCCGCTGGCGGTGGCTGAGACTCTGCACGCATCCTCCACCTCCTCGAACGCAGCGAGCTCAGCACACTGTTGCCAGACGAATACATTACCTCAGACTTCTCGGACAACGGCGCCTCCGAGCGTGAACATGGCGTGGGCTTTGGTCTCGTTCCTGGCTGCTCTGGTATGCGCTCAGGCTATAGGCCGAATACTGGGCTTGCGCCGCCGCAACGTCGAGCAGAAGATAAAGCTATTCGCTACGCTGGATGTGGATAATGGAGCCTCCAAGAAAATTATAGGTTTCTTTCATCCGTACTGGTACGTCACAGCATGAGCGGCACGGTCAACGTGGTCTCATCTCACGTAGCATTGTCAAGTAATGCCGGAGGGGGAGGCGAGCGTGTTTTATGGGCTGCTATAGCCGCGCTGCAGAGGAAGGAGCCCGACGTGATCTCTGTCGTCTACAGCGGAGACGTAGACGCAACGAAGGAGAAGATCATTGACAAAGTCAAGGTAGGAGCTGCGAACAGCTTGCCTGCTCGCCATGCTTATACGCCCTAGGCTCGGTTCGACATTGAGTTGTCCCCGCGGACGTTGCACTTCGTTTTCCTGCAATCTCGTCACCTGGTCGAAGACTCTGCGTGGCCGCGATTTACCCTGCTCGGTCAGAGCATTGGTTCCATGTATCTTGCATGGGAAGCCATGTCCTACCTGATACCCGACCTGTTCATAGGTGGGCAAGCTGTGAGATTGGCATATCTTCACGCACCTTACTCAGTCGTGTGAACTGTCAGATACTATGGGTTACGCCTTCACCTTCCCAGTGGTTTCGCTGTTGGGAAACATTCCGATTGGTGCATATGTTCACTACCCAACCATCAGCACAACGATGTTGTCCCGTGTTAAAGCCCGTACGCAAGGGCATACTAATTCGGAAGCTATCTCTTCCTCTGCACTGCTCAGCCAAGGCAAACTACTGTGCGTGATGATCTGCTTGCCGCATGCTCACTGTCTCATTCGCCTGGAAGCTATTACCGACTATTCATGTATTACTACGCCTACTCCCTGCGTCAAGCCCGCTTCCTGATGGTCAACTCATCCTGGACCAAAAGCCACATCGACTCAATCCTACAACACGAGGACACGCTTCTGGATCTCATCCATCTCCTTCCGCCCCTTCTTGTCCTCAAACTACTCTCCCGCAAGAGGTCCAAGAGCCCGAAGGCAGCGCAGATTGTATATCCGTCTTGCGACACACGCCAGATGGCTGTTTTTCCTCTTGAACGTCGCGAGCGCGTCATCCTCAGTATCGCACAATTCAGGTGAGCGCGCATGATCTGCAGTGAACGAGACGTACTGATGCGTGTCAGACCGGAGAAGGACCATGCAGCTCAGCTGCACGCTTTCCACAAGCTGCTCGAGTTGTATCCCGAGTACCGGGGATCCGGCCGGTCTTCTGTCAAGCTTGTGCTGGTGGGCGGCAGCCGCAACGTCGAAGACGCGACACGCGTCGAGGACCTACACATTCTAGCGCGAGAGTTGGGGATCAGGGACCAGGTGCAGTTCGTCGTGAATGCCTCGTACGCCGAGGTCCTCAACTGGCTCTCACGAGCGAGCATCGGGCTGAGCACGATGGTGGACGAGCACTTCGGTATCAACGTCGTGGAATTCATGGCAAGCCTCCTTCCTGCACTCCCCTGCACGGACGCTGAACCCAGTCCCAGGCTGCAGGCGTCATTCCTGTCGCACACGCCTCAGGAGGGCCGCTTCTTGACATCATTGTGCCGCTCAACGGCGAGCCGACCGGGTACCATGCGACGTCCCCAGAGACGTTCGCAGAAGCGTTCCGGACGGTGCTTACCCTCCCGAAGGAGGCGGACCTCGCTATGCGGCAGCGCGCACGGACGTGGGCGGTGCAGAAATTCTCGACGGAGGAGTTTGAGAAGGCGTGGGACGCGAGCGGGTGGAGGAATTGGCTGTTCGGCTAGAGGCGGTACGTAAGACCCCGCGTTGTACTCCGCCATGCGCTGTCACAATGTCATCGACAAGGGATGGAAGGCATTTCATTGTGTAGCGAAGCACAGACGGCAAAGCTGACAGGACAGTCAGTTGGCACTGATCGTCTGCTCTATCGTCCCCGCCGCTCCCTTGAAAAACTATCCTCGCTCCCACCCAAGTGACAATGGTGTACCTCAACTGCTCCATCCCCTCTAGTATAGCATCTTCGCTGCAGAGATCGCATATCGGCATGCCCAGGTGGTCACGCCACCATGCCACCGGTGCGCTCCTTTCGCATAATCTGCCGAACTTACATAGACGAAGTAATCCGCATACGTGCACGGAATAGTGGTTTAGGCCCAATGCATTGTGTATGGCGCATATCCCCCCTCTCCTCCGATCAGCTGCCAGTGTGCTCAATTCTTCGTTCCTTCGCCTCGACAGCCACGCCAACGCCACCGGGTATCTTGTTAATAGCAACCTTGACTTCACCGGTGGCAGGATTGCTGATGCATATTCGTACAAATGTAGGTCATGACCATGGACCACACCAAGACGAAGCCACACGACTCCAGATTCATGGAACATCCTCTCCAACTGCGAATATGAATCAGGCCGTGCGTATTAGAGAGCTTCTGGTTGTTGCATAAAGACGCGCTTCTTCTTCCAAGTGACCTAGTCAGTAGCCCTTCCCTTCCACTACATAATCCAGGAGGCGTACGCCATCGAAGTCCTCACCGGGAACCCCTTTCCCCGATACTTCGTGGGCGGCGACTGCACATTTTATTGCCCATGTTCGCCTCCGCCCTAACGTGCAGCTGTCACCGCAGACGCCGGGACAAGCCACCCGTGCACTCCCAGCCGGCGCCATTGTGGCTAGAGGCTGTATAAATGTAAGAGGGCGGGCAGGGACTGTCTACACCAGTGCAACAGCCCTCGCAATTTGACGAACATGCACACGCCCATCCCCTCTCCGCCTGGTGTCCCCCTGCTCGGGAACGTCGATGCTATCGACAAAGACCTCCCGGTGCAGTCGCTGCACGACCTCGCAGTCAAGTACGGCGAGATCTACCAGCTGACGGTCTTTGGTACGTTTCTGCCTGTGGCGTCGCTGGGAGTCAGGTGCTCACCGACACCCCTTGCTTCATGCGCGCAGGCGACAAGAGGATCATCGTCAACTCGCAGGCGTTGATGAGCGAGGTCTCGGACGAGAAGCGCTTCTCGAAGAAGATCGCGGCGAACTCGAACCAGCTGAGGAATGCGGCCGGCGACGGCCTCTTCACGGTACGCGTATGGTCCCCTCGTGTTGGTGGGCTGGACGCTTCGCTGACGGTGTGGGTAGGCTCGCATCCCCGAGGAGCAGAACTGGTACATCGCTCGTGAGTCGTTCCAGACCCTACGAGCGGTGCTTTGGACCCATTCTCACCAAAACGCACAGACCGCCTGCTGATGCCGCTTTTCACGCCGGCAAGCGTGTGCAACCTCGCGGATGACATGCTGGACATCGTCTCGCAGCTCGTCTTGAAGTGGGAACGGTGAGCTTCGCTCATAGATCGTACCGCAGACGTGAACGCTCACGCTAGGTCTGTAGCTTTGGTTCCAAGGCAGTCATTGACACCGCTGCTGATTTCTCCCGCGTCACTCTCGACACCATCTGTCTGTGCGCGATGTCATACCGGTGGGTTGTCTTCCGCCTATGTGCCTCGAAGTGCATCCCTGACCAAGACCGCTCGTATGCATCAGCTTGAACTCGTTCTATCGGGTAAGTAGTATATCAAGGCGAGTCAGAGGCTGGAGCGGTTCTCATCTGTGCACATGCATACAGGAGACCGTCCACCCGTTTGCGGTCGCGATGGCCGACTTTTTGCTCGAGAGCACCAAGCGTGGCGCCCGCTCCGCTGTCGTGCAGAATATGCTCGTCGCCGAGAACGCAAAGTACGAAGAGGACCAGAAAACGCTATTCTCGGTCGCCGACGATAGTAAGAGACTACTGGATGCGACTCGTGGTTACTCGTTTGTGCTACTGACGCCCCTAATCTGAATTTGTCAGTCCTGGCTCAGCGCCGAGAGAACCCCACGGACAAGCAGGACATTTTGAATGTCCTCATGTACGGACGTGATAAGGAAACTGGCCTCGGGCTTCCTGAGAAGACCGTGCAGTACAACGTAGGTTATACTTCATGCTGAATGTCTCAAACCAATGCTGAACACAGCTCCCCATAGCTCCTCACTTTCTTGATTGCAGGTGGGTTTAGTTGTTGTTCGGGACACCGTTGGGGTCAACTGACACTACCTGCTGTGAATGTGAAGGTCATGAGACGACTTCAGGTACAATTCTACTTGGTTTCCCACTTTCGGATGCACTGACTGACCTGATCTCCCCAGGCATGCTGGTCTTCGCCGTGTACTACTTGCTCAAGAACCCCGAGGCCATGCGCAAGCTCCGTGAGGAGATCGACACGAAGATCGGAAGCCGTGCATTCACCACCAACGACTTCAACACCCTCCCCTACCTCATCGGTTTGTCGTGTTCCCTCTCACTCTCATGTTTGCGCTGTGCTCATAGGCCCGGCATTTGCATAGCCGTGATGCGCGAGACCCTCCGCCTTGCACCGACTGCTCCCGCGCGCACCGTCTCCCCGTTCGAGGACACGACGATCGGAGGGAAGTACTTTATCGGCAAGGGCGAGTCCATCATCGTCAACACGTACGATTGCCAGCGCGACCGCAAAGTATGGGGCGAAGATGTGCGTATACCTCCAGCAAACGCTCTGAACTGAGAAGACAGGCTCACACTATGCGCAGGCGAACGACTTCAAGCCGGAGCGGATGTTGGACGGGAAGTACGAGGCCCTTCCTGTGAGTTCCCCGCACGCATCGGAATGCATGAGGATACGTGCTGACACGAGCTGTGTGCAGCGCAACGCGTGGCAGGCGTTCGGGTTCGGTCTCAGAGCATGCATTGTAGGCGTCTCCCGAACCTTTCTCCGCATTCACGCTCACTCCGTCTCAGGGCGGCGCGTTTGCCTGGCAAGAGGCGCAAATCGCGCTGGTGACCATCTTCCAGCACTTTGACCTGGTCATGAACGATCCCTCGTACGAGCTCAAGCTCAAGCAAACGCTGAGCATCAAGCCGAAGGAGTTCTACATCCGCGCGATCCCCCGGAAGACGCGCCTGTTCGCCATTCCCTCCATCAATGTGGCAGCGAACGGGAAGGCATAGGGCTGCCTCGCCCACCTTGCAGGAGGTAGGCAGGATGGCAGTGTGTCGTTGTTCCTAGAGTGGCGTCCAGCAGGTCGCCTTGTACACTTCGTGTTCAACAGTATGACAGAGATGTGCTTTATGCCGATCTATCACGTACCCAACCACCATACTCACTCGACCCTGACGCCGACAGATCGGAGACTTGCGTTTGTACCATCACCTACATCCATCCCCAAATGACGAATCCGTACTTGCCGTGCGGTGGGCTCATGCCACGCCATCAATGCTGCAGCGGAGCTGAAAGGCAAGAGTCGACTGGAGTTGCAAACGGTTGGTCGGACGTTTCGTGTGTCCGGTGCTCGGGCGCAGACTGACATCGGCACCAATTGGACCGGGTACCGGAAGGTGCGTATGAACGCCGGACCGGGCGATAACATATGACGGCAATTGGCTCCGCGTGAACCGAAATGTTTGCATCGGCAGGGCATTTCCGATGTTTTCGGGGTGCACAGCTTCTAGGACGGCTGCGAGTTGATCGAGATCGCGGACCGCGGCCTGGTGGTGACGATTGTCCGGTGTTGATGCTGCACCGCAATCATGGATTTGCACAAGTTCTGCTGAACTCTGCTGCTCACAGTGCTCCCATCCACTCTTCGCAAGCTGGCCTGCGTCGACAACGATGCCGTCTGCATGCCAAGCATCAGCATCAAGGGCCCGTCATCCGTTCCCCGATCGATAGCCCTCGGTTGTGGCCGGCTTCAATTCGTGGCAACGTGGCCGGCGCTGTGAAAGCACCGACGCCGCAACTGAGCGTTGCCTCCCACCCGGTCCACTGCGCAAACGTTCAGCCCTCGTTCAGATTTACCGGGGCTGGGCTGCATATCGAGCCCAGCCCTAATCTTGAATTCGCTCATGATTTCCCCGGTCCTCAGTTTGACGTGCCCGTGGCCGAGGCCGGCAGGAGGATACGAAAACGTGGAAACTGAGATTGGAACGGGAACGGGAACGCAACGGCGACCGTGCCTGTTGCTGCCACGAGCCAGCTGTGGGTTCGCCTGATCGTCGAGGCCCTCAGACAATCTATCCGGCGTGTACACCAGCCAGTGACAAAAGGGAATTGTGTCACCACCCCAAGCACACCGTACCGCGTGAGTCCGTGCAACACGCTTTGACCGGAAGCTGATACGCAATCGCCTTCTTAAGTTCGCCCTGTCACCTCTGGCGCTGTACGTCAACCAACCGCCCACGTACGAAGCCTCATTCTTCTCAGCGTCTCCTCGCCATGTCCCGTATAATAGAAGGCATATGGCAGGGCCTGTCCTCATCCCAACAATCCACCACCATGGGCACCCCCATCCCCACCCCGCCTGCCGTCCCTTTTCTCGGCCATGTGAACACCATAGACAAGGACTTGCCTATGCGCTCGCTTGGCCTCCTGGCTCGCCAATACGGAGAGATATACCAGCTGAATGTCCTTGGTAGGTTGACGCCATACAGCGTGGCATCACACCCTAACGGCCGCTGCTGTTCGTGCATACAGGCGACAAACGAGTGTTTGTCAACTCATACGAGCTCCAGGCGGAGCTCTCGGATGAGAAGCGCTTCGCAAAGAAGATCTCCTCAAACCTAAATCAAGTCAGGGCTGCCGCTGGCGATGGCCTCTTCACTGCATGTCTTCCCTTGCTATTGTGCTGAGCTTGCACTGATTGAACATCGTTGTCTTTTAGGCACATGTGCCTGAGGAGAAAAACTGGTACATTGCTCGTAAGTCATCTTGTGTGTTTCATTATTGCGGCGCTGAGCTGAGCTGCTTCCACAGATCGTCTCCTCATGCCGTGCTTCAGCGCCGCCAACGTTTATAACATGACGGACGACATGATGGACATTATCTCCCAACTCGTGCTCAAGTGGGAACGGTAAGTGCTGTCCGCGGCGTTCTTGTCTCGCCCAGAGTACTGACAAGCCCGGATTACACTAGGTTTGGAGCGAAAGGGACCATAGATCCTGCCTCGGATTTCACTAGACTCACTCTCGACGCAATCTCGCTTTGCGCGATGTCTTACCGGTGAGTCCATGCAGTACTGCGCTATCTCCCCTAGCGCTCATCTCGACTTCGTCCTCTAGCCTCAACTCCTTCTATCGAGTAAGGCTACAAGCCGCTCCATACGGGAAATTTGATCACTGACAGAAAACGCGTCTCGCAGGAGGACCTTCACCCGTTCGCTATCGCGATGGGAGACTTTCTCATTGAAAGCGGGAAACGCGCCAACCGCCCTGCGATCGTGCAGAGCATGATGACGGGAACCAACGCGAAGTACGAGGAAGACCAGCGAATCCTCGGGCAGCTCGTCAACGAGAGTACGTTCATCCCTCAACCGCTTCCCGTCGCGCACATGCTCAATGCTTGTTGTTGCCTAGTCCTGGATGACCACCGCGCGAACCCTCCGGAAAAGCAGGACATCCTCAGCGTCATGATGAATGGGCGCGACAAGGAGACGGGGCTCGGCCTTCCTGACGAAAATATCAAGGCGAACGTACGTCCTGCCCGGATGTATGCGCGGTATATTCTCATGCTCACAATGACTTCGCAGCTGCTAACCTTCCTGATTGCTGGTGCGTATGTCTTTTTTCACTATGGGACGGCTATTGACCTCAGGCGTTGTGGGATAGGCCACGAGACGACATCTGGTACGCATTTGGTCTCGTCGGAAATCCCAAGCGTTGCTTCTCACCGAGCCTAGGAATGCTCACGTTCACCGTCTACTACCTGCTTAAGAACCCCGAAGCGATGCGGAAGCTGCGCGAGGAGATCGACGCAAAGATCGGCGACCGCCCAATGACGGCGCAGGACGTGAACAAGCTTCCGTACCTTCTTGGTAGGCCCTTCTTGTTTCTTCGTAGTACATCAATGTTGACACGGGTCCGACAGCTGTTATGCGGGAGAGTCTGCGCCTGGGTCCAACCGCGCCCGCGCGCACAGTTGCTCCCCTCGAAGATACGTTCATCGGCAGCAAGAAGTACTTCGTAGAGAAGGGGACTTCGATCATCATCAACACTATGGCCGCACACAGGGACCCCCAGGTGTGGGGTGAAGATGTGTGTGGAATTGCTTCCTAGAAGACTGGTGGGACGAGCGACTGACTGTCTCTACAGGCGGATCAGTTCCGGCCAGAGCGGATGCTCGATGGCAAGTTCGAGGCCCTGCCGGTGGGTACACCCTACTCACGATATTGTCCGCCGCCTACTAATACGTGCGTTTGCAGCCGAACGCCTGGCAGCCGTTTGGATTTGGCATGCGCGGCTGCATCGTAAGCCTTGCCTGATACTACCTCTTCCACCCGCACGCTCATCGCAACCGAACAGGGCCGACCATTCGCGTGGCAAGAGGCGCAACTTGCGCTCGTCACCGTCCTGCAGCGGTTTGATCTTGTCATGGACGACCCGACGTACGAGCTCGAGCTCAAGCAGACGCTCACCATCAAGCCGCACAACTTCTACATCCACGCGCTCCCGCGCAAGAACAAGCCCCGCCTCGTCGCGCTTTCCGCCGCGAGCCTGCACAAGGACCCCGCGACGGCCGCGCAGAAGGCGCCGAGCGCGACGATCGCGCCCGACGCCGCGAAGCTCCAGCCGCTCTACGTCCTCTACGGCTCGAACACGGGCAACTCGGAGTCGTTCGCACAGCGCGTTGCGTCGGATGCCCCCGCTCATGGTAAGAGTTGCCTCTTCATGGATGCATGCGACGTATGCTGAATCCTACCCGGTGAGGCTTCCGCGGATCGATCGCGACGCTCGACTCAGCGTCGGCGCATATACCGATAGACGGGCCCGTCATCGTCGTCACCGCCTCGTTCGAGGGCCAGCCCGCGGACAACGCTGCGCACTTTGTGGAGTGGCTCACGAACGTCCAGGGCGACGAGCTCTCGGGGGTCAAGTACGCCGTGTTCGGCTGCGGGAACCGCGACTGGCAGAAGACGTACCAGCGCGTGCCGACGGTGATCGACGAGGCGCTCGCCGCGCACGGCGCGGAGCGCCTTGTCGAGCGAGGAGAGGGCGATGCCGGCGGCGCAGAGTTCTTCGAGGCGTTCGACAACTGGGAGAAGTCTCTGTGGGAGAAGCTTAGCAAGGTGCGGAGGGCGGGACCCGCTACGACGTTCGCTGTGTGCTCACCTGGGTGCGTGTTGCTAGGAGTATGGCACGACGGACAGTGCCGATGCGGCAGGGCTGAATGTCAAGATGGTCTCGCCCGGCACCGCGCGGGCAGAGGTGCTCCGTCAGCGTGACACCGCGCTTGGCACGGTCGTACTCAACAAGCTCTTGACCTCTCCAAATGCGCCCGCTAAGCGGCATATCGGTGAGTATATCGCGCGTTGATCGTGGCGGAGTAGCTCATATAGGTGTTGTTTATAGAGTTCGCTCTGCCTGAGGGGATGACCTACAGAGCTGGAGACTATCTGGCGATGTGAGTGCAGTTCGTGCTGGTGTTCGGCTGATCTGACATCCAGTCTCTCTGCTGCTAGCTTGCCCGTCAATCCAGACGTCATCGTGCGTAGAGCCCTTGCACGATTTGGGCTTTCCCCAGAGCAAGAGGTGAGCTGTGAATTACAGAGCTGAAACGATACACATATAACCGCTATCTTGCCAGATTGAGTTGTCTTCAGGGGGACCCACCTCTCTGCCCGTCAACAAGCCCATTGCTGTTTCCCAGATCCTTGGTGGCTACGTCGAGCTTTCTCAGCCCGCTACGACCCGCGACCTCGACATCTTGCTCAAGGCGAAGAACTCTGAGAAGTCGACGCAAGCCCTTCAAGCACTCATCGCCAATTATGCTGAGAAAGTGTTCAAGAAGCGGCTCAGCGTGCTGGACATCCTCGAGGAGAACCCCGACATTGACTTGCCTCTGTCCACCTTCCTACAGATGCTGCCCTCCATGCGCATCCGACAGTACTCCATCTCGTCCTCCCCGCTCTGGAACGCGCAGCACGTCACGCTGACCATCAGCGTCCTTGACGCGCCCGCGATCTCCGGGCGGGCGGAGCCGTTCCTCGGCGTCGCGTCGACTTACCTCGCAGGCCTCCGCGCGGGCGACCGCGTGCAGCTCTCCGTGCGCGCGTCCACCGCCGCGTTCCACCCGCCGAGCGACCTCGCCGTGCCGCTCGTGCTGGTCTGCGCGGGGAGCGGGCTCGCGCCGATGCGCGGCTTCCTGCAGGAGCGCGCGCTGCAGCGCCAGGCCGGGCGCGCGGTCGCGCGGAGTTTGCTCTTCTTCGGCTGCCGTGCGCCCGCGGAGGACTTCCTCTACGGCGACGCCGAGCTCAAGGAGTGGAGCGAGCTCGGCGTTGTGGACGTCCGCCCCGCGTTCTCGCGCGCGACGGAGCACTCGGAGGGGTGCAGGTATGTGCAGGAGTGAGTGTCGAGTGTGCCTGCTGTCGACCCTTTGTCACTGACTCGGGCGTTTTCTTGCAGCCGTGTCCGGCACGACAAAGCGGACATCCTGAGGGCGTTCCTTGTCGGCGGGAAGGTGAGGACGTGGTTTCGACAAGTTTGCACAACCCGCTGACAGCGACGCCGGTCGGTAGTTTTTCGTATGCGGCGCGGGCAAGGTTGCCAGCGGAGTCAAGCAGGTGCTCGTCGAGTTCATCAAGGAGAGCAGGCAGCTTGACGACGAGGGGGCGCTGGCGGCGTTCGACGAGATGATGAACGGTCGGTATGCCACGGACATCTTCGAATAATCTCCGGCGCTCGCGCGCAGCATTCCGTACGTGTCGTTATATCGTAGGTAGATACATCGTGACCTTCCTGTAGGGTAGAACACAGCCGCCTTGGGTATAGAATAATCCGCAAGCCACGAAGAGTACACGCTGAAGCACAGATTCTGTATCAGCATAGGAGAACGCTACAACGAGTCAGTCGAAAAATAATCCGAACTCGCAGTCATTGAGCGCACAGTGCCAAGTCGTAGTGAGGGGCAGGTGAGGTATAGGGACGACGGATTCCGTGAGGACATACGACTGGGATTCGGAACGAAGAAAGACGGTCCGTTGGGGTGGAAAGGGCGTGTGTGAACCGTGACACTCGGGGTGATTGTTTGGGCCCATGGCGCTCTGGGATGGTACTAGGGCGGTGCCTCACCCAGAAGATACGCACGAGTCTTCAACATGTCTCGATCGTCGGGATGATATAAATAGCTGAACGATCCACGAGTGGCTTGTGCGAATTTGAGAGCAAACAGTGTGCGTACCGAATCGTATCTTCGTACACTGCGTTGATGTTGGTCACGACATGGGGGGCGCCTAGGATCGTCGCTTGTTCAGCCGCCAGCGCTATCACCTGCGTTCACTTGCGAACTGAGTGGCCCTATATGGATGTCGCCGAATTTGAGTGTGAGATAGTCTGAAGGAGCCACCGCAGACGGCTCCCGAGAAAACAAGGCGTCCAGTCAAGACGATGTGTGAGGAAGCGCCTAGGCGCGATTCGAACCAACGGTCTATGGACACATCACGGTCACCCCCTGTAATGCATTCAGAGGGAGCTATTACCAGCCACGCCTGGTACGTAAGTCCGTTCGCGCATAATGCCAGGTTCCGCCCCCGCTGCCGCGTCGACGACCAAGTCGCACTCCGACCCGTCCACGTCCGTGTCCACCCACCCGTCGCCCTCGCTCGTCTCCGAGTTCGTCGTGCTCGCACGTCTCATCGTCTCCCGCCCGTACGGGGGCACGGCAGGCGGGGACGCCAGGTCGACGACGGGGGCATCGCGAAGCGGGGAAGGATGTCGGAACTGGATGCCAACTGCTCGCGCCTTGCCCTTACTGATCGTCCCCGCGCCGTCGAAGGCTGGCATGAGAAGCGTTGGGACAGTGTCGGGGTGCTGCGGGCCAAAGACGTCCGTGGACGCGGTCGTACTTGTGGAGGCAAGCGGGGTCTCCTGTCCGTCGTCTGCCGCCGACGTCCTGTGTCGGATCCTGTCTGCGCTTGGCGATGAAGCAGCTGCGCCCTTGACCTCGTGCAGGTGCGCGCTGCGTGCCCACCGCCTTGCGGACTTGGGCACAGGACCCACACCACCGAAGCCAAGTGTCATGCTCCCGGAGCTTGACCGCTGGATAGTCGGCCGTGGAAGGTGGAAGGATGGTGATGAGGGGACAGCCCTGTGGTGGACGAGATGCCGAGACGTCGGTGTCCGGATCGAGGTGGGTGTGTGTGGCCGGGCAGATTGCTTCCGAGCACCGCCTGCCCCAGGACCGCGCCGGCTGCTGCGAGACAACCGTTCTGCCACTTGGACGTCCAGCGAGGAGGTAGCCCGGGTGTTTAGTGACGGGAATGTGACTTCGTTCTCTGTACCAAGCTATGTCAGCTATCCTAGGGTGTGGTGCAAGCGTGAACAGATTACTGTACCTCCGGGCTTCTGTGGGGCGAGAGAAGGGAGCGGCGGTGTGGCACTGCGGGTTCGCAATCGGTCCATCCAGTCCCCGCTGATGCTCAGCGTGCGCCGGCCCCAGTCACGCACAGAGTGGCGTGCGGGGTACACGGCATCGCCCCGCGAGCCGCGCGTGAGGGCCATGAAGACGAGGACTGTCAGTAGGAGACAGAGCTGGGCGATGCCCAACCGTTTCTCCAACACAACCTGTGGTCAACATGAGAACACAACAGTTGTAGGACGCATGAACGTGGACAGACTTCATCAGCCAGGTGGTTGACCCGTGAGACCAGCTCGCGACGTTCGTGTTCCAGGCGTCTCGTCTGTTTCTCCAGCTCGCCTACTGAGCGCTGGTACAGCTGCGATTGCGCTTTGCCCTGAACGCGCGATGTAAGCGCATGGCGAACGCGGACTCCATGACGTAACTCACAATGCTCTCTAAACGACCGATATCCTCGCTGAGCCGTCGAAGGACTTCTCGCATACCGGCGGTTTGCTCTTCGACATACCGTGCATACAGCGTGGTGTTTGCCTCCAGGGCGGTCAAGCGGTTCATGATCAACCGGTAGATGGACTCGCCACCGGTCGAGGCGGGTGGAGCGGGGGGATGTGAGTAGGATGGGGAAACGACAGAGAGGGAAGAAATGTTAGGGGATGCGACGGAGGCACGGGCGGAAGTGGTAACGGGAGATGAATGCGTAGACCCAGAATCCGAAGGATGGTAAATAAACAATGAAGAATGATTGTCTAATGCACTGGTGACGATGTGGGGATTGAACTGGGGCGAAGACGAAGAGGATGTGATGGAAGAGGATGATGAGGATACAAGTACACTGGATGAATGCGCCGGAGCCGTCTTGATATTGTACACGGTGTCGGAGGGTCGTGACTGTTCGTGAGACATGCTTTCAGTGTAGATTTTGGGCGACGAGGACAGTGTCTCTGCATATAGCTCGTGTATAGCACCAACAGCGCTCCCGCTCTTCGGTGTTTCATCCACACCGTGTGACGTAGGAGGCGGAGCTTCGTACAGCGCGGTCAGGCTCTCCAAGGTAAGGTCAGGAAGCGGGTCCGTAGAGTAGCCTTGAGAGACAGCCCCATCAGACAACACAGGTGAGCCACCGCTCTTGTCGTCATTAACCACCTGTGGTTCAACAGCGGGAATGTGAACGGGCTTCGGGGGTTCAGCGACGACCTCAACCGGGGTGCTCGCTTCCTCCACCGAGCGTTTCGCACGGCTTTCGGCCTCCCACGTCTCCCACTGCCATTCCTCGAGGTGCGTGAGGCCATAGACACGAAGAAGCGACACCGGGCAGTAGTACTCGTTCCCGTAGTGAGAGTGGAAGTCGATCCGGATATAGCGATAGAAGTCCCGCAACGTCGGCGGAGGGTGGAACGACTGCATGCGCTTTAGTGCTGGTATATCAAGCGAGGGCTTGACACTGACCTGTACGCCTCGCACGTTCTTCGCGCGGAACGTCCCCGCAAACGTCCAGCTCTCCGGATCGTTGGGGTAGTACGTCTTGGACACGCTCACTGTGAAGTCCTTGAAGACCCCGCTGAAGAACTCGTAGTTTGCGAGCTGTACGGTGTCGATCCGGATGTCCTCGCAGAGCTCCACAATAATAAACTGGGTCTTCTCCGCGCATGGGCTGAGCATATACCGGTCCTTTTTCGAAGACAGCACGGACGAGGGGGACTTGGCGGACTTGTGCGCGGCATGCACGCGCGCGGTGCAGTCCAGCGAAGCGTAGTTGAAGCGGTCGTGGATGGGTATACGGAAGTGGGGCGCCGTACGCTCCTGCACTCCTCCGTTCTCCTGAGCTTCGGGAGATACTGAGCCCTGGGCGTCGCTAGTATGGGGAGCCGCATCTGGTGCAGGGGCGTGAGAGGCGTTCTCCGTGGATTTATGCGCTAGTGGTGGCACGGGCTCCCTTTCTGGCGACTCAGAGAGTCGCTTCGCCTTCCAGTCTTCGAAGGAAAGTAGGAGGTCGTCCTCCACGGGTGCCTCGATGGGTGGCAGAGGCCGCAGACAGCAGACCGGCTCCTCCGGCTGTCTGGGCGCGTGTACTGCTACCGCATGAAAGAGGTCGTTCGGTGTAGTCGGAGCGGACAAGATGGGCGAGGCGAAGAGCAAGGCTAGCAAAGACGTCGGCAGAGACAGTAACATCCTGCTGCGTACGGTGCTCGCCGTCGCCGTCGTTGTCGTTGTCGGCCACGTCGTCGGGACGGGGTGTGAGTGCTGTAGCGGTGGCGGGAGTGGACCTCGAGTGGTCAGAGGGGCCCGATTGATCTGCCGCACTCGGCCAAGTTATCTTATCTACTAAAAAGGCGCCCGAGCCACGTCAGACCACGACTTGCGAGTCGCACGTTCCTGGTGTTTGTTTGCTCCAAACATATCTCGCTGGGAAGGATGGTATTATATGTACCGTACAGCACATGAACGTAATAGCGGGACTGAAGAGCATTTGGCGCTGCGCAGAAAGTTCCTAGGAGGCATGCGGGATTGTCCATGAACAGAGCTCGAGAGCTCTGCCTTTCTTGCCTTTGTGACCCGTGGTATCCAGTCGTCATGTGCTTTATGCGGAGCACTGCGGACACTAGTCAGGCACATAGCATGTACTTGTTGTGCAATCCAGACTTACCACATTACCGAGATCACCAGCTCGCGAGTTCATGATAAGGGCAACGATGAGACCGTACAGACCCAGAACTTCCGCGAAGATAAGAATGAGGATCTAAGTGATGCATGAGTACCCTGGAGTCGCGAACTACGAGTATAACCACATACCATGCCGACGAAGAGTCGTGGCTGCTGAGCCGTTCCCCGCACACCAGCGTCACCGACGATGCCAATAGCGAAGCCAGCCGCGAGACCAGCGAGACCGACCGAGAGACCTGCACCAAGCTGGACGAAGCCCTGGAACAGGGTCATCTCCAGAGCCACTGCAGTGGTAACGTCAGAAGCGTGCTCAGTGGGACAACACGTGACAATACTGACGATTGCCGGAGATGAGGACAGAGACGACGAGACCATAGATCTGCGCAATTCAACGTCAGCAGACATTCTCCACGTCTGTAATGTTGGTACTCACGGCAATGATACCAGCCATGATAACGGGGATAACACACTTCATCATGAGGTCTGGCCGGAGGACGGACATGGCAGAGATGCCAACTCCTGACTTCGCGGTACCATAACTGACGCGCAGGGCAGTCAGTCGCTGCGCAACACATGTTGGAGGTGTTCCTCTTTCTCTTACCTAGCACCGATGCCTACAATGCGCGTTAAACCAAGCCGAACAAGGACTATATGACGCGTCAGAACTCACAAGTGAAGACGATGGCGCTGGTGCAGCCCTGTAGGGCGTTTTCGTCATAGGTCAGTACCGCGCATATTGACGCGTAGAGCACAAAACGTACCATGGCACCAAAGAAGGGGGCGTAAACCGGGCACAATTCAGACATATTGGCGAGGTGCGAAGGCAGGAGTTGGACGGCAAGGACAGCGAGCTGGACGGTGTGGACGTTGGGTCGAACAGCGGGGACGACCGCCTAGCTGGGTCCTGCGTAATCGGGAACGGCCGAATCTCCGCTGTAAAGTTTAGACTCAGAAACGCCCACGCTACCTGCCAGCGGATCATTGCAAGGCCAGCCGCGGCCGCGCTCACTGCTACTCGAAGGTTGTTTGATTCAACCGTGAAGCTTCATTCATCCTCTCAAATCAGGATATCAGGGAAAGTCACATCATAATCAATGGGCCCTCTTGATATCGAGGACAAGCAGCACAATCAGCACGTATGTGCGCGGTACCCCGCCGCGCTCAATCAGTACGCATATTGTTACTTCAAGACTTCGACGATCGGGAGAAATCCAACTGCCGTAGGTACTAGGACTAATTCCATCATAGCCCTTCAGGCAAGGTCCGCAAAGGAGAGCGTGTGCCTCTCCAGGTCGTGCTGTACGTAGCGCCCCTGGAACCACGTCTGTCCAACCTGCCAATATGGTCCCCCTTCCAATGTGGACGTTTCTAGGACGTTTGCCGTGCAGATCTTGCCGTCTGAGGTCCTGTTCAACTCGTTCGCGGCAGCATCCACATAATGCACGTCCTCACTCGACGGGAACCTCGCGCGGGCTCGCGATCGCAATTGTATGTGCCCTGTGAACATGCAACAGGTCACGGTGAGCCACAGTGGAGGGACACGGGTGCGAAGCGGCGTACCAGAGCGACCGAAATACCGTCGTTGGTTTGTTCGGTGACGTTGTAACCGATAGAAAGGAGGACTTGGCGGACTACGCTTAACGGGCCGATGATATTCGGTGTCCCGCTATCAACTGCGAATCGCCTTCAGGCGACGCGCAACTCCCGCGAGAGGTGCTGGCCTACAAGTGGGAACGACGTGCGTGACAGGTTTTCCGTCAATCACCAGTAGCGGCGAACCGGCTTCTGTCTTGTGGATGACCTGCCACGCGTCCACCTGGACACGGACCCGTTAGCCCAAGCCTACTCGCAGCAAGGATTCGACACCAACATCCTGGGTAGGCAGTGTTGTCACCTTGCCGCTGATCTTCGACGTGTCTGCGACACAACAAAGCCATGGATGGTACGAAAAAAAACCTTACTGAGAGCTAGTTCCAGGACCCACCTAATTCGCCGAAGATGAATGACCCGGTGCCGTCCTTGCGGAACATAAGCCCAAACTGACATGGCTGAATTGACAATGCACAGATAGTTCGATATCACTGCATCGTCGAATCCAGAAGAATCACTCACCATCGCCCTGGTCACACATCGCCTGCAAGATTGACTGGCCGGGAGAGAACGTGGGGTCAAACGGATCCGACAGATCGCCCGACGTGGGGCTGAACCCTGCTATGCTGCGCGCCGAGGTTCATGAGCACGTAAAGCGCATGATTTTCCGGGGGAATTGTCGCTTACCCGTCTCCCGATAGCGGGTCGCCTTGGGTGATGTTCCCGACGAGGAAGGTGTGCACGGCCACACCTGCGAACGCGGCCTCCTCGTCCTCCACGTATGAGATGACCCCCTGGTGGTCCAGGTCTGCGCGTAAGTTTCAGGAGCAGACGTTCCAAAAGATATCGGACTGACAGTAGCAGAATCGATGCCGTCCTGGCTCGCCCCGTTGAACCGGATGAACTCGCTCAAATATGTCTGGACGGAGGATGCGCTAGACTTGTACTACCCTTCCTTGACGAGCACCACAAAGCTGCCCGTGTCGATGGAAAGCTGCCAAAGTGAAAAAAGCGAGTGAGTCTCCCTGGAACTGCACGCTATGAGCGCGAACAGCGTGCCTTGAACTGCTGCGGTCCCACGGAGAAAGTCCCGTACCAGAAGCCCTATCGAGCGTCCCGTAAGCCGACTTGGTCGCGTTTGAGCCACAGTCACGGGATGTCATACCTTGTCCAAGGTCAACGGGACGCTATCGGGCAACGCCCAAACAGCACCAAAGACGCTTGCTAGCACCGCGAGACGAGGGGGGGGCATGGAATTGATTCCGACCATTTTCATCCAAAACGCAGCTTCCTGGTGTAGCCGATGGCAAGTCGTAACAGCACCCTTCTCAAAGCAGTATTCTACCCTGCCTTATAACCGCTTGGGAACTGACTACGCAACTTTCGCATCCGAGGAGCGACCCAAGATCCGGCATGAGTGCCGTGGGCTGTGCACGCCGCATGGATACATGCGGGACTCGAGTAACCCTTGTTCAGACCGGCGAGCCGCCCCAGGAGCGCTCACTCGCCAAAGCGTAACGCAAGAGACGTATTCACGATGGACGGTGGGACATCCTCTCCCCGGCGCGCCTTTTTGAAGGGCTGGCGATGCATACGTTGCGGCCAGAATCGAGCATGTAGTAGTCCTCCGTGTGCACACCCAAGCGGGACGGTTGTCACAGAATGGGAACGTAGATGCATTGGAAAAGTGTCCATACCTACAGAGCACCTCTGCATCGCCGACCGGAGTCGCACACAAGGAACTCACCTGTCGCACAGCACCATGGCTGTCGCGCTCAAGCCTCCACGGCCGTAGATATCGATGACGTCCGAAGTCAATACCGTTTGGCGTAGACGACGTGGCACTTAGCAGAGAAGAGCATCCAACGGCCACCGAGGGAACACCTGGAGCGCTATATCGCAACGCCGAATCCACCTTGAACAGATCGAAGCGCAGGACCATCATCTCGACCGGGGAACGCCTGATGAATGTGCAACTCACAACACGGAGCACGCGCATGCCGACCGTCCACACCCACCCCTACCGTTCGGCCATCCGGGAGAACACATGTGAGATTGAGAGTGGGAGTGAGAGTGAGAGCAAGCATAAGTAGACGATTGGCAGGCATATCTTGTACATCTTAGTGGACAGCACGTTGATACTACGCGAACGTACCTGCCCCAAGCTCCGCACTCCGAGTCCGAGGCACGTCGCCGCTCCGCATCTCCGATGGTTCTCGCGCTGGACGGGTTCGGTGCGCTTCAGTCGACCATCATCTTCTCGGTGTGCAGGCCTTCGCCGTACGCCATGCTCTCGAAAATGATCTGGCGCCAGATGCTGATGACGAACTCGGACGCCTCCTCCTCGAGGACCTGCACGCGTCATAGTAAATAGCGCCGTTCATGAGTTAACACAGCTTCGGTGAGGTGCAGCGCGGAGGATACAACTGGACACGCACCGGCTCCAGACCTTCGATAAGCTTGTGAGGCCCCTTGTGGTCTTTGATGTGTTCGAGCACGAACATGATGAGGTCGTCGTCCTCGAGCTCGCCCAAGTATTTCGTCATTTCGCGCTTGACGAGCGGCTCGAGCTTCCTGTCGATCATTGTCTGTATGATTGGTTAGGGTGTGCGTACGAAGTAAGTGTTGCCGGACTTACGTCGGAAACACCGTCCCACCGGACCTTGCTCTTGAAGAGTGTCTCCTTGTCGCGCGGTACCTCGGTGCGTATCTTCTCCAGACGCTCCTGCGCCTTCTCGCCGCTGTCTGCCAGATCGAGTTTTGGCAAAGGTACTCTCCGCTTCTTGATCGCCTCCTCCTCTTCCTCTTCCTGCCCGAACACCGTTGCCTTCTCTTTCGGAGCGTGGTCCGGCTTGCGCGCTGCGGCATTCAGCGAGACACCGAGCTTGACGGGCGCACCGTCGTCGAGCAGCATGCCCGCCTTGCGCTGCTCCTCCTGCAGCGCCTGCATCTCGTCCATCTGGCGCGCGAGGAACGCCTCCGATTCGCGCCGGAGGTTCTCCGCCTCCCGTTCCTCGTATAACCGTGACTCCTCGTCCGCCGCCTGTTCCGCCGCAAGCCGTCGTGTACGAAGCGATCGCCACCGCGCCCGGTCGGTGTAGAACAGCTCGTCACTCTCGTCGTCATCCCATACGTCCAGTCGCGCGCGCATCTCCGCCCGATCCCGCTCTTCCGCCTCCTTCATCGCGCGCTCACGTGTGATGGCGCGCTCGAGCGCCGCTATTCGTGTACGCTCTCGGGGCTCATAACGGCGCTCTCGCTGGCAAGGATTGGATATCAGCCTCCACGGCGCAATGGAAGCGATCAACTCACGTCTTTATACGAGTTCTCCTCGTCACGCCGGCGTGCCTCCTTCCTCTCCGCCTCCAACTCTTCGTCAGTCTTCCCAGGACGCACTGACGACTGCCTGTCGGACCCAGGCGTTCGGCTCCCATCTTCGGCCCTGACGAACCCCACAGGTTTGTTATATCCCTGTGCACCCCTCCCGAAGCCTCTGCCGGTTGAAGGCTCTTCGTGGAGCTGTGGCTTGCCCCACTCGCGCACTTTGGGGCCACTTGGTGTGGGTGTGGGTGCGGTGGTGGCGAGCACCGCGGGCATGGCCTCGCGGACGTCGCGCATTTTCTCCCGCTCACGCTTCGCGGCGCGTTCGCGGAACTGCGCGATCTCGGTCATGACAAGCCCGCGTTGCGTCTCAGGGAGATCGGCCTCCTGGAGATCGTGCAGGTGCGGGGGTATGACGTACTTCTCCCGGTCGATGAGCCCGTTGCTGGCAGCTTCTTGCGATTTCTTGTTAATGTCGGCAAGCAACGCGTCCACTCGGGCCTTTGCCTGACGTGTTTGCTCATCATCGGCCTGTAGTTGTCATCCCAGTTCAGTGCCTTTTCTGTGGGGGGACCAATGCAAGTAGCACGCCCGCCCGCCGTGCAAGGGCAGACATGCTGCTAGCATTGGGCCGTAATCTACATGATATAGGTATGTCACGTACGTCGGTCCTCATCTTCTGAGCCTGATACGCGTCGAGGAATATCTTTGTCCGTTCGTCTGCTTTCACCTGGAAAGCGAAGATTGATACTGCGGTAGATGTCCTGAAGCTGATGGGCTCACCAATAGCTTTTTGTTTACGCACCCATCTTCTAATGCAGGTAACTCAACGCCATTCAAGAGCGCCATAGCACGAAGAGCACTATCAGGGTCCTGAAACTCAGCGAATCCAAATCCCTGGGGCTTGTTCGCGGGGGTGATGAGACGTTTGAAGGAGATTACTGGACCACATGCCTGAACCTCCTTCAGTCTTCGCAAGAAGGGCTACGGACGGTGGGCTACTCACACCCAATATCTCATTCAAAAATGCATCTGTGATCCCTCCTGATATTGACCCAATGAAAAGGGTAACGGGTTTGGGCTGTGGGGGCACGAATTGAGGATGTTGCATTTGCTGTTGTGCTGCGAGAGCCGATATTGAGGGACCCTGGCCATACGAGGGCATAGGAGGACGGAGGCCAAGTCCTAACCGATTAGGCTGCATTTTGAAACCAGTACCCGTCCGGTGAAGGGAGAGAGAGCAGAGATGGAGGAGGAGCGAGGGGTGGTAGTGGCAGAGGCCAAGACGGTGCAGGAGAGTGTGCGATAGTCTGGTGCCACAGCAGCGTAGCGAAGACTGGTCGGAGTTTGATCCACTAGCTCGGTGTCAACCACAAATTTATAACTCCGATCTGCTCCGCTTATGTCTATGGCCATTGGCAGTCTGGCACAGTGCGTGTGCTCTTCGAAACCGGCGTCCTCACATACACCAAAGTCCTTCGTTGTTTCCCCATCGCCATCTTCGTGGAGAACCAGCGAGCAATGGCTGGCTATGGTTGTTCCGCTCGACCCTTGAGTCCAGGACGCGGCCTTCGAGCAGTCCATTCAGCGGCAGTGTTCTGATTGATGCATCACCGACATCCATGCTTGGTGTGTCCAAGTACACTCGCCTTCCTTACCCGTCTCCTGGACCACAGTCCAGACACCGGGGCGCACTTCCAGACTTGCATGTCTCAGTCTCTGCGAGCGCACAGTGAGCCTCTCAGCCTGACCGCGCTCAAGCAGCAGAGGGAAGCGACGAGCAGCGAGCAGCGTGCCTGACTCGACGCGGCTCATGGCGCCTGCTTGGCCACGGGCCTCAAGGTCAGCAGACCACCGCAGCGACGTTCGTCCACCTTGCCCGGCACGCGCGCGACGTCTCAGGACGTCATGGGCGTGATGGGTGAGGAATACCCGGCCGCTCGTGGCTGATGTCTCTTCGTCGTATATAAAACCCGTCCCCGCCTCAGGGTCGTGTCCTCCTGCGTCGACCGACGACTGGACGAGATGCGTCTTACTGCGGCGGTGGTCACTGCGGCATTGCTGCACGGCGTGCGCGCGCTGCCTCAGGGCATTCCCAGCAGCGCGACCGCGCCCCCGTCCATCACGATTTCCACGGCTGTCGCAAGCCCATCCGCTCCCCTTTCGTCGGCTCTCCCGTCCCAGGTACCTCTGCCTCCCACTCAGGCTTGGTGTCTGAGCCGCATCTTCTGTGCCGGTGCTGTAAGCCTGTTGTGCTATTTATGCGTGGGAGCCATTAACCTCGATGCTCCATCAGCTGCTTCAGACCGTGAACCTTGCGCGGCCATATGCGGACCCTAAGACATTCGTCGACAAGCCCACGTCAAAGTCCTCCCAGCAGGTTCTCTCTGACTTTGAGAAGATCAACAATAGCAGCAGCGTCACAGAGGGCGCAATTGTTGACTTCCTAGACAACGATTTCCGTGGAGAAGGACTTGAGCTCGAGCCGGTCGCGCTCGCTAGCTTCAACCCGGAACCTGCGTTCCTGAACAATGTGTCTGACCCCTTGGTCAAGGGCTTCTCGCAGACAGTACACGGCTATTGGACGCAACTTATCAGGGCGACCAACCAGACGGCTCTGTGTCCCGAGGGCACTGAGAGCGGCAGTTGCGAAAGTTCGCTCATCCCTCTTAACCACACGTTTGTGGTTCCTGGTGGGCGCTTCCGTGAGCAATGTATGTACCAGAAAGTATACGAGAAGAAGGGTGTTCGCTCACGCGGCTGCACGCGACTACCAGATTACTGGGACTCGTACTGGATTGTGCAGGGTCTCCTCAAGTCGGAGCTATATTCCATCGTCAATGAAACCCTCCAAAACTTCATGGATGAGATTGAAACCATTGGCTTTATCCCGAACGGCGGTCGTATCTATTGTGAGTGTCGGCAGTGGTGCTCGCAGCCGGCGCTAACCATCAAGCAGACCTGAATCGCTCCCAGCCTCCGTTATTCATCCACGTAGGTCTGCTTGGGGCGGGCTCTACCTGGGCGCTGGCTCACTCGCTTGACAGATGCTCGCTGACTACGTCGCTGCAAGCAATGACACCTCCATCCTGAAGCGTGCGCTGCCTCTAGCTGAAGCTGAACTGAAGTGGTGGGCCGATCACCGCTCGCTGAACGTCACGAGTCCCTACACGAATCAGACATACACCGTGGCACGTTATGCAGTCAACAACACTGCACCACGTCCTGAGTCGTATTACCAAGGTCGGTGCTCATGTAACGATAAGACGCCAAAAGTCTCAATGGGGATCTCCTCAGACTACTCCACTGCCAATGACCCAACGCTTCCGACTCTGTCGGAGGATGAACGTTCAAATCTCTATGCGGAACTAGCGACTGGAGCAGAGACTGGTTGGGATTACTCCGCGCGTTGGATGGCTGATCCACTTGCTGGTGGTAGCAATAACACGAATCCCGCGTTGCGCACCCTGAACATTCGCAACACGATCCCGGTTTGTCTCAATAGCATCCTCCGTAAGTGCATCCGGGCATTATCACACAACACTCAACGGCTGACATCCCCACCAGATAAGGCGCACAACCTCCTCGCTGACCTGTACGACTCGCAAAACTCGAACTCTACCTCTTCCTCCACCCACCGCTCTACCGCTGCCTCGCTCCGCGCCGCGATCCTCGACCTGTTCTGGGATCCTGCCAAGCTCGCGTTCTACGACTATAACGTCACCGCACACGCGCGCAACAGCATCTGGACCGCCGCGACGTTCTACCCGCTCTGGAATGGGATCGTGCCGTCAGAGCTACAGTCCTCGACCGAGGCCGCGTTCGGCGCGTTCGCGTCCCTCAACCTCGTCCTCAACCGCTACAACGGCACCCTCCCCGTCACGTTCCTCGAGACCGGCCAGCAGTGGGACGCGCCGAACGCGTGGCCGCCGCACCAGCACATCGCGCTCGAAGCGCTCCGCGCGCTGCCCGCGAACGTCACCGGCGGTGGGCTCCCCGTGCCCGGGGACGGCAACTCGACGTTCAGCCTCGTGCCGAGCGGCCAGCTCGGCGTGGAGGAGAGCGCGCTCCCGGGTCAGCTTGTGATTAGCGCTGGCGTGGGCACGAACGCGACGAAGAGCGGGTCAGCGGCGGACGTCAATAGGCTGAACGGCACGGTGTTCAACGGCGGGAATGTGACGGACGGCGAAGGCTGGGCGGCGGCGCTGCAGAGGCAGCTCGCCAATCGCTACGTCGCGAGCGCGTTGTGCAGCTGGTATGTCGTGTTCCTGCTCATGGATGCGATGGTGATCATCGCTCACTGCGCACCTTGCTAGGCACGCGACGGGCGGAGAAGTCCCCAACGTTCTGCCCCGCTTGTCCAGCGAGGAGCTCAACGTCACGCAGAGCGTGAACAACACCGGGAACGTATGTCTCCCATGTGGCATCCGCATGTTGTCGTCCACGAACGCTGACGTCCCCTCTTCCCAGATGTTCGAGAAGTTCTCCATCTCGGATATCGACTCGGCGGGCCGTGGCGGCGAGTACACCGTACAGGTTCGCCTTTTCCCGCGCCTCTTCCAACCAAAGTGCTGATGGAATGTTTGCCCTGACTCTAGGCTGGCTTCGGCTGGACGAACGGCGTGTTGCTCTGGGTCGCGAGCACGTACGGAGACGTGCTCGTCGCGCCGACCTGCCCGGACCTCCTCGCCGAGGCACAGTCGTCGACCACGACTACGTCCACGACGAACCACAATGCTGCCGCGACTGTGAGGGTTCCTGCTCTGGTGACAGTTGTGGGCGTTGCTGTGGCGGCGCTTCTGAGTGCGTGATGACGAGCATGACCTAGCATGACCTTCATGAGAAGCTATACTCGTCTGGTTTTTGACGGGGTTTGTATACTTGTGCTCACGTTGGCCTGGCGATGAATCTGACTGTTCTTCTACACTGTACCGCGATACCATGCTTGATGTGGATCAGGCGTGCGCTGCGGTTCTTGGAGAGCCCGTTTAGGATAGGGCCCTGCCATAAAAGGCCTTACGTGCCGAAGCAGTGAGTCTTAACCCTGGCCTGTAGTATAGACTCAGGCTGCTTCGCCGCTCGGGCCCACTCTGTTCTTTTGCCATGCACTCGCCACTTGTACCAAGGGCTGGGTGCGTTTGCGAACGCTAGCTTTTCTGAGTGTGCCCCTCTCCCAGTAAGGTCCCCGCTGATACTGTTGTCCCCACCTACAATGTCTAGCCTGCGAGTGTTGTGGACCTGAGGCAGTGTCAGCAATAAGTTCAAAGACACACCTTCAGCAATTGCGATCGGCATCGCGTCTTGGTCAAGTGCCGTGAATCTAAGCTTCGAAGGATCCATGCTACGTATACGGCTATGGACTGCGATCTGGCTTACTGTCAGGCGGTGGCTATTGAGCCTGCACCGCCTTTCGGCACCCGGCTCCGCTAGTGCCTTAGTTTTCGGCTTCACCAAGCCTACTCTGGGAGAATTCGACCTGTGCACAACCCTGGCGCGTAGTTATATTAGACCACACGCAGCTCACGACCTAGTGTTCCTCATCCACCATCCTGATACGTGCGTCAGACACGATGAAGTCCGCCAGAGCCGCTCTTCTCTTCTCCGTTTCCGGCGCGCTCGTACGTGCCGGTGACTTGCCAAGTGCCGTCCCTCTGCAACTGAACAAGGTATTTAGGATGATAAAGTTATATCCGCCAGGGGTCTGATGTCTTTGTAAGGGCTTTTGGCAAGGCGACTTCACTGTCGGTCCGCAAACGTTTGCTGTGAGTCTGGTTGCTGTGTCACGCCACAGCCGAGGTACCTCGTTCCTTAAAACCTTGTCTCATGTGTCGCTCCCCCTAGTTGACCATCGACACCGGGAGTTTCGCGGCATTGGTGAAGAAAGGGCTCTACCAGCCGAGCGCGTCCTCGCAGCAGACCAACATCAGCGAATGGATACAGTTTAATGGCGCGAGCGAGGACAGCACAGGGCCTGCTCAGGTAGGGCTCACACTTTGCGTGCGCAGAGCAGCAACATTTAACAAACGCTGTAGGAAACTGTATTCTTTGTCCGAGACACCGTCGAGTTCGCTGGTTTAACTGCCCAGCAATTCCTAGTTGGCAACATTACCGACGGGGACGACCTCCCTGGTGACGGGTATGAGCAATACTCGTGCCATCCGTTCATACTGAGACTGAGTGGCTCCGGTAGTGTTCTCGGACTTAGTCCCCCGGCGTCCGACAACGAGGACCTCTCAAACGGGCAAGGGATTATCGAGACGTTCTGTGCAAGTGGCGACCGTAAGTTGTCGTGAGAGATGACACGCCCGCCTACTCACCCAATAAGCATAGTTTCTCCTTGCCAATTTGGTGTTGCTCTTGGCAAGGACGGCCACGGTTCTCTGTACTTGGGAGAGTTGGGTGAGTGCCACCTCCTGCCTTCTTCGCAGTAAGCCAGGCACGCAACTGACTTGTTTGTGTGCAGACAAATCGAAGATCTCAGGGGAGATCACGACCCTTCCCACTGCGAAGGTCAGCGTTTCTTACACTCGTGTCTCCTAGGCTCTCCCGCTTATTTGAAAGTCCTTCGTGCACCACAGCACGACACATGGACGGTGACCAACTCCACACCGGACAATGCACCCTTCCTTGTCGTCGACGGGAAACCATTCTCGGCCATATACGCCACCTGTCAGTTCTGTCTCTTCAACTCCTCCATATTATATTCCAGTGTCTCGCTGGAACTAACGTGCTCCTTGCCTCACATGCATGATGGTAGTCGACAGCGGAGGACCGAACCTGATGGGGCCACTCATGCAGGTGCGCGATCTTCTCAAGAGTGTCGGGTACGACGTCACCGAGCAGACGAACGACGGCATCACCGTCGCCTTGGTGCGCTAATTCTCCCTCCTATCCCCAAGTACCATGTCAGCTAACATCACGAGCAGGGAACGTACGACTGTGCGCGCACGCCCGCGCGGATCGGGTTCAGCTTCCCGCCAAGCGGGGCTGTGCACTACATCGATGGCGCCGCGCTCGAGCTGAACCGCACGGCGGACGGCAAGGTGTGTACGGCAAATGTGCTCGGCACGTCTACTGTCGACGCGCCGCAGTGGTCCATCGGCCAGACCTGGTTCCAGGGCCGGTACGTGCAGCACGACCTGGACAAGAACGAGCTGTCGTTTGCAGACTTGGCATGAAGGCGTCCTGCGTTGAATGCAGGAGTCGTGAGTAGGAGGTCGGAAGTAATGGAGGTCGAAGAGCCTGCGGATCCTACAGTAGAGCGTTTGATTGTGATACATTCATGACTTGGGGGAATGTGCTACTCAGATTGATGTCGGTTGGTGCTCATGACATCCCTCCGAAGTTCACTTTGACCACGATCTCTCTCTGACCTTGAAGCTTCCTTCACTACCCGGTCATCAAGCATCACCATCACATGTCGCCACTGAAGAACCTCCTGACCTGCCGTACGCAGCATCACAGCCTCTGTGTATTGTCCGTGCGAGCTGCGCTAGGTTTATCCAGCGCAGCAGAAATGCAAGTGAGAATCATCAGGAAATCAAACACTGAGCAAGCGTCTGGGCGTGATTGCCGTCTCACCTGGTCGCACGGGAGAATGGGTTCTTCCTTCGACGTTGTTGGCGAGAGGTGGAACAACACGGGTCACGCAACCCCGGGGTCGGCCGTAAATGAGAGTCAGCAACAAGGTGCATTTGTTTAGCCTGTAACAAATGCTGCGGCGGCTTGCGATTCAGTATAACTACGAGGACTGCCAGTAGGAAAGACGACTCGCACGGCGATGTCTCCTTTTCGTCTTCGTTCCGTTGTTCTTTCCCTCAGCACCCTTGCAACTGCCGTTCATGCGCAAGGGATACCGAGTGTACAACTCGACAATGGTGTCTTTACTGGAACGACGACGGGGAACGTCAGCAAATTCTTGAGTATACCCTATGCACAACCTCCGTACGTCCCAGCGGTATTGTCATGATGGCAGCCTCTCCAACTCACTGACCCCGGCCCCCCTAGAGTCGGCGACCTGCGTCTCCGTCTTCCAGTCGCGAACGATGCTTACAACGGGACATACAACGCGACGGCGTTCGGCGCGGCGTGTCCGCAGCAACCGGGTACCTTGCCACTACCGCCAGGGCTTGGGAACGACATATTGCAAGGTCTCCTCAATGCATCCCAACAAGGGTCGACGCTGTCAAGCGAGGATTGTGGGTGCGGTTCTGCCGGCGATCCATCATCCCTTACTGATGGCTGTCCCCCAAGGTCTCACGATAAATGTGGTCGTACCGGCTGGAACGCCGCCTGGGGCGAAATTACCTGTGGCGGTTGTGAGTGCGAGCCGGGTACACACTAGCTATGAAAGAGCCTGACGCACGATCTGGCACTCCCAGTGGATATACGGAGGTGGGTCAACATCATATGTGCATAACGCCTGCGGATCGCTCACGTGTGCTGGTATGCAGGGGGTTTCATGACAGGGGATGCGTCCCCGTGAGTCCAAATCCTTGTCCCAGGCGACGAACCGCCAATTGATGAAACATACGTGCAGGTACGACGGCGGTGTAATCGTCCAGAGGTCCATAGACCTAAGAGAGCCTGTTGTCTACGTCAGCTTGAACTACAGGTACGACCAGCACCAATCTCTACCGCTCATGATACTCAGCAGCGGCATCTATCCAGACTCTCAGGTAAGTCTGGCGCTGGGGTGGCGCTTCAGCGTATCCAGGCCAAGGGATTGAGCATGGGCTCCAATAGCGTTCGGATTCCTGTCAAGCGAGGAAATCCGCAAGGCCGGGGTGGCGAACCTGGGTCTGCACGATCGTGAGTAGTGCGCTTTTCCCGGCGCGAAGGACCAATAGTGTTGACCTTCTTGCCCCAGAGCGTCAGGCCCTGCGATGGATACAGAAGTACATATCCGCCTTCGGTGGGGATCCGTCCAGAGTCATAATGTACCCCTTCCCCGCCGCCGCCACCATGTCAGACCGTGACGCTAACCTTGTTCTGCCTGGCTGTCCAGATGGGGCGAGAGCGCAGGCTCAATCTCTGCCGCGTTGCACATGCTGTGGAACGGCGGGGACACTGAGGGGCTCTTCCACGGGGCGTTCATGCAATCCGGATCTCCCCTGCCACTTGGAAATAGCTTGAGGGGGCAGGCGAACTACGACTCCATCGTTGCCCAGACCGGGTGCGGGGACGCACCGGATATGCTCCAGTGCCTCCGAGGCGTGCCGTACGACAAGTTTAAGCGGGCGGTCGACCAAACGCCTGGTCTGCTCTTGCCTGAGGTAAGCGGCCCTACGCATAGGGATACAAAGCTCCTGTGAAGGATGCATGGATAGGCCTGCTGACGGACGGATCCTTTAGTCTTTGATGTCAACGTATTTCCCGCGTCCTGACAAGTCTTCCTTGCCAGACGTGTCGCAGAAGTTGCTCCTGGCAGGGAAAGTGGCCAACATCCCGATTGTGTCTGGGGTCAGTTCCTCTAATGCTCATCTTCAACTGCGAAGTTGGAGAATGACCACAACCAATCCAAATCTAGGATTGTGACGATGAGGGCACTGTTACCGCCTTACTGGTGACCAACTTCACGTACGTCCCTTTGTAGAACATGGAGGCAATCCCCGGTATTGACGCGGATCGCTGGAAACAGGACCGAGGATCAGCTCCGCGCATACATAACCGCGCCCTACCTCTTCCCCAACATATCATCTGGAGAGCTCGACCAACTGCTCGAGGCGTATCCAGATACCGTCGCGGAGGGATCCCCGTACGGTACCGGGGAGGAAAACGCACTGACACCGCAATACAAGCGCATCGCATCGCTCCAAGGCGATCTCGTCTTCCAAGGTCCGCGGCGGCTCTTCCTCAAGACGCTTGCTGACCGACAGCCGGTGTGGTCCTTCCGTGAGTGGCATTGAACCATGTCACATAGTTCACAAGCGGAAGCGGTGCACGCTGACAATGTGGATCTTGTCACCGACAGTCAGCAAACGGGGGAAGTCTACTGCTATCATTGGATCGGTGAGCGCTCACTCACCCGGGTTTTGCACACCGCTAGCTCGGATTTCATGCTCAAGCATTGTTGACTTATAAGCGGACTGTATAGGCGCATACGTCCGATGTCTTCCTGAATGTGTACGCCCCGGCGGACATGACGGACTTCCTGATCAACTTCGTGAATCACTTGGACCCGAACGGGCAGAACGGCTCAAAGATCGCGTGGCCGCGGTACACAAAGGAGTCGCCTCAACTGATGACGTTCTTGGACGGCAGTGAGCCGTTATCGATTACGGAGGACAACTACAGGGAAGAATCTATAGCGCTCGTGCAGAAGCTATCCTTGGAGCACCCGCTGTGACCTAACACGCCAGATGGTGATGTAGTGGCTAAGGAATCTGGATAGTGGTATAATCTTGACGTACCGATACAAGTGCTTGTTGGAGATTGTGAACCATGGGCGCATTGGCACTGACCCTGAAAAAGGACGTCATATCACTTCGGAGGCGTATGCAGACTGGAAGTAGCGGTAGGGGCGGCGTTAACCGTAAGACTTCCCATGCGTGAGAATTCCATTCTAGTAGGATTAGAAGTCAATATACTACGACATATACGTACACCGGAACTCCCATGAGCGCCATAACTTATCCATGACCGGATACGCAGCATATTCAAGACGTGGCGCTCAGCATACAGGAAGGACGCTCTCGCTATCAAGCAGGAAGAAGTCCTCGGGTGTTAATGGTCGTAGTGTGAAGCCCTGCACCGTGACTGGGTTAGTTGGCGTCCAGCGGAGGGACTACGTAAACATACCTCTTCTTGAGTTCGCGCAAGCTTCTCTGGGTCGCCATCTGCCTGCCTCATGAATTCGCGCATGGGGCGCATGGCGGCATTTCGGCATAGCTCCTTCAGGTCTGAACCTGATAAGCCTTCGGCTTGCTCGGCGAGGTGCCGTATTGAGAAGCCCTCAGCCAATGGGGTATCCTTGAGCATCTACTTGCGGTGAAATCAGGAACGGCACAGCGCGATTTTCAGTGCGACCACGCACAAGTCTGAGGATCTTCTCTCGTTGGTCAACATCAGGGAGGCCAATGGAAAACCGTTTCGGCATGCGACGAAGGATTGCCGAGTCGATGTCATTAGGCCTGTTAGTTGCTCCAAGAACCAATATCCGGTCGGTGCTCGAAGTGAGGCCATCCCATAGTCTGTAGACGGTGAGCAACATGTATGAGCATGTGTGAACACGCATACACTCACGTCATGAACTCCGCCTTCATCATCCCGGTCACCTCATGGTCGCCCTTGGTGCGTTCACGCAGGAAGGAATCAATTTCATCAATAAATACGATGCTTGGTTGAGCTTTTCGTGCGAGCGAGAACAGGCCTGCGACAAGCTTGTTGGATTCGCCATACCACTTGTTCGTGAGCACAGATGCAGCGATATTGATGAACGTCGCGCCGGACTCCTTCGCTAGCGCCTTGGCGAGCATCGTCTTCCCGCAGCCGGGCGGCCCGAATAAGAGGACACCCTTTGGCGCGCCGAGGAGCGATGAGGAGGTGAAGAGATGGGGGAAGCGTAGCGGGAATATGACAGATTCGCGGAGGGACGAGATGATAGGATCGAGGCCACCAATGTCTTCATATACAGCGGCTGAGTCGTGCAGTCTGTGACCAAAAAGACAAGCACTCACCATCAAATCGGACGTCTATGTCATCCGGATGTATGACCTCCGAGGCTATCTGGCCTGCAGCGTGACCATATAGCCGAGCGAGAAACAATTGTAGTGTCAACATGACGTACTCTCATATTCGTCCAATGTGAGATCTGTGTGACCGAGGCTTTCCAGCGCCTTCAAGCTCTTCTGTTTCACCTCCTTGCGTTCCACCGGCGACATGATATCCATGGCCCACTTCCTGGAGGTCAGCATACGGGGTGCAAACGCCTCTGTAGTGTGCTACTCACTCTTAGCGTGTAGTACAGAGCTGCCTTCAAATAAGATGAGCTGTTTGCCTCTATCAAAAGGTCCAACACACATACTTGACTTGCCACAAAGAGGGCAACTGCTCAAGTACCGTCAGTGGAATGCGGGGCAGTCGACTTGAGCAAGACTGACCATCCAAGATAGCTCTCTTGGTCGATGCTGATACCGCCATGGGTAGGCCAACCAGTAATGCCCTCTTCTATCTGTGAGGTTCCAAGAGCTAGTGCTCGAGAGGGAGAGGGGCGGAATGCGAGGCTGGAGGCGGAGAAAGGCGACGTTGCTTAGCGCGTCGGACGCGCAGGCACGCTCGTGACGCGGAGGGGGCTTGCGTGCTCCTCGCATGGCCACGTTGACGGGACATTCCGGGGCAATCCGAGCGCCCGGCCTCTGCGTCCGGACGCTGCGTCGAAATCGTCCTTCGTGTCCGGATATCTGTCTACGACTTGAATTATGAACATTCGTGAGCACAGGTTCAGCAAACTGGAGATCTTCACCTTAGGATATGTAGTAACAAGTCTATGAAGAGCGGGTACCTTTTAGAGCCCATCGAAGTCTTTGCCCTACCGGGGTTGGACGGAGGTCATCGTCACCGTTACCAATTGGCTGAATGCATCGACACTGTTTAAAGCGATGTGCTGAATTAGCGCGTGGATATCCAGCGATCGCACAGGGATTTCCCTTCCGATGAGTATGTATAAGAGGGACCGTGGACTACACGCCGGGTCGGTCCTGAGTCCTGACTTTTCTCCACTTAACTGTTCCACACACTTGTCTCGCCATGCCGGTCATACTACATCTCACAGTATCGCTCGGAAACGCCACCCTCGATTCTGGGCAAACCAGTCTAGGCGGCGACTGTGGACACGAGGTCGCTCTTAACGCTCAGCCTTTTGCAACACCGTGGCACGCAATTCTCTGTATCAGTTAGTTTGGGGTGCGTCTGCCATGATATATCTTACTGACCGAAAGAACAACAGTGTTAGACATCGTGTGTGCGATATTGACAGCTAAGCTCCTCATCAAATTGCTCAAGCGCGCTCTTCATCGGTCAGGCCGTCCCACAAAGAGGGAGAGACCTCAGGCGATAGCGGACGAGAACTCAGAGTACCTCGAGGGAGCGTCTTGCGACTCGGAAGAACAAATTGCATGACCCTCGAGCTTGCGGTCACCTCCTCCCATGGACGCGGAGTCCCAAGGGTGTGTTTGTGACAACTGAACGGGTCAAGATACTTCAACACGTAGGTTCCTGACATAGTGTGATGATATAGTTTTCGGATTGCTAATTCCGCTGTAGTGTACACCAGGCCAGGTCGCGTTTTGGCCCTGCTCCCCACTCCACTCAGATCCCCAGAACCTGCCACCTCCTCAGAAGACCATGTATCCCCACTCCGGTGTCTCCCCTTGCGTACCTCCTGAAGCGATGCTTCAGCATGTCTCCTTGCTAACGACGGAGACATCCAGTTCGAGCCTGTGTTATCTCCTGATTCTAGAAAACGTGGTTACATATGACTCTGTAGCTGTCGATTGTCATTCCTGCAGCCCGACTACCTTCTTTTCCGATAGAACATTGTGGACCGATAACGACACAAATCAATTCCATTGCCGAATTTCTCTGACGTACCTGGGCCCGACGGGGGAGCAGATGGAGCTATTTGATCTTTCCGAATCTCACAAAAGGGGGGTTCATGCTTGCTATCGGCTGTGAATACTCAGGTATGGGAATATATTCTTATGGAAGGGGACCTACCTGCTGTCGGTCGGCATGAACGTGAACACCCAGTATCGGATCCTTGGTTTTCTCTCTATCCTCGAGATCAGGATGATGTACAAACAGTCATTTGTAGATGCTCTAGATCTTTCATTGCTTCCTTACAGCGGGAAATGCTGTGGACTGTAGAACACTATACTACGTACTAATGTGGTACGTAGCAGATCTAGCAGCAGGAAAATGCACCCGGACCAGGGGCGTCATATGGTACCGCATGGACGGATGGAGGCCCTGGAGGCGCCCCCCCTCATATAGTGCCAGATGGAGACTTTCCCATCCTCTCGCCTTTGTTACCTCACGTAGAAGTATGTGCGAGCTTGGGCAGTCTGAGACTACCCTCCTGCATACTTAATTTGACCACAGTCAACTAATGTGTGGCAGCTGAGTCTCCGGAGGGAGCCGTGGGTCTCCAGATGGATGCTCCTGGTCCCCTGGAGGCACCTGTATCCATATGGTAAATATGCGCTTTCCTGATGACTAGCTACATGGGTCTCAGGCAGTCAACCCATAACAGCAATCGCCCGAATCAAGATACTGTCAAAGTTAGATATGCATATGCATGAGAACTTGGCGTTTAGTGGCCCTGACGCGCTGCCATCGAAGGAGAAATAGGAGATACACGGTGGCGATGCAGCGGCACAAGGCGGATGTTTGTTCTTGTTAGGATCAGAAGGTCTTGGCCTCTCGATCTGGCCTTGCGTGTGAATCATCAACGTTCAACGTAAACGCAAGCGCCGGCGACCGTGACGGTGCTTGTGTCTTGCCATGTCGCTCAAACGCCCTGGGACGCATCAGGGTACACATACCACACGTGGGTCACGTCAGATCGGGCACACAAACACGGCCGAGGCGGTCGATGTCGGAAGATTTGTCAACGCCGTCAGATCGATATCTAGATACTATGGCCCGCCTCTAAGGCAGGCCTGGGGTACCAATCACGGAGACATGCGTACTGGTACATGCATGTGTACACTGTTCTTCACAAACACAACTGTAATGGAAACACAGCTAATCTTACACAACAGGTCACCCACTTTGTGAACCTACACAGACTCGAAGCTGCCATGGGCTATGGAACTGCCCAGATCCTCGTCTTCCGAGTCGTTCGTGATGACGAACGCGTCCTCGTCAGGCGCCCCTCTGATGCCTTCTCGCAGTGTCCGCACGACGGACCAGGCGTCGATGTCGTGCGCAATCTCCCGCGTCAACGTTGTGACCACCGGCGAAGTCGGTGGCGGCGGCGACTCCGGGAGGCCCTCCGCAACATACGGACCGACGGCGCGAGTGGGCGTGTTCGGCGCGCTCAACGGGGAGCGCATTGGAACCTCTCGTATATAGGCTGGCGGAGGGGGGTATAGTGGCGGCGGTGTGCACGGCGTGCGCGGATCGGAAGCGAAGACAGAATCGGAGCCGGGTGAGTGCAATGTCGGGTATGGGAACTCGTACTCGCTCGGGGACCATGGGGAAATGAGTGCTGAGGCGGGCTTGCCCGTGTGGTATGTCTCCTCATTAGACCAGTCGGTGTACGGGCCGTCGTCCAGCTTCTGGTACAAGCGGTGGGACCTCCCGCCCTTGGACAAGAGGGGGGATGACGGGGACATCGGAGAGCGGGGCTCGGAGGGGTTGGTGTCTAGGTGCAGCAGACCGGCCATACGCTTGCGCATAGGCGAGGCGGGGCTCATGGACGGACTGCCGGGGTATCGCTTGGGCGGGGTGCGGGGAGTGCGGATGTTGACGTGCAGGGAACGGAGGGCTCGCCTCTCGCGCAGGTTAGGCGGGCGTGAGGGGTCGGTGGTATCGATGAATGCGTCTTCCCTCGTGCTCCTTAGCCCAGACCTTACGGGCTCAGAAGCAGAGAGATAGAGCGAGCGCAGCGTCCTCCGGCATGGAAGGCTGTTCGACACACTCGCAGTGCCTTTCTCGTCGAGGGCGGGGGGTTGTGTGGCACGAAAGATGCCGAGGAATCGTCGACAGAGGGACTTGAAAGAGAGGGTGGGCTTCGAAGGAACGTCAATATTTGAGGGAGAGGAGGTAGCGCCGCGGGGGCCGCGAGTCGTCGCGGCGGCGCCCTTCCTTCTACAGGGGCACGACAGCAGCTGGTAGCTGAGAACAATCGTGAAGAAACACACTGTGCACACAACTCGTCAGCAATGCCCATCTGACGCGGAACAGGGTGGCGCTCACGGATTCCGAGCACCATACCGACCACGGTCCTCGACGCGACCTTCGGGGAGGTGATCTGGCCTGCCTCCGACCCGGGATCTGCGGAGGCGCTTGAGCGCGGAAGCACGACCATCTTGCGAGTCGGATTGAGAGAGCCTCGAGGTGGCGGCGTGGCGTACAGGGGCGGCCGCGGGCGGTGCGGGAGGTATTTAACCTCGTTCGCGTGCGGGTTTAGTGCGGATGGGGTGGCGGGATCGCCATACAGTGCTCGCTGTTCACGAGCGAGCTAGCCGACGGGGAGAAGGAGGCTAGCGATGCTGCTGCTGATTCAGCAGCTTCGATTCACAGGAAATGGGCTCGGGGAAGGCGTGGGTAGGGGATGGGGGACGTAAAGGCGGGCTCCGCGTCGGGACGCGTCGAGCGTGTTGAACCCGCCAGAGGAACGCTAGCATGCCCGTACGGGCTGAATGCGAGAAGCGGGACGTATTGTGTGCTTCGGCGATTTAAGCGCTTTCCTCGGTGCCAATGGGGCGCGAGAAAGTTATCGGCCGTTAACCTATGCACGGCGCCCACACTCCTCCTGCCCCGCCTGCCCTGCTCTGCGCCTAATACATACTGTCGCGAGCCTCCAAATATACTGGTCAATGCGTATTTGAGAACACAAGCTTCAGTTTCAGGCTGTGCCTGTCTAATGCCTTGCATCCAATGAGAGAAGTTCTGGGTGCTCCGTACGTCGGCGCAGCGTGTCCAGAGCGAGCGGCGGGCCTGGTCTATACGGATGAGGCATAGAGAAGCCGCAGTACACTAGGATAACTCAGGGTACCTCATGCCAGTCTCCTGTAGGAGATGGCATGACTCAAAACAACATTCACACCGGGTCGCCTTGAAGGGTGAGTGAGAAATGCAATGAACGGCACGGCGGCGCAGGTTGTACGGGGCAGATATAGCGTGCACATCGTAGGCGTCCGTTTGGGTCGTAATATTGGCCATTGGTATACAACAAATATAATACACATCTAGTGACCATGCGGCCAGCCGAGAAGCGAGGAGCGTTCAAGGACCAAGCTGTGAGGCGTGTCGTCCAGATATCGATGATAGAGTCAATGGCCATGGGGAGACTGTAGAATCGGGTCAAACCTGAAGGATTCATGATCAATGATGTCGTTGTGAGTACGAGGAAGCGATGAGGTGACGAAGAACAACAGGGTATCGGGATGATTGTTATGACAGGGCCTGAGTGACCGCTGGTTGGTCGGCCGCCTTGCTGCGTCGGAAGAGTGAACTGCGCGCTGGGCACGGCCAAGTCATCAGTCATTCTCACCAACTTCTTCGACCACATCGAGGAAGGAACGTACGCTCTGGGTCGCGGTCCGCCCCATCCGGAAGACAAAACCTGCCTTCGATTCCGCTTCACGTCTCAAGCGGTGTCCGTGCCCATCAGTTCGGTATCCCATTACTAGTCTGACTGGCGACCCTCATGCTGCCAGCCCGGGACAAGCGAGTCACGTCTCTGCCCGGTGTTGTGGGCACAGTATCCCGTGTCGTACAGCGGAAGGGATGGAGTCGGGGCGTACGGCGGGGGCGGGGTACGGTAGAAGGCCCGTGGCGGGAGAGCGACTCCACTGACGGGGGGGTGCCAGGTTGTGATCCGTCCCGGCCTCCCGCGATGGGAGCTAGTGTAGTGCGATAAGCCCCTGTCGCGGGGGATTGACTGGGGAACACGCAAGCGACCGCCTCAGCCGACGCTCCTGGCACGAATGATCGTCAGAATACCTCTGGGAGTGTCCCTTCTGCATGGGGGACTCTTCCACGGTTGACCATTGGAATGCAAGGCAGTAGCGACTGAATGAAGGGCCGCAAAGATCGTCTGTTATAACCGTAGCAAAACAGCCCGAATATGAGGGAAAAGAAGATTACTGGAACCTAACATCAGCGCCTACCTCACCTTCAGCCAGAGCACGGTAGACGGGGGCGCTCACCTCCGAAAGCTATGGAGCCAGCTATGATTGCACCAGCGGTTGACGGTGTTCCGGAGGAACTGGAGGCGTTTCTCGCTGCGGCTCGCGGTGTGCACCCGAGATTCGTAGTGAGCGGCGTGACGGGCATGGTGAATGTGGGGGATGATACGACATTGGAGTTGAAGCCGGGCCTTTTAAGGACTCTGGTGCAAGTGATCGCTGGCATATGCGTGTTGCACAACCTGTAGGTGGATTCCTATTATTTCATGATCAATCTTGTTACAGCATCCATCGGCAGTCCGGCCTTACCGACCAACCACCAGATTCTGAGAAAACGATCATGTGACGTAAAGGCTGATTTTCGTAGAAATGCAGGGACTGGTAGGGACTTGGCTGTGAAGATATGGGTGTGTAACAAACGCCGAGGTACCTATTCGGTTTCCCTCGCGAGCGCGACGCAATGCGGAGAGTGGGAGGGCTCTCCTATCGGATATGTGGTCGCGCGAGTTCTCAGAAACACACGGAGCGCATTCTGAATGCGCATGGGAGCACCCGTCGGCCATCACCGTGACCAGAAGTGCACCCTTGAGTGTACTGTACCGCACATTCGATGCCCGCGACTCACCTGAGCGTGTCTGCCTTGATCAATCACAAACTCACATAGCAGAGCCCTGGTTGTTCAATTCGCGGGAGGCCTTCAGGATGACAATTGGGGATTGACCAAACCCCCATGCCATATGAAGGGTTCGACATCGAAAGGGGAGCTGATAAAGAGGATAGTACAAGTACTCGTTCAGAACACCCCGATGTTGTTTAGAAATCGACCGACCTCAGGTCCCTTCGTTTCGGCCCTTTCGGTGCTCGTGTACACACATACAATCTGTCGGCTGCAGCGCGTACTAGCAACTTGGGAGTGGTTCCACATCAGCGCTGGTGATGATCCGTATGCCTATCAGGAGGTGGCATACGCACCGATACAGCTTGTCACGGACTCCGCCTTGCACGCCGCCTGGAAACGCAAGCGACCCCAGCTCCGATACGTACCTCCCAGAGAATGGTTGAGTTGCCACGGGACAACATGGCTGATGCTTGGACTGTACCTCCGCCGTGCTCGGCGCTGCGAGGGGAATGACTCTGCGACTCGTCCTCATACCGAATTCTCCAGGGGTTGGGGATTGAACCAGGGTGGATAGATGTTACATGCAGTTACAACTGCAGTGTCAGTCACTGTGGCAAGGACGGTAACGTCGGCTTGGGGAGAAGAGGGGAAGGTGAGACAGCGACAGGTCGTGGCTGCGATATGGTTCAGGATAAGGGAAAAACTCATGTAAGAAGGTTTGACAGCGAACCCACGACGCTCTGTACTGGATTGATCAGGCATAATAGACAGTTCGCAATACTTTGTTCCTGCCGACGTGCATATTCCTCAAGTAACTCAATGATATATCGTGTCGAACAGCTGACACGAGTCCTCTAATGACAAGGCACTCACTCCGAAATCTGTTCAACACTCACACAGCACCAAACAACGCTCGGCGGTGACCAACAATCATTGTACATATGGACACATCGTGACTGTGGGCACTGGCCGACAAGCGAGAACGGCTTGCTGAGTGCGTTGGTACGACTCGAACATCCATTGAACGTAGACAAACTACATTGCTTGTAGTGATGAAGAGTATGTACTGAACCACCGGCCCATCCCCTCTACCACCGCAGACCGGTAGAGAGGCATGAGGGCGCTGAGACGTCCGGGTTCGTCTTGAACCGGCCTGACACTCGAACGACCGCGCGAAATGCACTCGAAAGAGCATTGCAGTCATGAGCAACATGGGGAAAAGTATGGCCGGTTCGCCGCACAAGAATTGTTTACCCGCAGCGGTTCGCGTTATATGGACGGTTCGTTTAGGGCCGGTTTGATGGGCCCAGCGCTTGTATTGGGACATACGCCCGACCGCGTCTCCCGCCTTCCGACTCTGCGTGCGCGAGTGTATGCTCCTTGTCCCGCTCGGCTTCAGGGGAGGTGCTGCGTCGCTCGACATCTGCTGTCTGGGCTCATTCTTATACTGGACGTAGATCACAACGCGTATGAAACGCCAACAGATCAATGGCTGGAAGGCTTGACGCTTACTCCCTCACTATCCCGGTCACCCTCCCCTCCAATCAGACTGTCGACAACACCGGGCGTATCGAAGAGAGCTTCTCTCGTGCCGGGGCTTCATCCGCTGTCTCGTGGGGGTATAATGACGCGCTCAACTTGGGTGACAAGGGCATTGACGTCTCGGGCGCGCACGGCATCGCGATAGGCTGCAAGGACGGCTCGGTGTTCATACTGCGGTCTGCGAGCACTGTCTTACCGCCCAACATATCTGTCTCCATACCCCCCACTACGGAGCTCACCTCTCCGCCCACCAGCCCTCGTCGCTATCGAGGTCTGGGTCACCCGTCTTCCCGCTCCGCATCCCCATCATCCTCGATCAAGCCTTCGTTGTCCCCCTTCCAGGTCACCCGATCTCGAGCTGTCTCTTCTGTGTCCACCGAGTCTGCCGAGGCACCAAAGAACTATGTGGACTTTGACGAAGAGCAGGAGCGGCTGAGGGGAATGCTGAAGGGCAAGGGGAATCGAGACAGACATGGATCCTCGTCTTCTCGAACTCGGCCAGAGAGGGAATCGTTCACATCTACTCAGGCTGGTTCCACGGTAGGCAGCGGTCTGCGAAGAGAGGATACTCGGAGCTACCTGTCTGCTGCCTTATCACCCGCCTCTTCCACCTTGTCTCTGTCCGACCCGCCATCACCTACTCTCGCACCCGCACCTTCCCCTGAACCTACTGGGCCGTATTCGCTCAAATTACGATGTCACGTCTTCCCTCCGCACGCTGTCTCTAGCTCTGTTGTATCTGCTTTGAAGGTGCATGAGAACGGAAAATACATCTCCTGTCTGGATGAATCAGGGTATGCATGACAGTCCTCAAACCCACTCAAGCTCACATGAGTATTCCCAGCGGTTTGTCAGTTCATTCTACGCTCGACGGCTCTTGCGTCGCGTCGATTGTCGTAGAACCGCAGCCGAAGCCCCACGGGAGCGGGAAATCCCAGACATCACCCTCAGTGCTGTGGGTGTGGCGATCCCTGCTCGTCGCCGCATCGGAAGAGGTGCGCCGACCAGCGTTCGGTGGCTATACCTCACTAATTTCTCGTAATCCATGTACATACCGCAGTCTATCCTATTATTTGCATGCGCTTCACCCGATGAGTTTTACCCTACGAATCAATTTCTGGATTCTGGGTCGAGTGACGCAGAGAACCAGTCGCTCGTCGTGACGTACGAGCTCACGCTCGGGCCAGGCGCCGCGCCAGGAGAGGCCACACTGCAATGCCTGGGGCAGTGGCCGGTGGATGGCCCTTTGGACTCTATCGGCCTCCGCGCCGAGCAAGACCGTGGGTGTTCCTCGCCCAGGGGAGGCGTCCACACGATCTGACCACCACGCGTTCGTGGAAGTAGATTCCCTCACCCTCTTCCACGCGGATGCTGCCGGTCACCTCGTCTCGCGTTCGCTGAGGGTGAACGAACCCCCGCCCTCGCCCGCGGACCTGCCCGGCTCCCACTCCTCCGGCCACCTCCCCCTGCCCAACCCTTTCAAGGCGCTCAAGGCGCCCTCGGCGGACAACATTGCCGACACGGCGCGCGATGCGCTGCCCGACCGCATCGAGATCGGTCCTGCTGTCGACCACGGGGAGCTCGGGCTGACCGAGCCGCTGCTCGGCCTGCGGGCGCAAGACAACGATGGCGATGTGGCGCTGTGCGCGTGGTCTGCACACGAGCTCATTGTGAGCACAGCAGCACGCAACGGGTGGTTCCATTGCTGACGGAGCTGGCTGTGTCAGGTTGGCAGGTGGACGGCGGACTGCGTGACGACGCTGCCGGTCGCCGTCGCCGCGGGCGCTCGGGATGCGCGGTTCGTCCACCAAGGACGTCTGGCGGTGCTTTTCGCGGTAAGCGCGCGGGGCGTGGTCGTGCTACTGTCTTCTAATTCCCGGTCTCGTCCCAAGGACCGTCTGGTTGTGTACGATATTCCAGCGGCAGGCGATGCAGTACCGTGCGTCTTCTGTGCTCATACACAGTAATCCTGTGCATACATACTCATGCACAGACAGGCCGAAGGTGGTCCAAACCGCGCCGGTCTCCAAGTATGACGCCGCATTACTTGTACCTGGGGGACACGTTATCTCCACACATGTGAAGAACGATCGTCGCCGCGTATACCTCACCATCGCACAGGCTCCAGCGCCCGACTCCTTGACAGAGAACGCTAGGACCCGCACGCTTTGGAAGGCTCGGAGGAACCTCACCCTGAACGAGCCCGTCCCACTGATCTCCTGCACTCTTCCGATAGAGCTCGATTGCCTTTTGCTAGGTTATAGTGAGTCACGCCCTTTGGGAAGATGCACAACGACATTTTGTAACCTGGATTCCAGCGGACGGTCATCTGCGCCGCACATCTTTGCTCGACATCGCACGCAGCGCCGAGGCATGCAGCCACACGTCGGACGTCCCGCTGTCAGGCAGCATCGTCTGTCTCGACGCGGTCCAGGACCCCAGGACGGGCGAGCGGCTGGTCGTGGGCGGTGCTGACGACGGCACGATCGCCGTCTGGACACTCGAGTACGTCTTTTCCCTGCTCCTGTCCCTCCCTCCCGTTCTCCTCGGCTTCCGGTGTCTGATGTCTGGACGCAGGACACTGAAACTGTGCGCGCGATGGACGCTGTTCACGACGTCGCTCGCCCGCGTCATCCCGCTGCTCGAGGCCCGCGTCGGCCGCCTGCACGGCTGCGTGCTCTGCGCCTCGCACGACGGCACGATCGCCGTCATCGCGATCGATGGCTATCAGTTGTACGTCGGCTCCTTTCCCGGAAGCATGCAGTGTGCCCGCGGCTGATCTCTCGTTCAGCGTGTACCTCGTCCCCGCCTCCGCCGCGCCCTTGAAGCGCATCTGCCTAGGCGAGGACAACCTGCTGCTCGTGTACACCGACGGGCGCGCGCGGCTCTGGGACACTCGCACGCGCGAGTTCTGGCGGTCGATGAGCGTGGAGAAGGGCGAGGAGCTCGTCCACCAGGGCGGCTGGCTCTCATGGTGCGCCTCTCCCACCCGCCCGACGCCGCACAACTTTTCTGACAGGCGTGCGAAGGTCGATGGACCGGTCTCTAGAGAAGAGGCCGGCGCTGTCTTCGCCCCGGCTCGCGGCCCTTGACGCAGGTGAGAGTGCTCCCGCGAGACAGTGAGTCGTGATTACTGACTATTAGCGGTTCGTAGCCCCCACAGTCTTGCTGGACGTCCCGGCGTTGCTCAGACAGCTCTCTGCCGCGCCGGCGGCTTCGAGCACGGCCAGCCCGTCGCTCAGCCCGAATGCGAAGCTGGAACGCGTGCGCGCGCTGCTGTCGATATTGCTGACCTTCGGGATCAGCGAGGGTATCGACACGATCTGCACGGAGAACCTCGCCATCAAGCTTACGTTCGTGACATCAGGAACCGCTAGGTGCGCGTGATCGTTTTTTTTTCTTTTTCTTTCTATTCTTGGGAGCGGGTCACGGGCTTACCAGCTGGAGAATAGCGCAGAGACGCTGACGATTGTCCCGCAACCGAACGTGTCGAGTGTATGGACCCTATCGCCAGACGCGTCCGCGGACCGTGCCATCGCGATACTCGCGATGCTGCAATCCCTTACACAGTTCGAAGGTGCGAGCAGAGTACTCAGCAGTCCTGCATTCAGACAGAGGGAGCTGATATATATGATCAGACCTTCTGCAGGATGCGAACACGGTCATGACATTTTACGCCGCATCGATCGGGCAATTGGTGGCTGACCACCAGTCGCCGAGCCTCTCGCGGCTCGCACACCATTTGCTGCATACTCAATGTCAGTCGCGCCGTGCATCAGCGAACCGTGCACATAGTAACGACCTGACGCTGTTCGCGTATAGCCGCAGATGTTCGACATGCAGTCCGCTTGTTGCTCGACGCGGGCGTTGCTCGGTTGTCTGACCAGGAGACCGCCGAATTGGTCGAGGCATGGCAACAGTACTGTCAGTACCTGCGTTCCCTTCACTGTCCCAAGAGTTCGTTAACATGCCATAGTGCCATCTGTCCGGGTGGAGAAGGAGAAAGATTTGCCGCAAAGTGCCAAGGCGTTGTGCATCTGCGGCTTTGTCGCCGTAGACAAGTATAGCCTCCTGCCTACAGCGTATGCATACTAATTTCGAGCTCACCTAATCTACAAGGGCTAACTATACATGCACAGGACGTTGACGGAAATCGCAAAGTCAATTGGTGTGTACTTGCACGACGAGACCTCCCCGCACCGGTCGCTCGCCATCGACCTCTGCTCGCGCGGGTTCCAAGTCTGGCAGCAGTATGTCGACGCGGTCGAGATGCTCCGCGCGCTCTTCACGCTCGCGACGACGTCCAAGAAGGAGGCGATCGCGGTGCCGAACATCGGCGTGCAGGCGCGGTCCGCGGTGCTGCAGATCGCGGCGGGGAACACGCCGCTGTTCATGACGACGCTCGCGCTCGACATCCTGCACCCGCGCAGCGTGCAGCACCGCAAGTCCGTCATGCAGCTCGTCATCTTCCTCATCCGCAAGAAGCCGCTCGTGCTGTACGGGAACCTGCCCCGGCTCGTCGAGGCGATCGTCAAGTCCCTCGACCCGAACTCGAGCGCGAGCCGTGACGCCGTCCTCGACTCGGCCACGGAGATCCTCGGGCACATCGTCGACACGTATGTCGCCCCAAGGCTCGCTTGCGCCCGGCGGGTACCGATATTGACATCCTCCCGCACAGATTTCCAACGGTGGACTTCCACATGGGCTCTCAGCGACTAGCGGTCGGAACGAGCGAAGGCGCAGTCGTGATGTACGACTTGAAGACAGCCACTCGGCTGTACGTCCTGGAAGGGCACAAGAAGCGGACGACGGCTTGCAGCTTCTCTCCCGACGGCCGGCGCTTGGTGACCGTGTCGCTGGAAGAGTCGGACGTCCTTGTCTGGAAGGTCGGTTCGAGCTTTACGAGCCTCTTCATGCCTGGCGCGCCGCCACGACAGGGGCATGCCGGCTCGGAACCGTACAAGACGCTGAACTTCCACATCGGGGATGCAGGTGAGCCATGGTTGCTTGTCGAGGTGCGGGGTGCTGCCGCTGATGACAGTACCACAGCGAACATGAGTCTGGAGGCTACGCTCGCCAATGTCCGGTTCGAGTGGACGGCCGATCGGAGTGTGCGGCTGAAGATTAGGGACAGTGTATTGACCTTCAGCACATAGATGAACACCAACACTCTTACTGAGCCAACGTTCCAACCGATGCTTGCGTTCGAAATGACTCATGCATAGTATTATACGTGCGGATACCGATGTAAATAGTCTGCGAGAACGACTAGCAATGACTTGTGATGCGAGACGACGAGCAACGATAACCCCGAGCCTACTATCTATGTGATCCACTGTCTCGGTCGAGAATGCAACGACGGATACAAATACAGCTCATGATTAGGTCGTGATAGATTCCAGCACTTCAAGCTTTCCGATAGCTCCTCTCGCCGCCGTCCACGCTCGAGTCGCGACTCTCCTCCGGGACACGGCCCGCCGCCCACGACGGCATGTGCACGCCCTCCTTCGACGCGCCCGCGTCCCGCCTCTCCTCAACGACGAGGCTGATCGTGCGCGTGCGGAGGCGCATCCGCGTCGCGAGTTCGTCCGGGTCGTGCAGCAGCGTCTGCGGGAAGCGCAGCGAGTCCGCGCCGTCTGCGCCCGCCTCCGCGTTCTTCTCCGCGTGGTCCTCGTCCGCCAGCGGCGGTTGCCGCTGCGCCTCGGAGTGGATTACGAGGAACTCCTCCGGCATGAGCACCGCGCGGTCGAGCGCGACGGGCAGGCCGCGATGCCGCCCGCGGAGCATGACGGCGCAGACGATCAATTTCGAAAGGGTGTGCATGTCGCCCGACAGGGAGTAGTTGATCTGGAGTTACGTGAGCATCTAGGAGCTGGTATGAGGCGTTCAAACAAACGTTTGGGATCCCGAGAGACAGGCCAACTGTGCCATAGGCAGAGACGAGCTCAAAGACTGGGCGCGATCAGCGATCGCCCGAACGGTTGAGCACAGTGACATGACTTACTGAGGGCGAATATGTTGAAGTACGACTGTTTGCTTGCATCTGTGAGGCTTTCGCGCTGAGATCCATACGAGTAAGCTTCTTGTCAACACCAAGCCCCGACAAGCAGCGTACCTCTATGATACACAAAAGGAATAGCGAAACAGCGAGCCACCACATGTCTGGTAGAACAGAACGTTTGAGTGTCTGACTTTCTATGGTGCTGGATCATGCACGTACCGAAGGACAGTTGCCTCCGCGCGTGTCGGGCGAGGTAGCGGCCCCAGATCGCGACACGAGACTCCGAGGGCTGGTTCCAGAACGCCTGGTCGTTGATCTCATCGTACTCGGATTGAACCTCGTAGACCCCAAGAGACTTCTCTTCGTACACGTTCGTAGCACGGACACTGCCCGATGCGGAAGTGTTGAGAAGACTCAAGGGGGAGTGACAGGGCGCTTCACCTGAAGAGGTGTGTACGTACCTCATGGCTATTGGGTAGATCGCGATGTACATCATGATGACGGACAGGACCCTGAGTTTGACGGCGTCAGTTTACGCAAGATGACGATCGGTGGAACGAAGGAACGCACTGCACTGCAGGCATGAGGGAAGACATCGGTATGGGCTGGTACCCTGCGTTCCTACAGGCAGCTGAGTCCAGTATGGCATCAATGAACTTGATTCCGAAAGGCAAGGAGTTTGTCGCGGGGTTCCCTATATCGAGCACAAGGTAGAACAGCAGATTGGTGAAACTGCGGATAAGAATGAGTGTCTCGGATCAAACTCTCGTCTAGGAGTCTATGAACCTACTTGAGGATCATCACAGTTCCCAGCAGCAGCAAACTTTGTCGAGCAGGAAACAGGTATATGGTGCATCTCCGGGGGTGATCTAGGAGGAAATAGAGGGATTCCTTCGTGCGAGATCTTCCGGGTAGTTTCGTGAGGAGCCAACTGTGTAATTTTAATATCTTACCCGTGTAGAGCATGCATCGAACTTACATGAATAGCCGGAGGCTTGTGTGTGAAAGATACGTTAAGAACCACAAGCTGAGTGGAAAGAGCTGAGGGCTTACAATATGGGCTAGGGTGGAGGACGTCAAAGGATGTCAAGACCGAATATTCAGAAAGACACACCAGACATGTGTTTCCCGCCAGTACACAGATGACCAGGAAGATGACCATAGGATAGGCATCTTGGAATGGAACCATGTTCTGATCCACCAGAGACATCCCTAGCGATTACATAGGTCCAGAACCATACATGCTAAAAGAAGCGACTTACCTGTGTTGGCCCATGCGCCTACCACTTGAAAGGCAGAGAACCTACGGCAGATTAGCACTAGGAACGGGATTAGCGGCGTCTACCTACCATACGGGGTTGATAGGCTTGTGCTGCAGAGGGACCTTGAAGTTTTCCGCCCACTTTGGAAGAGACATATACGGCGCTGTGACAACAAATGAGATACTGAGAAGGCCGATGTAGTACTGCAACCGGCATTTCGTCAGGAAACGGCAGGGCACCGCTCTTCGTCACTCACTGTGGGGATGATCCATGCCAAGGAGCTAAGCGCACGATATTCCACGCCGCCTAGCTCCTCGATATTCTCGGCAGAGAGGCCGTAGAACGCGGAGTTACGCTTTACGGTCGCGCTGAAGCTAAGGTACGGTACGCGTTTCACCGGCCCATCGGGTGCCGGGGCTAGTTCCGCTCCCGTTTGAGGTATAAGAGTTTCTGTCTTGGGTACAGTGAGGGTACGTTTCAAACGGCGCTGAAGACGGGGGAAGGCTCGATGCAAGACAGGTGTGAGAACCTCATGGATCCCAGGGAACCCCCCGAAGTCGTCCTCTTGCTGCGGGGGAGACTGGGGGAGCGCGACCACGGACGAGCGCAAGGACCGACGGCTGGCTGCGGTGCTCAGTGCGTCGACGCCGCTTGCCTCTGCGGACCTCTCGACGGCGAGCCTCGATGTGCGGATGCCCATGGGGTCGATAAGATGCGGGGCAACGTCGACTCTACGAATCATGTCCGTTCGCAGTCCAGTGTTCATGATGCCCCTCTGATTCGGCCGCTGGGAGGGATCTTCATGCGCCCGAGAAGGGGAGTCCATGCTGTTTCGGCCTTTGTCCTTCCTGAGGCGAGCAAGGGTTTCACGGATATGGCGCAAGGACGGAGGAACGTCCTGACTCGTCTGGGCGGTGTGGTCTCGCTTCATCTCAGCTGCGACGATATGTCGCAGGTTGCGCAGGAAATACCACCTACATGGGTAGTCAGTATTGTTTGTGAAGTTTCTGTCAAGGCAGACACACCTTCGCACCACAACGACTATCCAAGCAACGAACGCCTATCCTGAGTGAGCTATAGATCGTGAAGCCGCAAGCATAGACAACCGACCTGGTTCCCGATGAGTTCAAGGATGACCATCAACACTTGCTGCCAGATGGTGAGGGAGCTCAGGTCGACGGTGATAAGCCCAGTGCCGGTCGCGCCGCTGATACAGATGTACAACGAATCTATGAACTTGATCGGAAACTCGCCGTTGCTGGCCCACAGGATTGTGGCTCCCAATAGAGGGATGGTTGCGCTGGGGCGGGCTTTAGCCGGAACGTGAATAATATACAGCTTATTTGCACCCACAAGGCCAAAAAATGAAGCCGATAGAAGTTGAGACTCGCCCGAACATATGACCACAACATCTTCCTCGGCTAGAGTCCAGATCGGGTTGGCCGCGGCCGTTCGTCCCGTCTTGCCCCCCTCCGCAGACCGACTCAAAACAATACGCTGTCACGGCGAGTCGCAGTCGTTCCAGATGACACAGACACCAAAGGGATAAGCCAGAGTGTGCAGAGCGTGAGAGAGGGGTATATGGAAGCGACTGTTCGCGGTAAGAAAGCCACCGCGTTTGGCCACTCGCAAAAGCTTAATGCGCGCATAGAGATTGCCGCGATCACGTGATGATCATTTGACACTCATGCATTATCGTTCCGCATACCCCACCAAGAGTGAAGAGGGATTACGGAAGGCGCAGAGGAGTGCAAAACAGAGGAGATTCGAACAAAAGTGAGTCAGACTCGCCAAGAAGCGATGGGTTGTGTGGATGCCCAATCTGGACCGTTCATGGAAGCCGGCAGCTTGCGATCCTAACAAGCGCAAACAACCTCTCATCCCGCATTCCTATTCCGTCATCGTTGATTCGCTAGTGACGGTGCCTACTCACGCTCATCAGCATTTGCGAGGTGCTCAACCATCTTCTAGTCACGTTCTTCGGGATAATACAACACCTCGACCATTCGTACGTATTTTGTGCTGCTAGTATTCCCGTGCCGTTTGTATGTGTAAGCTGGAATCCAACCTGACAGCTTAACACTAGGCTGAGGAAGGACATACAAGTCTCCGTGCGAGTCTGATACTCTTAGGATACCTCGTGAACATCGCATTCTCGGCATAAATGCGCTCCATAGGATTTTCCGCCCCAGCTTACCGTGTACATGCTACACCCTCGCAACGGTGCTATCCCACGACACCCGGGGCCGCTGTACAAGGAACACATATCAACCGCCTACCTCAAGTTGGCCGTCAATGTATCACGATTACTGTGGAGTCGTGCCGCGAGTACTACACGAACCGCCGTCCGGGAGAAGAGAAGTTCTCCTTGAGATCAACTCGAGGCAGACGTGTTCGGCAAACCGGGCACGCTGAGGCAGCCTGGATTAGGGATGTGCTGACCCCGGGACCCCGAAAATCAGCAGCGGTTTCCCGCAGCAAATTCGCCATCGCTCTCTCTCAAGAACACAATCAATCGTCTGGATTTGCAGTCTCCTACAATGCCTGCCCAACATGGTGGCAGACTGCTGGGCCAGGAGGAAGTTCCCACGCTTTGACCCCCAGTGTCATCAGTCGCGCGCACATCCCTAGCATGGATGACAACCATGGGCGGATCGTTGCCGTGTGGTCAGTTCTCAAACAGTCCGCATTGTAGACAAATAAGCCCGCTTGCTGCATACCATATCTGGGCCATGTTACAGGAGTGCGCGGGTGATTGAAAAGGATCGCTTCGTCATGAATGACCATGCGGCCGTCAACGACAAAATGACGACAGTGGGATTCGAACCCACGCCCGTGAGGACCAGATACTGGTGCTGAACCTGATTCTGGCGCCTTAGACCGCTCGGCCATATCGCCACATACACGAAAGAACCGTGATATGTGGGAACACGCAAACCAACTCATAGTGTCAACAGGCTCAATGGACGACACGGTCATCACGATTCGATTCGCTTGGACAGGGAAGCGTCGACACTAGCTTGACCGTGATCCTTATGCTTCACGACCTACTTACGTCTCATGACCAGCAACCTGCGCAAAGCGAGGAATACTTCTGATGCCACGCGGTCAGCCACGCGCGACAAATGTGCCAAGCAACTCTCCACGACAGTACAAGCAGGTCAGGAGACTCAGATATGTTGTCCACCCGAAACAGCCCTGACAATTGTACCAGGAGCCTTTGGAACCGTCTGGCGGTCTCCGAAATACTGAGGGTTATTCTGGCCTGGGTGCCGTTCACGGCATCCGCAGAAAGCCAATTTGGCTGGACGGATAGCGCGGCTCAAGCTTGCCGTGCTCAGGTTGCAATCTGTCATTCGCCTATGATAGCCCAGCTGGCTGCGTTTGTATGAGCCTTCTACGCGCTTACACGACCTTTGAAAATATATGCAGAAGTATAGGGTTTTCTCTCCAGCGCCATCGTACGGTCCAGGCAACCGGAGGCTCCTGGCATAACCTAAAAGACTTGCTTTCACTCCAGAATGCACTAGTATGACTATCCAAGATGAATGACATGATCTATGGTGAGCACCGCAGCAATGTCGTATACTCCGGGGGATAATAACCCTTTACTAGCTTCTCGAAGAACTGTGTAACACATGGCCTGATTTGCTACCAATTTCCCAGTACGCTGACGCTCTCGCAAGCGGTTGCATGGAGAGCTACGCTTCTTGCGAGCTTGCATGAGAACCGGCGGCAGCGTGAACAATGCAGACATGGCAGTCCGGAGGGGAGACAGCCGGATAGCTTCAGAGCATAGGCATTCTCGCTTGTATGCTCTTCGCGGTCCCATGACAGGATCAGCGGAACCAATGCTGAGAAGTACGCCCTCCTGTGATTCGGACTCGCATGATTGGCTAACACATGAGCTACTACGACAGGCAAAACGCTATGCAGTCCGTCGTGCTATGACATACCCTCTCTTCCATCCTTGATGTGCGGGGGGTATCATCGGACCCGCGTTTCGTGACTTGTGGACATCCGGTAACTGCTGGGCATCTGGCCCGCGCGGTTGACGACCCCCTTGTCCTCCCGGTACGACCTAATATAGCGGCCCTTGTCGTATTTTTGGTATGTGCACTAGTAATCCTCGCGCCGCGATGCATGACTATCACCGACCCATCTCGTCGTCCCTATTCAGTTCCCCGCATTGTGCTGCGCGAGCAATGTGACCTCGCTTCATCTCCGTGTGTATTTCTCCTTCCCGTGTGATCCTCTCACCTTCATACGCTGGTCCGTGATTGCATCGCCGTTCTTCTCATGTGTCCTACCGCCTCCCGGACAACGCTCGAGCGCCGGTATGAGGGCGTGGGGCGATGTCACCCTACCTCGACCTGTCGTGCTTCGCCATGCACCCATCGCGGGGTATGCGCTGGCCGACTCCCGGTATATATACGGTCGAGCGTGTAACATCTTTCTAGAGGCCTTGCAGCTCTCGTTCCCAGCAGCATGTTCGTTCGAACGCTCTGCCTCATCCCTGCTCTCGTCGGGATTGTCCTCGCCGCGCCGTCTGTGCCGCGGAGCCCACCGACTGTCCAACTGGATCAGGGCACCTTCGTCGGGACGTCCGACGGGTCGACGAACAAGTTCCTGGGCATACCCTTCGCAAAGCCCCCGTATGTCGCTACGTACATTCCCTTACCCCCTCATTGCTGACTTGCATCAGGGTCGGAGACCTCCGCTTCAACCTCCCTGTCGCCGTCGACCCGTACACAGGGACTCACACTGTCACAACATTCGGACCGTCCTGCCCACAGCAGGCGATCAACTTCGACTTGCCGTCAGAGCTGGCTGAGGATGCGATCAACTTTATTGTGAACTCCATCTTCCAGCTAGTGTTCCCCTCGCAGGAGGACTGTGAGTTATGCGCTATGCGCTTTGTCCTTGTTCAGTATCTCATTGACCGCCGGTCTAGGTCTCTCTATAAATGTGATGGTTCCCGCTGGTACCAAAGCAAACGCCAAGCTTCCCGTCGTCGCCGTATGTGCTTCGTGCTGTCTATCATTGCAATCGCCGATTCTCACGTTGGGTCATACTTTCCAGTGGATCTTTGGCGGTTTGTTACTCTATGACGTTGTCTCTGGTAGGGTGGCTGACCATCGCTACCGCAGGCGGCTTCGAGCTTGGCAGCCCTTCGATGTACGTCGTTCTCTGTTTCGGGTAGTCGATCAAGTGCAAGTACTGATGGAATAGGCACTAGGTACGATGGTGGCAGCATAGTCAAGCGGTCCGTTGCACTCAACGAGCCGGTCATCTACGTGAGCATGAACTACCGGTCAGTCAATCACAATCCTTTTCGCCCATATTGACCTGTGCTGATGCACTCACCTACAGTGTCTCGGGTGAGAACGTCATTCTACTCAGGCATTGCATGCCACAGTACTGACGGAGACCAAGCGTACGGCTTCCTGGCGAGCAAAGAAGTCAAGGACGCCGGGATAGGAAACCTGGGCATGCAGGACCGTCAGTGCCCACTCACCTCCCTTCTCAGCGGAGGCATCGAGATGACCGAGCTTAACTGGCACTAGAACGCCTCGCGTTGCAATGGATACAAAAGTACATCGGCGCTTTCGGCGGCGACCCCACGAAGGTCACCATGTGCGTTCTCACCGAGTGGAGCCGGCTCCCCCTCTCCCTCTCCCGCTGACGCGACGGCCATGGTAGATGGGGTGAAAGCGCGGGCGCGATCTCCGTCTCGCTGCACCTGCTCGCGAACGGCGGGGATCCACAAGGGCTGTTCCGCGGCGCGTTCATGCAGTCCGGCTCGCCCATCCCCGTCGGCGACATCTCGCACGGCCAGGCGGACTACGACGCGATCGTCGCGCAGACGGGGTGCGCCGGCGCGGCGGACACCCTGCAATGCTTGCGAGGCGTCCCGTTCGATAAGCTCAAGAAGGCGGTCGACGCTTCCCCGGGCATCTTCGCCCCTCAGGTGCGCGGGTGTGTGCTAAAGCGACCGCGAGCGTGTGGGACTCACTCTGCGGACAGTCCTTGCGGCTGGCGTGGCTGCCTCGAGTGGATGGCAACTTTTTGCCGGATACACCACAGAACTTGGTACAAAAGGGTAGCGTTGCGAGCGTCCCTTTTGTCACTGGAGTACGTCCGTACGATGTCTTGCGAGTGCGCTGTCTAATGGAGTGTGTGGCAGGATTGCGACGATGAGGGGACGCTGTTCTCGCTCTCAACCCTGAATATCACGTACGCTCCCTCCGCCTTGATGCTGGATCCCCCGTTGATTAGTTCCATCGACAGCACGGAGGACCACCTCCGCGACTACATCCTGAGCAACTACCTGCCTCAGGCTTCAAACGACGAGGTCAACCAAATCCTAAAGCTGTACCCCGCGGATATCGTCCAGGGTTCCCCGTTCAATACCGGGATCCTGAACGCGCTCACCCCGCAGTTCAAGCGTCTCGCGGCGATGCAGGGCGACCTCGTCTTCCAGGCACCGCGCCGCTTCCTCTTGCAGCACCGCTCGGGCCAGCAAGACACGTGGTCTTTCCGTGAGTCGCTGCAGCGCACCTTCCTTGTTTTGTGACTGACTGAGAGTCCGCAGTCAACAAGCGGCTGAAAGGGCTGCCAGCCCTCGGTGCGGTAAGCGCCCCGGACTCTCCCAGTCAACGCCCAGAATAGCTGACGTGCGCACGGAATAGGCACACGCGACGGACATCCTGAACGTGTATGGCGGCGGCGAGCTCGCGGACTACCTCATCAACTTCGTCAACCACCTCGACCCGAACGGGAAGACGGTCGCCTCGTGGCCCAAATACACGACAGCCTCGCCGCAGCAGCTCACGTTCCTCGACGGCTTCGTACCGACGTCGATCACCAAGGACGACTACCGAGTGGACGCGATGAATCTGATGACGAAGCTCTCGTTGTCCTTCCCGCTGTGAACAGGGCGCTCGTGCTGCATGCCAATGACAGTGCTGGTGGGATGACGATGGCACTTGATGACCAACTTCTTGCACGACTGATTTCTTGGAAGGATTTTGACGACACTTCTTCTTATTCTATATGTATAAGCTGTGAGCAATCAATTTTGCTGTGTACTGCAATTGACAATGCCTCTCCTTCGTAATGGATGCGGGATACGAAGAGCGTGGTGATAATCGAGGCCACAGGCTTCAAGATTGACAGTCATGCGAATGCATGAAAGAATACTGAACAGCCAATAGACGGGGTGGATATGATTCAAACAGTATGGGCTTACAGATACAAGCGTATGATAGCTCGGGGCCTGGGGAAGGGACAGAGAGCACCAACAGGGAAACAGAACGGCGAGGGTCAAAAGTCAAAAACGGACGAAAATGGTGTGCAGGAGGCGAAGGCTTTCTGTCCAATAGCTGCGGGAGTCAGAACGCGGACCCAGCATCGTCGTCGGCCTCACATCGCGCCCATGGCGATGCCCTGGAACGCTGTGCCCACTCGCGCGGGCTGCGCGGGTGTGTGCGCCTGCGGAGGCGGGTTCATCTGCAGCGTCTGCTGCCCGGCGGCGAACAGCGGGAGCGTCTTCTCCTCGAGGTCGGCGTAGTGCACGGTCATCTCCTTGCGGGCCTTCTCCCACAGGTCGGGGTCCCAGTACGAGTACGTTCCCTGCTCGCCTCCGGGCACCTTCTGCGATGGCTGCGTGCCGGTCTCCTTCGTGAGCCACAACCGGAGCTCCTTGTGGTACCTCCAATTCCGGTTATATCTGCGAAGAAGTTCACGTTGCCGCCGCGACAGAGACGATGCGGATGATGCACGTACAGTTCTTGCGCAGCAATCTCCTGGAGGGCATCCCGGGGGGACGCATAGAACATGAAAAATAGTGTCTCGTCGCTGAATGCTGCAACCTTGTTCGGCCCAGGCGGAGGTGGTTGTACGTTGTAACACGCCGGAAGGTGAAAGTCTGGTTCCACTGTATGCGCAGCTGACGAGTCGGCCCAGGGCGTGATGAACGTTGAGTACAGGCTTCTGTGTCAACTTGGAGTGAGACATTGGGTTCACGTGTACGGAGGAACTGCACGCACCCAGGATTCTGCATGTCCAGCCCCATTGTCCCCAAGTCTGTGCCTATTGCGAGCAGACTCTGATCGGGGTCCGCACTCTTGATGAGCGCTAGCAGTCCTAGCAAACCCCAGCGGTCCGCGGGCGACATCAATACTTGTTGAGCCGGCGTTTGTGGTACTGTGCAAATCGCGTGAGCTGGGCCATATGCAGCTTGACTGTGCCTCGTCACCTGCTACATTCCCATTCGCGACGTATGGCGTCTGCTGTGCGGGTGTTGGTTGCTGGGATGAGAAGGCTGGTGCCGGTACGCCTGGAGGGGCATTCAGGTGCTGCTGCCCTTGTTGTGGCTGCTGAGCAGGTGTCTGCGCTTGTGCGTTCTGGACGTGATTTTGCTGACCATTGGGGAAGTTTCCCGCTTGCTGTGCGCCGGGATTGATGTTTGGGGAACTCCAGACAGCGGCACTGGCAGCATTGCTCTTGACAGTGTAATTCTGCACGACGTGAGGTGGGAACCTCGCCAGTACGGATGCATGGACATACCCGCTGTTTGTCGGCATCGCTCTGGAAGCCTGGATGCACGTTCCTCGTCTGACCCAAATTCAACAGCCCCGGTTGTTGTTGTCCTTGCGCACCGCCGGTTAACGAACCGAGCAGATTCTGTCGATGCTGCTGGTCTGTGTGCTGGAAGCCGTTCAGCCCTGGTGGGTGGCCGTCTGCGGGGGTTTGTTGTGTTTGCTGAGCCTGCTGCGCGGTCTGACCTCCTTGCCCACTTAACGCGGGGAAGTCTTCTGCCGTGAAGTCCCGTGGCTGATTGCCTCCTGCACCGTTCCCCGCCTGCGCCGCCCCCGCGCCCGCTCCTGTTCCCGCCTGGCTCGCATAGCTCGTCGTGTTGCCACTGGATGCGGCGGATGAGTTGTTCGCGGGTGTCGCGCCCAGCGCCGGAAAGTCGTTCGGGTCGAGGCCAACTTCGCTCTGTGACGAGACCGAGGGTGCCGTCCCGAGGCTGGGCGCTGCATTTTGCGCTAGGTGCGGGGGAAGCGTCGAGTTGGCGCCGGCCCCTTGCGTTTGTTGCTGGTGGGCGGCGTGTGTGAGCGAGTTCTGCGTAGCGAGCTGGGCGGAGGACTGCGTCTGCTGCTGCTGGAGCGTGCCGGCGTTGAATGGGAAATTGCTCTGCCCGCGCTGCTGCTGCTGCTGCAAGAAGTTGGGTGATGGCTGGGGGACTACTGGCCGCTGGTTGGGCACGATGGGATATCCTGGCGTCATGTTCCGCTGAGGCATCCCGTAGCCTGGATAGGGACCGCGGTAGGGGCCTCCGAGCGCTGGGTTCGGTGCGAGGGCTGGTGGACGCTGCGGGGGTTGACCTGCGCGGAGTGTAAACATACCGAGACCGTCTGCGGTACTCTTCCGATTACCTGCTCGATGCATGTTTTCTCGGACGGGCGGGGGACAGAGGAACGCAGAGACGGTGGTGAAAGTCGAGATAAAGACGGTTTGCGAGTTGAGTCGGATGGTGGTGGCGGAGAAAGCGGGAATGGACAGCGAGCGCCGGTGATGGCTTGACTACCGACTTCGACCTCCGCAAACTTCACGAGCTCGCTCTGCACGTCGACAACCCGCTCTGTATTTCTAGACTAGACTGTATGTCATTGAAGTAGCTGAGGGTGAATATGGAGGTATGTGTCTCATCACATAAATGGAAATTGTTGTCATATTTGGCCACCAGGTTCTCAATCACCGCTCGGCGCTGCTTTCCAACTACGAGGTCCTCTCGCTGCTCAAGGAGCTCGAGAGCGACCATCTGGCCCGCACAAAAACTGCACTGCGCATCAAGAAGGAAGAAGAGGCCGCAGGCCTTCCACCAAAACACCTAGCACCACCCGATGATGTGTGTGAGAACCTCCGGACGGTCGAAGTAGAGGTGAGCACGCTCCCCATGCCGCATCCCGCATAGGCCACAAGCCGACTGACCGCAGATCCTGCCCTAGGCAATCCAATATCTCTCCGCGGACTACCAACCCACAACAGCGCAAAGTCCAGAAGGCATCACGCAGCTTACGCGCGCTCTCGGGCAATGGGACTTGACAAAAGCTGAGAAACTGCAAATAGTCAATCTCGCGCCCACGGAACCGGTCGAGCTCTACGTCGTGCGTACCACATACTTGCTCGGTGTATCCATTGCCAACGGCCATCATAGATTGTGGAGGAACTAGAAGACCGTTTCGGAGACCACATGGACACCATCCTGTCCGCAGTGAAGGCGTCCCTGTCCGAACCCCCATCAGTCAACGGCACCTCTAATTATGGAGTTGCGCAGGGTGAAGTCATGCATGTAGAGACTACGTACACAGAGTACACAGAAGACTACACACAAGACCAGCAGTGGGACTACGACGCCAACGAGGTCGTGTTTGACGACACAGGGGAGGGAGCGGGGATTGAGGGAGATCTCGACGTCGACGACGACTGAGGGCTGAGACCTGGTGGTGGTGATGGTGATGCACAACATTCATTAGTTTGATTCGTGACATGTATCTACTGCACAACATGTCCAGACGCGGGATGTAGGGTACTTCGCAGAGGCGCATACGGTCCGACTGCAGCGCGATTAACCAAGTTCGTTCGAAGAGAGCGATGCGAGAAAGGATTGACGGTTGGGGCACTGAGAGTGAGGCTGGAGCTCGGGAACAGCGGGAGGGCAGCAGAGAGGGCGGAGCCGACGTAATATATCGCGAAATGCTAGCTGCGAGGCACAAAGATCGCCACCAGGATGATGAAGGGAATGTAAGTAAAGAGGGACACCACGGACATGATGCGACACCGGAATCGCCACGACCGCGCATCTGCATTGGACCGTCTTCAGGTAAGCCGGCGAGGTACCCCGGCGGGAGAGACTCACCGTGCTCAACTTGCGGATCGTCCAGGGTGACGGCCTTCTCCGGATCGGTCCCACCCACAAGGCGGGTCTTGGGGATCCTCCAAAAGCTCGCGACGTACCAGAGCGGAAATAGAACAAAGCCAATGAAGAACAGCCAGCCATGTATGGGAGAGCCCTCCTGGTCCTCGCTCCTGCGCTGGAGGTGCCATGGGGTGGGCTGGATGCGCGGCGGCTTCCGCGGGTCGCGCATGTGGTACATGCTCGAGCGAACGCTGATCGACGGTGCGTGAGGGGCTACGAGCGCGCTGATGGGGATAGAGATCTCCGACATGCTCCGCCGTCGCTCAGAGTGTCTGTGCGCGGAGGCTGCCATGGACTCGGGGCGCGCACCTGAGCGCATGGACGCGGTTTTGGACGCGGCGCGGTGCAGGGACGAGGGGATGGCGGAGCGGTTCGGCCAAGAATCGGTCGGGTGTCGTGACATGGAGCCCGGTCTAGACTGAGAAGGACTGGCGGACGGGGATGCCGTCGAAAGACGAGCGCGCTTGCGGCCATTGAAGGACGACGGGGCGCGAGAGATCTCGGAAGCATGGTGGGAACCTGGGACGTGGTCAGCAACGCTGGGGGTCGGGAGCGGGGACACTCACGACGACCACCTTCGGGGAGCACAAACGTGGCGTGGTGCCCTGCGCGCTGGTCTGGGGGTGTGATGTCGACCTCCTCGGCCTTACGCTTGCCCTTACTATTCACGGGGGTTTCGAGCACGGACTTCTCTGAGACAGACCTGAGACCCGGCTCGCTCGCCGTACGGGGTGTGCGCGGTACGCGAATGGGCGTCGGTGACTCGGGTGTCGTTGGAAAGGCAGAAGAAGACGGGCCAGCCCCTCCGTTTTCTTTCGAGGTGGATGCGGTAGGTGTGGACGGTTCGCTGATTTGGGAGCTGCGTCTGCTGCGTACCCTGAGGTGCGTTCCCGCGCGAGAAGCGCTGCTCGAGCCTCTCTTCAACGTGCTCCTCGTGTCGTGTGGGTGTCTACTCAGCGTGTTTGTTGCATCTCGTGGTTCGGCCATCCAGTTATCGCGTTCGCGCTCTGAGAAATCGGCGGTATACGATGAAAAACGCGATAAGTTATCGGTAACGCCTTCGCTGCGGTTCTCCGCTGGATTGGATGAGAAGATAAGCTCGAGAGTGTGCTGTCCGCCGCGTCGCGCTACTCACTGTGTAGCAGTGTTGGCGAGAGAGGAAAGGGCGAAGAGGGGGGTATAGGGCGGGATGGAGAACAAGGGAACCCGACCGCGCCCTCGCTCGACGCATGCCCAGCATGAGGCTCGGCAACTGCCGCTAACAACAGTCGCCTATGGCCACGCGACGGCCCGCCGGCCGCATCGATCGTGGGTTGGCGCTCGTATTGTGGCTGAGGCTCAGACCTCGCGTAGCTGCCCTCCGATACTTGAACGTCTTCATGCTGCTCACTCAGATTGGGTGAGGATATTCCTTGACTAGCGCTGCGATGTGTCACCGCGCGTGGTGAGCGATCGGATTCAGACGGACCCTGGTGTCCCCCAAAAGTGGATTGCAAGGACTGTACTGACAGGCCGGGTAGGGCAGACAACACCGAGGGCGTCGAGGCATGATCCGACGAAGTATGACTGTGATCTCCGGTGTTGCTTGCAGAGGGAGGATATGATACAGGGGGTCCCGTGGAGGAGCGCCGGACGGAGTACAGTGTACGTCTTGTTCCTGGTGGGCGGTGTCGGCCAAATGTTGACCAAGGAGTGTTCGTTGTATCGGTCGCTCTTTGGGGCCCGGGTCGTGGAAATGGAGAAGAGTCCTGTTCATTTCTTCTCTCGGCAACATCTGCGTCATTACGGGTGAGGCCGAGGCGGAGTAAACCAGATCGCCGACGTGGACGAGGGGGACTCAGGGCACCCCGGGGGCGGCTATCGCTGGGGTGTTCAAGTTCTCCGAGTAATGCTGGGAGATCTTGTACAATCCTGCGATCAACGAGCGACGGTTCTGACCGTGAACTAGGGAACTGTGAGTTGCTGACCGGGATTGGCGGTGAGACAGTGGTCTCATGAAACGGTGTAGACCTAGCGCTACGTTGACTGAGTGTGCGCTCTCGAAGACGTGCGAGTATGGATGGCATCTCTATGAATCATGCATGAAGTCGTGAGCGTGTCGTTAGTGCTTGGACAGTAGAAGCGCGATGTTGCACACCAATGGGTTCAACGTGAGCTGTACGTAGTCGTGGCGTCTGGAGAGGTATGGGTGATATAAGCGACTCAGGTCGCTTCCTGCGAACGCATGTCGGAGCACAGGCCAGAGAACGAGTTGACGATCGCAAAGTGCCTCCCGCACACGGTGACCCATATCGGGACATGGTAGTCTCTCATGCAGTGGTCGGATAACACCTCCAGCGTAATCAGAAGGCTATTTCCAGAGTTCGGCAATTAAAGACCTGCACTAAGGGCCCGCGTAGCCGCGCAGACCGCTAATATGCACGCCCACCATGACGGTTGGAGTACAAGGCGCGTCTCCCGGCTCCTCGAGTGAACTTGAGAAGCCCCCGGCCCGCGACGCCGAGCCCAAATGCGGACAGTGATGCCGTCACGTGTCACAAGCGGTGGGCATCGCCGGAGAGAGGGCAGACGCCGAGCTCGCCGTCGCCATCGCTGTCCACGTCCACCACCACCCCGTCCCGACGCTCGCCATGGACCGCCTCGAATCCCTCGGAAGCGCGCTCTCGCAGATTACGCTGTATGACATCAAGTCTATGGTCAACCAGGTATGTCGCCAAAGTGTGATCGCCAAGGTGTGGGAATGCTCATCTCGGGTAGGCCAAGAATGTCGTGTTCAATGTCAGCGAAATGGAAGCGAAGGTGCGGGACGCCACCAACGATGAGCCTTGGTAGGTGGAATTTCTACGAAGCGTGGATGTGGGACTTAGTTGTGTAGGGGCGCGAGTTCCACGTTGATGCAGGAGATTGCTCAAGGGTATGTGAACCATCCCGGTCATCACGCGTCAAACAAGCTACTCACTACCTCTACACCCCTACAGAACGTTCAACTTGTGAGTTTTTCACAACATACACATACACATTTCTGTGCTGAGGCTTTGCAGCCAAAACTTCAATGAGATTATGCCGGCTATCTACTCCCGCTTCATGGAGAAGGAGGCGCGTCAGTGGAGACAAATCTACAAGGTTTGTGCCTCGCTATAGGCCTTGAACAGCACCTATTTACACGGGTATCCTGGTCCAGGCTCTGCAACTCTTGGAGTATCTCGTCAAAAATGGGAGCGAGCGCGTTGTTGACGACGCCCGCTCACACATTGCTACCATCAAGATGCTCCGAAACTTCTACTATGTCGATGACAAAGGAAAGGATCAGGGTATCAATGGTGGGTATGGCCTCCTGTATCATCATTACACGAGTACTAATAGATCTGTAGTGCGGAATCGTTCTAAAGAGCTTGTCGAGCTCTTAGGCGACGTCGAAAAGATTCGTGGCGAACGGCGCAAGGCGAAGGCCAACAGGAGCAAGTACATCGGCGTAGGGAACGATCCTACGAGCTATGGCTCGGGCGGCGGCAGCCGTTACGGTGGCTTCGGGAGCGAAAGCCTCGGCTATGGTGGCAGCTACAGTGGTAGCTACGGGGGTGGTGGTGGTGGAAGTAGCAGTCGTGGTAAGATGGTCGCCACATGCACTTACCGTACCTGTACTGATCTCGTTTCAGACTATGATAGCTACGGCGAAGGCGGCAGTGGCAGCTACAGCGGCGGCTTCCGTGATTCCACCAGCCGAAGGCAGTTCCAGGAGTACGACGCCGGAGATGACGACGTTGTGTCGCGTCGGTCGAACTCGGTCTCAATCTCTGGCTCGCATTCTGCTACCTCAGCTCCGCAACGTTCTTCGACACTTTCGACTGCGACGGCACCCGAGCCGAAGGGGAAGCAGCCCGAGGTCGACCTGCTCGGCATGGATGACGATGCGTTCAGTAGTGCCCCCAGTGCGCCTGCCGACAAGGCGTTACCAGCGCTTGGTGCTCAGTCCAACTCCTTGGGTAGGTTCAATCCCCACTTTGCCTTGTCTACGCGCTAACTCTATGCAGTGGGCGGTGATGATGATTTTGATGACTTCCAGAGCGCTCCCCCGTCAGCAGTACCTGTTAGCGCCACGCCTTTCCTCAACTCTGCCGCTGGCCCCGCCCAGAGCCCGCAAACACCTTTGCAACCTCAGGTTCCAGCGGGCAACTCGAGCCTCTTCAATATGCTGTCCGCTCCTAATGCCAGTGCGGCGCCGGCGCGGACGCCGTACATGTCTCCTCCGGCCGTGTCCGTACAGAACCCCATGCAAAACGTGCTCCGGCCAGCTATGGCGACCTCGCCCCCTCCCGCCATGACTTCTCCGCCGCCCATGATGGCTTCTCAAACACCCCTCGTTCCCAGCCATGGCATTATGTCTCCCACTTCGCCCCCACCACGCTCGACAGCCACCTCGCCTGCGGTGGCCGCCGCTACATCACAGCACAAGGCGTCTGCAGCCAGCTTTGACGATCTTTGGTCGATGTCGCTCGGGTCCTCGTCCTCCGTTGCAGGGAAGAGCGGCGGAGCGACGGGCTCTACGCAACAGAAGAGTATTAAGGATCTTGAGAAGGAGAAGGCGCAGGCGCAGATCTGGGGGCAGCGGAACAAGCCACCCGCAGGCGCTGGTTTTGGCTCCTTCTCGGGCACGCCTGGCGCGTCGAACGCCGCACCCCCGGCGTCGCCGGGCAACGCGCTCGACGACCTCCTGTTCTGAGCGTCGGTGAATGGCCCGGGAGGGTGGTGCCCGGAGTTCGTTGTTTGCTTCGTTGTTTGGAGATAGAGGTCCCCCTTATCTGCATATGTCGCTCAGGTACTAGTCTGGATGTTGTTGGAATTCGGTCCAGGATAAGCATCACGTCCGATCGTGGGCTGACGTTGATAGCAGTTTCGCGTTTGCCTGATATCGTGCCGAGTAATTTCACTGGTGCATGTCCGGCCAGTTTACCAAAATCCGTTGGCTGTTCGCCTGACTGTCCCGTTCTCGATACAATATCAGGACGCTTTGTGAGGCGATATTGGAGGAGTGTAGGTAACGACTGTGGCGTTGTGCAGTGCGCTTGGCCACGCGGTCTCAGCCTTATCGAATGCCGTCCACGAAGCAATATGACCACGCTGTCAGGTAGAGCCGTCCGATGCTGTGAGCGGTCGGTGTCGTTAAGTTCACGTTTGTTGAATTGTTCCCTTACGGAATGCACCATACGCGTACGGTCGTCGAGCGTCGGATTCATTGATGGAGAACACTCGTTTGGATCATGCGACCGATACGCTACCGTTTCGGTATCATGTCATCGCGTGGTCGACGAGGATATAGTCTCGGCGGCCAGCTCACACTCGACAATTGAGGCCTCCGCTCGCGCCCCAGGACACCCAGCCAGCACGCCACCGCCATGAAGCTCCTCGCGCTCGCTGTGCTGTTCGCCGTGGTGTACTCGCCCGCGGAGGCGCTCTGGCCACAGCCACGGCACATCCAGTCCGGCTCGAGCACGCTCCGCCTCGCGCCTGGGTTCGAGATAGCCGTCGTCGGCCACGGCGTCCCGGGCGACCTGCTCGCCGCCGTCGGGCGCGCGAAGAAGCAGCTCTTCGCAGACAACCTCCAGCGGCTCGTCGTCGGCCGTGGTGCAGAGGACAAGGCTGCCTTTGACGGCGCGAAGTTCCTCCAGCGGCTCACGCTCACGCTCGAGAAGGACGCGAAGTACACGTCGCTCACGAGCGAGGCGCAGAAGGCGCTCGGCGAGCGCGACGAGGCGTACAGCTTGGTCCTCCCCGCGGACGGCTCGGGCGCGACAATCACCGCGAACTCCACGCTGGGTCTGTTCCGCGGGCTGACGACGTTCAGCCAGCTCTGGTACGAGTACGAGAACACGGTGTACACTGTCGACGCGCCTGTCACCATCCAGGATGCGCCTGCATACGTGAGTGGTGTTGCCGTGAATGACGGAAGAGCTCCAGCTGACACCGCCGTGTGTAGCCGTACCGTGGGCTGATGTTGGACACGGCGCGCAATTTGTGAGCGTCCGAGGAGGCGGACCAACCTCACCGTGTGATGGCCCAACTGACATGGTGCTGCAGTTTCCCTGTCTCCGACCTCAAGCGCACGCTCGACGCGATGAGCCTGGTGAAGGTACGTTCACCTGACTTCCATCCGCATGGGTCGCGTCCCTGAACGCGCGGAACAGATCAATCAGTTCCACTGGCACATTGTCGACAGCCAGAGCTTCCCGCTCGAGATCCCGGGCTTCACGGACCTCGCGCAGAAGGGCGCCTACTCGCCCTCGCAGGTCTACAGCCTGGATGATGTGCGCGAGATCGTCTCGTACGCCGGCGCGGTGAGACTTTTGATTCTTTCGGCTGCTACGTCCGTGACTGAATGGTAGTGCGCAGCGCGGGATCGATGTGATGGTCGAGATTGACACCCCTGGTCACACCGCAGTCATCGCCGAAGCACACCCCGACTACATCGCGTGCTCGCAAGCATCACCGTGGGCGACCTATGCCAACGGTCAGTACATTCTGTCCTCTAGCCTACGCATTTGGCTCGTATGTGTGCTGATCCGAGTGGGGACGCTGCAGAGCCTCCCGCGGGCCAGCTTCGCTTCGCGGACTCGACGGTCACGAGCTACATCGCGGACCTGTTCACCGCGGTGACGAAGATGTTCCCGTCGACGCTGTTCAGCACCGGCGGTGACGAGCTGAACCTGAAGTGCTACGACATCGATGAGCCGACGCAGGCCACGCTGAACGCGTCCGGAAGTACCCTTGAGCAGGCACTCGACGTCTTCACGCAAAAGACGCACAAGGCGCTCGAGGACCAGGGCAAGACACCTGTGGTCTGGGAAGGTGCATTTTCATAGACAGGACATGTCCGTTGTATCCGGAGCTGATACATTCTGCAGAAATGGTCCTCGATCACAATGTGACATTGTCGAAGGACACGCCAGTCCTGTACGTCTGTCGTTCGCCCTCACAAACGCAACAGCCGCTGACAGCTCCTGTGCAGCGTATGGATCTCGTCCGCGAACGTCAAGGCCGTCGTGGAGAAGGGCTTCAAGGTCATCCACTCGGCCTCCGACTACTTTTACTTGGTAAACCGATGCTCAATCCTCTTCGAAATCTGACTGACGTTGCTCCAGGACTGCGGTGGTGGTGGCTGGGTCGGAGACTACCCTGCCGGCAACAGCTGGTGCGACCCCTTCAAGACGTGGCAGCGCTCCTACTCGTTCGACCCTAACGCCAACCTGACCGCGGAGGAAAGCCAGCTCATCCTTGGCGGTCCGTCTCTTCCTTCTCCCCCCCATTTTTGCGTTTACACCTCGCGCTCATGCTGACTACTCTGCGCAGGTCAAAACTTGCTGTGGGCGGAGCAGTCTGGCCCGGAGAACCTCGACTCGATCGTCTGGCCGCGCGCCGCGGCTTCCGCCGAGCTCTTCTGGACTGGCCCCGGGGGTAACATCAGCACTGCCCTCCCGCGCCTGCACGACGTCTCCTACCGCCTCCGTCAGCGCGGCGTGAAGTCCATCTCGCTTCAGCCCGAGTATTGCGCTTTGAGGAACGGCGCATGTGATCTGACAGCGTGAGCGGGGATCGTGATTACGGACGCACTGCGCGGACTAATGGGTGTATGAAACGTGGTATACCCTTGTGAATTCATTCTTTGGAACGTTCCTTTTGCTTGAGTTATCTTGGCGTGCAGAAGGAGAAGGAATCGGGGATGGAAGTTTGAGATGAAGTGATCACCACGCCTCGGCGCGTGGGCACAGGACGATCATAGCCACAAGTTCATGTTTCTCCATACTTTTTGTTTTTTATTCGGTAAAGTTTTCCATGCGCCACACCCGCAGTAATCCGCATGTCGTGCAGGTAAGTTCGCATCGCTTTGTATGTTACGCACTCACTCACTGCTTGCGAAGCCGTTGAACCAGAAATACGCATCGACGTCCCGTAAGATATGTCCAGATGTTGTCTAGACCTGACGGCATTATCATGGCATAGTCGCCGCAGATGTCGAAGCGACATAGGCTCTACAGCAACGTGAATACTGCCAATACCCAGCCAAAGGCCCGGATATCTCACACCACCTCACGACATCGACATCCTCACGCTCACTAGTGCCCGGACGGCAACTACTACGACTGGTCAAAGGCAGGCATCATCAAGCATCTAGGTGACAACCACGACGGTATTGCACCGATGCCAGCCTCTCGTGCACTTGCGATGCGATGCGCGAAAGAGACCGTCGACGGACCGGCCGCGGATGCCACTGGTGTGTGGTCTTCAGTCTTACTCCCCGTGGAGTAGCATGAACTGACCCGCCTCTTTCTAGGCTGTCTCGCCGTGAGCGAGTGCAGCTTGGACTTGTTGCTCGCCGCAACTGGGGAATGTAATGGCGCGAAACAAGGCTTGAGGCTGATCAAGAGTCCGAGAAGCCTGAGGTAAGGACGGGCAGCTTGATAAACTCGCGCACAAAGGCGTCGAAGTCTGTTAGTAAGTGCGGCTGGCTAACGCTGATAGCATTATACCACGACTCGGCAGCGCCGCTCTTCAAGTAGAGCGACATGTACATGGTCTTCAGCTCATCGGTCGGAAACCCAGCCTGCTGGAGCTGGATAGCCGCTCGAACCTCCCGCAGGAATGGTTCAACATCATCGGCTCGGCCCGAGAACATGCGTGGCTCTCGGACCTTCACGGTCGCCTGACGCACTGACCTCTGAGTAGTAGGAGTCGCCGAGGCGATGTTGCGGAACGCACTCACTGCGTGGTCCGCAACGCGACGCGTGAGCTCAGCCGAGTCATGAGTTGACTGGAAGAACTGCGTCTGTAGCCGCTGCAACAGCGCAGACTGCTGAGCGAGGACGGCGCGGGTTAAGAGTCCGAGAAGCCTGAGGTAAGGACGGGCAGCTTGAAAACGAGCGCGAGAAGCAGAGGCGCCAGCACGGGCGTTGATTCAGCAGCGATACAAAACCAGACACGCCGGCACTATATACTGGAACCGCGGAACGATCTGCCAGTCTATAGGTAAGCATTCCAGACCGATCGACGCTATGGCTAACTCCTAAGTGCTGTAGATACGGGAACACGGTCAGCACGAAACACGATTGGCCATGGGATCTGTGTTAGGCGCCAACGCGCCGTAACACTATCCTCTCCTCAAGGGAGAGCGCGAGAGGGACGACTGCGTGATTCCAGCCGGATGGCTCTCATGGATCGTACTTCGCGACCGGCTTCGACACGTGCCCGGAGCGGGTCGTGGTCTGGGTCGGTGGCGTGTACTCAGCGCGTAGGTTTTCGCGCTGAGGTACAGGCGAAGGCGTGCGGCGTGCATGGGGCGCGATGGGCTGGTGAATTGGCGGGACACGGATGACAAGGCGAGACGGAGCAACGGCGGAGGCAGGAAGGCGCGGCAGGGGGTCTTCTTCGGCATGGGCGGCGGAAGGCGCGGGAGCGTGAGCGAGGTCTTCTTCGGCAGCCTGGGAGGAGGACGGCGGAGTGACGATGGCGGCGGGAACCTGCGAGAACACGGTCTCTGAATGTGTCATAGAATTATCAGTATCAATAGAAGGTTGGTGCCATAACAAAGAATGTGGAGGGCGTGGAGCGCGGGGATGACGACGATGCCAACGCTCAAGAAGCTCATTGTTAGCGGGTGTTGATGGGAGGTCTGTGATAGGTGTCCAAGAGTCTTCTTCGGGCGGAAGACCCTTCCAGTGGATGAGGTATTCGAAGCGACGACCGGTGCGACGACAGTCGAGCACGGACTGGGGTTCAACCGGAGGGAAGTTATCGTCGATATCAAAAGGAATGGGGTCGGAGACAGGATGGAGGTCAGGATGAGGGGAATAGGGCTCAAGGACGGAGACGTGGAACACGGGGTGAAGACGAGATAGGTAAGCAGGGAGGCGGAGACGATAGACGAGATCAGAAAGTTTGGTTTCAACGGGAAAAGGACCGAGGCGTCGATGATCGAGCTTGTCGGATGGCCGTGTGGTGCGTATGTGGCGGCGAAGGAGCCATACGAGATCGCCTTCTTTGAACTTGGGCGCATCCTTGACTCGCTCGTTGTAGTAACGAGATTGCCGGTCTTGTGAAGCGAGGAACTGAGCGCGGCACTCGCTATGGATGCGAATGAGATGCTGGGCAAGGTCACCAGCGGCAGGGACAGTAATGGAAGGAGGGGTGATGAGAGGATCAAACGTAGGGTGGTATCCGAGGTTCGCAAAGAACGGGGAGTGCTTGGTTGATGCGTTCACATGATTGTTGAACGCAAACTCAGCGAGCGGAAGGTAATCGACCCAGTCATCTTGCTGACTCGACACATACGCGCGCAGGTACGTCTCGAGTGTTTGGTTCGTTCGCTCGGTGAGGCCGTTGGTCTGAGGATGGTAAGCAGTCGAAAACTTGAGCTTTGTATGTAATAGTTTAGTTAGTGTGTTCCAAAAATGCGAAACGAAAAGGGGGCCACGGTCCGAGACAATCGTCTCAGGCATACCATGGTACCGGAAAACCCGGTCGAGAAAAAGCCAAGCAAATGCAGAAGCGTCTGTTGACTCGGAGCAAGGGATGAAATGAGCATAACGGGTGAGACAATCACAGACAACCCAAATGGAGTCAAAACCATGAGAGAGAGGAAGCTTAACGATATGGTCCATGGTAATGTCCTGCCATGGACAGTGAGGAATCTCGAAGGGCTGGAGAAGGCCGAAAGGCTTGTGCCGGGGTGCCTTGATGCGACCGCACGTGTCACAGGACTCAACGTACTGTCGAACATATGTTGAGACACCTGGCCAGGAGAAGTTGCGAGCGACAAGCTCCTTGGTATGTTCACGGCCCGGGTGACCTGAGGAGACAGAGTCATGGCGAGAAAATAGAACATTAGCGCGTAGAGTACGGGGGACATAGAGCAAACCGCGGTGATAGACGAGTGAGCCCTGGACAGTGAAGTCCTGGTCACCTCGTTGCACAGCCTCATGCCACTCGCTGTCTGAACGGACAGCGGCTTTGAGTCGCTCCTGGAAGTCCGAACGGTCGATCAAGATGGTTGTGAGTGATGCCAGATGCAGAGACGCAGCTGACTGAACATTGCGTCGAGCTGGGTCAAAAAGTCGTTCAGTGTGAGCCGGTGACAGCAACGCCTTTTGGTTCTCGCTGAGGACATCATCCCCTTCTCGAGGTGCGAAGTCAGCACGTCTTGACGGAGCGTCAGCGGGATTCTTGATACCTGGAGCATAATCTAAACGAAAATTGAATTCAGATAAAAACATCGACCACCGTGCTTGGCGGCGATTGAGAACACGAGAAGACATGAAATACTCAAGATTTTTATGGTCTGAGACAACAGCAACAGGGACGTCTGTGCCTATGAGCCAGGCTCGGAACAACCGGAATGACTCGACTATTGCGAGTAACTCCTTGTCATAGACCTCATAATTGATCTCTGCCGGTGTCAGCTTTCTGGAGAAGAAAGCGACAGGGTGGAGAAGGCCTTTGTTGTCAGGCTGATGGAGAACACCTGCAATGGCAAAATCTGAAGCGTCAGTAGAAAGGGTTGATGGACAAGAGGAGTCAAAATGATGGAGGACAGGAGCTGAAAGGATGGCATTGCGAAGTGCTTCGAAGGCGGAGTTGGCCTCAGGCGTCCAAACAAATGGTGCACCCTTAGCAGCCTTCATGGTAAGTTGATTCAATGGCAGCGCCAATTGAGCATAGTTCTAAATAAAATGGCAATAGAAGTTAGTAAAACCAAGGAAAGACTGAACCTCCTTGACTGAGCCAGGTGTCGGCCAGTCAATCACCGTGTTGAGCTTCTTCGGGTCCATACGGATGCCATCCCGGTTGATGAGATAGCCAACGTACTCAACCTCGGATTGGTCAAATGGGCACTTTTTCGCATTAGCGAAGAGGCCAGCTTTCTGGAGACGGTCCAGGACCATGGTGACGTGCTCGTCATGCTCAGCCTGAGTCCTAGAAAAGATCAGTATATCGTCAATATAAACAACACAAATAACGTCGAGGAGATCACGAAGAGCATCTTGAATGTAAGCTTGAAAGGTACCCGGAGCATTAGTAAGACCAAATGGCATAACCAGATACTCGAAAAGACCGAGATGGGTGCGAAATGCCGTCTTCCACTCATCCCCTTTGCGAATGCGAATGAGGTTAAAGGCATGTAACAGCGCCGCCGTTGCACGAGCCTCAGGTCTCGTCCCGGCGCCTGTGAGGACCCGAATTAGTGTAATGATTGTATCTGTTTGTAGCACGACGAATCTCCCGCCTCGACCAGCGTACGGTACACTCCGCGCCACAAGTATGTAGCTGGAGCTCGTCACATATACTCTGGCCCTCGCCGTCCTGTACCCTCGTCGAACCAACGCCGTTCCTTCACGCACCTGGCCTTCCGCCCGCTTCATCTCGCTCTGCCCGTTCGAGCTCGGTTTTCATCGTAACGCGCTCGCCCTCTCGCGCTCGCGCTCGCCTCGCCCTCGACGCGTGCCGTTACAGTTTGGTTCAACCGCCAAACCCCTATCTGGACAACTTGCCCTAGGTCGTTCTCCTCAGGTTTTAGGATTCGCTTCTGGACGACCGGTATCTTTCTTGCCATCGACTCTCTCGTTGAGCGCCAAAAGCGCTCGTATTCTACTGACAACATAGTTTCTAGCTTATGTCTTTCTCAGGTACATTCGACGCCTCCGGGATGGAATCCTGGGGCGACCCGTCATCTGCAGGGCTCCCCTCAGAGCCCAGCGCGTCCTCCTCGGGCGTTATGGACGACAACTCACAGCCCGGCGCGGTCCCTCAAGTGGGGCCTCAACCCGCCGCTCCTGGCACCCCCGATCTGTCTGACATAGTAGCCATGCGGCAGCTTCTCGAGTCCGTTGTGGCTCTCGGACAATCGACGGCGACCCAGCAGGAGATGCAACGACTCCAAGGCCGCGCCCTCGAGATCCTCGTCGACCGCCTTGAACGCAACCCCGTACCCCCTAACCCGACAGCGACTTGGACGACGCCTCCTGCACCGAACGGCCCCTCCGTCAAGGCACCAGACCCGAGGAAGTTTACGGGCAAGGCGTCAGAAGTGGAACCGTTCCTGCGCGAAGTCGAGGCTGTCATCTCGCTACAGCCCGGGTTACGTACAGACTCAGCTAAGTGTACATACTTTTCTCTATTCCTCGGCGATGGCAGCCCCCAGTCTTGGTTCACGGCACTACGCTTGAAGCAGCCTGAGCTGATGCACAACTGGCCGGTCCTCGTTGCCGCTTTCCGTAAGCGCTTCGAGGACCCAGACCTCGTTATGAAGTGTCTGCACAAGCTCGAGAGCTTAACACAGACGGGTTCTGCAGCTGCCTACGCCAACCAGTTCGAGGAGTATTTAAGCTACCTCGACTGGACGCCAAAGATGGCGATCACGCAGTTCGACCGGGGTCTCAAGCCCGAGTTGCTGCTAACTCTGGTTACCAAGGATCGGCCTGCCACTCTGACGGAGTGGATTCCGATCGTCGTGGACGCTGACAACAAGCTCCACAACCTCCAAGTTGAGGCGCGCCGACGCGGCAAACAGCCGTCGAAGCCGCCCTTGCAACCGTCCCGTTCTACTGATCGCTCTACTACTTCCCGCACAGTCACCACTACTACCTCTGCCGCCTCCTCGTCGGCCCCGTCCGCTTCGTCTGCGTCCAATGATGTTGTACCAATGGAGGTCGACGCCATCAAGCACGGGAAGCTCACGGCCTCTGAGCGAGAGCAGCGCCGCAAAGAAGGTCTATGCTTCTATTGCGGCCAAGGTAAGCACCGTATCTCTGACTGCCCGAACATGTCTGAGGCTGCGAAGAAGAACCGCAAGGCTGCTCCCGCTTCGGGAAAAGCCTAGCCGGGGACTCTGACGCAGTCCCAGAGCCCCCGGCACCACAAGGGACTCAGGCACCCGTGCCTGGGGCTCCGTCACACGTCCGTCTTAACAACGGCGTGTGGACACCTCGGCCTGCTGGCGCTCCCAGATATCGTCTCTCGTCTCACGTTCATACGTCTCAGTCTTCATCAGAACATTTTTTTATTTCTATATCTCTCGAGTTCCCCAACAGAAAACCCATTCGGACGTACACTCTCGTGGACTGCGGAGCAACAGCGTCTTGTATTTCTTATGCGTTCGCAAACCGATATGGACTTCCCCGCCGTCTGAAGGACGAGCCTGTACCAATAACTGCAGTAGACGACCGCCCAATCGCGACGGGTCTGGTCACTCACGACGTTATCACGTCACTTTGTTTACAGGACCATGCAGAGATGATTGCCCTCGGCATCGTCTCTGTACCCTACCCTGTCATTCTGGGTATGGACTGGCTTCAACGCCACAACCCCTCGATCGACTGGGTAAAGCGCAAGCTCGCGCTCTCGTGCTGTGGCGCGAACCCGTCGTTTCCTGTGTCGGCACTGGGAAAAGGCCGAGGCCTTGCACCTTCGCCGTCTTTCGTTTCCTCCCTCCATTCCTGCGCTACGACAACGGTCGGTCTAGGCTTAGGTCTTAACGGCCATGTCCTCTCGCCCTCGCACCCCGACACCATCACGCGCTCTGATCAAGCGACGTGCGCGCCTCATGTCCGAGGCGTCTTGTACCTGACCTCTTCGACACTCCCCTGGCATGCCCCTCGACTCTCACTCCCCTCGCTCCCTCGTCCCTCGTCCCCTCGCTCTTCGTTCGTGTCCGACATTGGCCGAGGCCAAATTGGTACACCACCTCCTGCTCCTCTCTCGTTTCCGCCCCCGCTTCCTGCGCAACCCGACTCCTCATCCAGCACTCCCTCCCTCAATATCTCGTTCATCAACTCCGCACACTTCCGCAAGTACGCGCGCAATAATTCCTCCGCTCTCATCTGGTATCATCCGTTCGGCACCCCTGGCTACACCATTGCCGCCGCTTCCTTAGCTGCAGCCTCGGTGCCTCTCGACTCGACATCACCATCTCCATCTCCCCCTTTGCTGTCGCCTTCACCCGAGCCGCCGCCATTGGAGGACTACCTCCGCTACGTCCCGGAGAAGTACCACGACTTCGCTTCGGTCTTCTCCCCCGTCGAAGTTGAGAGCCTTCCTCCGCATCGCCCTGGCTTTGACGCAGCGATCGAGCTCGAAGACGGCAAAGCTCCCCCGTTCGGCCCGCTCTACCACCTCTCTCAGCATGAGCGCAAAGTCCTCTTCGACTATGTCGAGACAAACCTCCGGAAGGGCTTCATCCGCCGCTCTACCTCTCCCGCTGCCTCTCCTGTTCTCTTCGTGCGCAAGAAGACTGGCGAGTTACGCTTATGCGTGGACTACCGCGGTCTGAACACCATCACAAAGAAGAACCGCTACCCGCTCCCGCTTGTCGACGACCTCCTCGATCGTGTCCAGGGTTGCAAGGTGTTCTCGGTCATAGATCTTAAGAACGCCTTCAACCTCATTCGCATACGCGAGGGCGACGAGTGGAAGACTGCGTTCCGCACGCATCTCGGACTCTTCGAGTATACGGTCATGCCTTTTGGACTTACTAATGCTCCCGGCATTTTTCAGGCCTTCATCCAAG